>NNCF01130504.1:573845-654325 GCA_002313205.1 Laupala kohalensis | reverse complement strand
AAAGAGAAAGGAAGGAGCATGGCACAAGTAAGTGGAAGTAATGCCAGACTCAGCTCGGGGCCCCGTGTTCGCCAAACACGTACTTACTAGATGTAAGCCCCCTGGGGGGTGGCACATCCCATCGTCAACTCGCCCCAAGAAGGCACGCATGAGTAAGTCCAGGATCAAAATAATGCTCTTTTTGTTTTTGGCGTTAGAGGCATTTCCCACCGTGAATTCATACCTACCGGAAGCACTATGATTGCAGCTTTCTACCTGGAAGTGCTCAAAATACTGAAAAATAGGGTCACCCGCTGCCGAAGCAACATCAAGGACGCGTGGAAATTTAATCACGACTTTGCGCCAAGCCACAGTGCTTGCCTGACTTGGCTCCGCCAGGTTTTTTTCTTGTTTCCTCGTTTAAAAGGAGACCTGAAAGGGAAACATTGTGACACGATTGAAAACATTCAGGCTCATGTTACATCGGCTCTAAAAGACATCCTGGTAAAACCGCCTGCAGAAGTGTATTGATACAGAAGGGTTATATTTCGATTTGACTTATTGCACAAATATGTTCAATAAATGATTTTTAAAACAATAAATTTGGTCGCATTACTTATGGAATGGATCTTGGAAATTGTCATTTCCCAATTATGAGTCATTTTATTTACAATGCTTGTCCTGACACACTATTTAATTAATACCTCAAGGATGTATAGTTACTAATTCCTTTCATAGTGAAGTTAATTAATTGACTTGGAAGAAACCTCTATTCAATCTGTATTAAAAGAATATATGAAGTATGTCATTTTTATCAGAATATGAGAATAGCATTTCATGAAGCATGTCAGAACAAATTTGTTGATTTTTGTCTTTGTGCAATATGATTGACTAAAAATTAAAAATTAAAAATTAAAACTTTTGCCACTGAATTATGAAATAGATCATGTAAATATTTTTTATCAGAAAAGTCATTCACCCATTTCTAACAGTACAATAATGTTTCATAAAAAGTATCTTGACCAAAAAGAAGCCATTTTGAAATATTTGTTTGCGTCGAGTTTTATTCACTAATTTATTACCTTTTTTTTTAGGCTTTGCTTGATAATGAATTCTTGTGCAATTTTTATGCATAAAGTAGGTTCACACTGTAGAGTGATGTTTTTGTCCACAGGTCAACTTCGGAATATTAAAAAAATTAAGCCTTGGAGACTTGAAGAAGTATTAAAAAGTCAATTTAAATGGAAACCAGAAGATGCAACAGCCTTTGCTAATTTTTTGAAACCTATGCTTGAATTTGATCCTCAAAAGCGAGCTACTGCAGCTCAGTGTCTACAACATCCTTGGTTATTACCATGAATGTAATAAAATATTTTCTACATTAAATTTCTGATTGTGTCTAACATATTTGTTCTTTTCCAATGTTATCCTATTTCAATATGAATGTAAATCATCTCATATTAATACTTAACTTCTTAATAGACATAAAAAACAATTCATTTCATTATTTTATGGTCTGCGGCATTGGTGCAAACCTGTGTGTGTCCCAGCTATATCCCCGTGTCAACCCTGGCACCCCAGTAGGGTGTCCCATTCTTGGACTCCATGGTGGTGGGGCACATGGGGATGAAATTTATGTCATTTCGTATGGCAAATAAAAACCCCTCTTTCTCTAGAAAGAAGCCAATCGTTGCAGAAACTGTCGACTTGAACAGTTCTTTTTCCAAGGATTGCGACCGACTGACCAAGCCTCGCTTCCTTGTTATGAAGTGAATAGAGGAAGGAATGACATTTAAGTCTGTTAGCGCGGTACGTCATGCAAAAACAATTGACACTAAAATTGGAAAGCGCCAACGGAATGGTGAAATTCTGCTAGGGGCAGGTACATACAAGCAGATAAATACAATCATGGCGCTGAAAGAAATAGCAAATCTTAAAATTAACATTTCATCTCGCCCTAGCCAGAACTTGTGCAAAGGAGTGGTCAACCACAAGGACTTTGCACAAGAATCAGATAAGGACCCTACGGAATTCTTTGAGCCGGAAGGCGTAGGTGATTCTTGCGTTCTCCCGCCCGGATGGAGTTCCCCCTGGCTACTCTCTACCCACTGATGCCGTGCGGATTGCGTCCAGGCGTTGGTGGTGCTCTCGCCGTGTCCACAGTTGGCAGGTACTCCCACTCTATTTCTTCCTCATCCGCCTTACAGCTCACCTTCCTGTACAATCCTTGATTTTTCCTGGCCGAGGTCGGAGGTTATACAGGGATCGCAAGGTGGATTCTTGTGGAGACGGAATGGACTCTGGTTCCAACCTATCTGCTTCCCCAGACACCATTGTTTCTGTCGAGACACCCATGGGATCCCGCTTCTCTGGTTCAGGAGGGAGAGGAAGGAGATTTTTGTGGTGGGCACATACCGTGTGTAAGTGTTCGATAAGAAATGTTACCGAAGTTTCGCCCTTCTTACTACGTATGACCCAACCCAGCAAGGCGTAAACTGCGCCCAGGAGCGATATAAATTTTTTTCAACAAAACCAACTGACCCGTGAAAATGGGAGTCCAAACTCGAGACCGACTCTATTCATTTCTCCCTTTCTAAATCTTACCCATTAAATCGATGTAACCTATTTTTTAACGGAATGCACTAATGTTTTGCACCCTCCGGTATTTCGTATATCTTTTTACGCTTCCTACTTAATTTTGCTGGACTCCATTTATGAACACTACAGGAGCTTCCTGAGCTTCATTTACCGTACAAATGTTATACAGTTAATTAACATAATACTGTATTGCATCGAAAGCAACGTTGCATATTCCTATGCGGCGGCGTGCGTCTAGTCATTAGCGTAAGATTCGTCGTACGATTGTGTTTTGCTGACCAAGTGTGGCGGTGGTGGTTGCGAGTCGGTGGACATTGTCTGGTGTGTCTGCTGTCTCCTACTGCGTGCGTCATGGTTATGTTACGTAACTCCTCAATATTTGTTCCTCTGCGAGTGCAAAAGCTTCGGTTGTATCAATTTTTTGGGTCCCGTACTGTCACAAAGCGGCCTAGTTCCGATTTCAAACTGTGCCAAGAGTCTTTCCTCGAAAATTTATTCCGTTTCTTTACAGAGTATCATATGTCAATAATAAATTTCTTCATGCTTCCCTTAAACGCGTCGAAAATTCCGTTACTGATTCTTTTGGTCTTTGTACGCAACCAGAAAACATTTTTTCCAGAGAATTTCGTGATTATTCGGCAAAAACCGAGTTTTCAATCCTGAACAGAATTCTTCATAATTATCCTACAAATGCGGGTGACATTCCAAAAAGTTCGCTGCTGTCCCCCCCACCAAATATAATCGTGCGGCTGCTAGAGTTTGTTTTTCGCTCCATGCATTAAAATGACTAATGATGCATACTCTTATCTAAAAACGTTTCTATGGACAATTCGTCCTGCCCCGAAAAACATGTAATTAACATAAAATTGCTTCCAAATCCCGTGGTTGGTTATTTGACTCTGTTGAACAAGATGTATCTGCGTCCATACTTTCTAATACATTAAACTATCTGTTTCCCACAATAACAGAAGATTCAGTTTTGTTACTTATAACAATCCCTTTTACATAAAAAATAACAATTACCTCGACAGTTACTCAACCAACACTTCTTCTAACCCAGTGGAACAAGAACGTAAATGTACTGGTTTGTAATCATGGATGAAGAAAGATCATAGGTAGTAAATCAGAGAAACAATATGCCCATTGCTGCATAGACAGAAATAAATGCTTATAAATGAACACCAAACTCTTAGGATCACATGGAGCAATCATTGAAGATTTTACGACACCCAAATCAAAAAAATTAGTTTACTAACAGCCTATTGTTTTGTCCTAGATTACAATCTTTTAACATTGACCCTGGAGTATGCTGAATTAAAAAATTTAAGTAGAATGCTGCACACATCAGAACCCGCGACTACACTTGACCTGCTTTTTCAACTTTTTATCCACAATAATTAATTTACGAGGACAGAGTTATGTGCTTCAAAGGAAGGAAGGAACAAATATTTAATATACTGCTTCCTTAATTTCTTGTAGCTTCTTTAGCTCTTCATAACTCATTTAAATAAATGTTCGCCTAAACTGCTCATATTCACGTTGTTTACAAATGTTAATATTCCCCACTTCTGTATCTGCACTGCTTTGTCTTGCCAAAATTCCTCTTCCATTTTGATGGGTCTTGTTTTCTCATATTTTGGAGTGCTGAATCCAAAAACGTTTTCTATATCGCAGAGGTGATACAACATCATGAACATTTTTTAACATATGTAAGTTGGCCCTTTTTGATGATTTTTACCAATACAACTAACAAACAAATATGTACTTGTTTTTAATACAAAATGTGAAAATATGAAAAAACATCTATAAAAATAGATGTTCATACCTAAATTTAATGAGACCAGCATCACCACAGAACAGGCAGTTGAAGATACCACACACTGGCTGTAAAAACTGCTAATTCACTGGCAGCACACCCTGAGAGTGTCGCAGTTCTGGGTGAAGGTGTTAACCTTCATGTCATAATGATAGAAACGAATACTTCTCCAATCCTACATTTTTTTAAAGCCAGAGTTGTGGAAAGCCTAGCTATCCCTGTCAACTTTCAACAAGGATCTGGCTGAACAATTATTATTATTTCTACACACAGTCATTGCCTCAAATGAGGCTTATACAATTGGGGGAAGATCAAGTCATCTTCAATTTTATCTCACAAGATTCAGAAACCCTGAGGTTGATGGAAATTAGATGACTTTTGTTCTTTGAGGGGGAAAGAAATTTCTCTTGAGAGACTGTTGGCACTATTCTGTCTGAATATTATTTCCACACACATTCACGAGTCCTCATAACTGTATGTAGCAAGAATACTCCATGAATAATGAAACTGTTTTGCTGTCCAGGGATTTTGTGTCTGACAGAGCGAAAACCTTTGCTCAATGCAGGTTTCGTACCCATCCTCATACCTCAGTTCTCTCACTTTTCTCTACTCCGTGAATGTGACAATCCAAAACCCAAAATGAGAAAGACATAATATGTACACTGGTTGTCAAGGACAATTTATAAACAGGTAACATTTTTGTAATCATTGAATTGAATCTTTTCACTCCCCTAAGTGATGAAACCTGATGTTATTCCGATTGTAATTGCTGGGTATGTATAGATGTCACTGTTTCACCCTTTATCAATGATATAATATAACTAAATATCACCAATGTTAAGTGTTCACGAAGAATTAAACATCAGATAATTGTTGAACTATTTTTGAACTATGTTAATGCACTCAGAATGACCTTGTTCATTACATGTGTTCTGGAAAATTATGATAAGAACACCTAAAAGGAAAATTTTTGCAATTTTGCACCACAAGTAATTTTCCATTACTTTCGAGATTTCCAAGTTGATCTGTTTTTTTAAATAATTGGTTTCTTTATGAGAGACAATGTATGAGACCATAAATTATAATTACAATTATCTCACTTCAATGGCTGGTGAGGTTTGCTTCAATGTTTTTCAACTTGAAATCACAATAAGATCATGTTACTCTGTTTATTTATGTCAATTTCTGGTATTTTAGTGGTTTAATTCTACTTGCATTAGTACTACCTTAACTATAGATACAGTTGTAATTAATTTTATTCAATCTTGATCATATAAGGTAACTTATACTACAATGTATCAAATAAGTCATAAATTAGACATACGTGTTTTAAAGTGCTAAAATTAGATAATATTAAGTCAGCCAAGTGTTATTTCAGTTTTATGAAATGACATGACGAGCGTGAAAAAAGTTTCTAGTTTGGGGATAAATTAAACATAACCAGCAGAAGTAAAGAAGTAATGGGTTGTGGAGCAAAACTTGCAGGTACAGTGAAACTCCTTTATAAAAGACACCAGGAGGAACAGAAATTTGCCTCTCATAAGTGGAAAATTAGTTTTCAACAAGTTAAATCTCACTTTGATCATTAATAGTGAATTAGGATGGTAGCTAAAAAATTCCCTGTTCGTATTTCAATAATATTAGAAGATACCAGAGCGAAATTATCCAGATTTCCTGAGTGTCATTTCTCTATTCCAATAAGAACAATGGTTTGGATTTTGGGATTAACTTTCCTCTTCATGATCTTGCCCCCCATGGAATTTGGTGTAAGCAAGGTTGGTTTGGCTGCTCACAACATGCATACTTCTTATATTCTTTTATTATATTTATCCCCAAAGGAGAAACTTTTTCAAATTAGTCATAATTCCTTCAAAAAAGAAATATAACACATTAATTAGAGAATATAGTTTGCCTGGATGAAACAATAAGAATGAAAAGACATACACTTATAGGCTCAACCAAACACTTGATTCAGGGATGTACAATATATGCCGCCAAAAGAAATGTAAGTAAACAAGTGTTGGATCACAGAGTTAACACGACCCACAGTTTTCCAGATCGCATCCCAACTAGGCTAATGCACATGCATATATACTAAGATGCTCACTCATTGAGCAGCCATTGAAATTCTCAGAATTTTAGTGAAAAATGACTTAGTTGTCTCTTAGCAAGGGGGCTGGAATTCACAACGGGGAAACGTTTCGTCCACTTTTTTCTAATAATAATTTGCATCCAGAATATAAAGGTATTATTTCTCATATTTGTACTCAATAAATGAGAATCTCTCCCACAGGAGTCTCTAATTCCAGGTTTTATTGTAACAATTTCCATGTTGGACATACAAGAATTCCCACTTATAAGAAAGATATTTCAGTTCCCTCTGGTGTCTGTTATAAAAGGTGATACTAAGAAACCCCTTATATGTAAAATAAATTTTACATTTAAAGTCAGTTTAATAATTACATTATTAGAGAATATTACAAACATAACTTTTTCATCAATTGAGTCCTTTATTTGTGCTTCAGAATAGAAGGAAAATATGTACATAAAGCTGACCACAAAAAAGCAATGTTTATGACTCCAAACATTTTGATCAACTATCACACATCTTGTTCATTGTGTCCATATTCTAGGTCCACTCCCTTACTGGAAACACTAAAGGCTTCTCTCAAGCAGCTGAATGCCAAGTCTATAGATTTCTTGATCAGGACTAGGCTGAATCTCACTCACTGTTTCTTTCGCTGGAAGGTTACACAGCTGACGCCTATGAAAAATTTAACATAGAAATTAAAAACACGGAATTACCAAAATAAAAGAAAAAAGTCAGTACGAGTGACAAGTAAAGATATCCAAGTGTGGTTTTCACAAAGATAAGTTGTGACTTTGGGCTAATTACATTCAAATGATTTGTATTCAATGGAATTTAAATGGAACTTTTTTTTTATCAATAAAAAAAGAACTGCTTTTAAGGCCAAGAAACATGTACTGAATTTGAATGAGCAGCAGCAGTAGCAGCAAACCACTGCCAATATTTACCCACTTCCAAATTCAATGAATGGAAAGAACTTCCTCTTGCCAAGAAGTGTTTTTCCAGCTGAACCCACCAAGTTTACAAACATTATTATAATCAGAATGTTTATTGGTGGCACTGTTGCCCTGCTCTTTTCTGTTCAAATGTATTAAATGTTATAAGTTTCATCTAAAAAATCAGTATTGTAAAGGTGATCCACCCAGCATAATTAAATTTTACAGAGCAATATTACTTATAATAAATTGGGTGTATGTCAAGTCATGTATTTACAGATTGATACAAAAGATCATACAAAATTAAAACCAGATCATTGGTATCAAATTCATAAATATCATAATATACAATCCTATAGAATATGACATCCTATATATCACAATCATAACAAACTTCAACTGAAAGCTAATTCACCATGGACACATTATTTAGCGCACACACACAAAAGTAATGAAAAGAATAGATTACAGTCCATCAAACATCATGAAACAGGGTTCCCATATATTACTACTGATTACACCATATGCTGAACAAAAGAAAAATTATTGCTCTAGTTATATCAAGAAAAAACTGGGAAAGTTCATAAGGAGGATGTTTTAGAAGATTTAAAAATATAGAAACTAGATGAAAAGAGTAGAAAAATTATTACATAGAATTCATTTAGAGCAAGATGTAAATATAATTGAGCTTACTGAAACTTAATGAATCATACAAGATAAATTTGACAAGATCTTTGCTGTCCTGACCAGTTAGACTATATTCACCTAATGAAATAAAATTTAAAAAAAGGCAAGGTTGAATCATAAGTCAGAACTTAAAACTGAGAAGAAGAATTTCAATAGTAAAATTACTTCTATTAGCTTTGTGTTACATGCTTGGTAAACTCATTTTTACTCACAAAACTTTGAATGAGTAGTTTTCCACACCAAATATAGTCCTTGTACAGAAATTTAAAAACGGAAGGACTATATTCAGGTAAATACAGTAAATTTTCTGATAGTCAAGTTGTAAATAGTCAGATCAAATGGAAACTGGTCAGGGAGTGACTTGAAAGATTCAGCCTCATGGAATTCAGTAGAACTGACTGTTTCAAGCGTCAAGACAGTGGTATCTATGGATACAAAAAACATAAAAATTGGTAAAGGATCACTTTTTTTTTTTTTTGAGAATCTGTACCCAGACTAGGTCATTTTAGGAGAGAATCAGAAGAAATCTTTGATATCAATTTCAGGACATCAAATCTCAAATTCCCAAAGTAATAAGAAGCAGAGCACAGGAACTGTTTATCAAGAGAAGAAACTCACACAATCAACCATGAGGATATCTTTACAAAATTAGTCTAACACCCAGCCACCTCTGCAGATGCCAAAAAGATGAAAGATTGTGTGTTTGTGTGTGGGGCTTTAGGGCTCGCCAACATCGAGGTCACTAGAGCCCATGATGAAAGATTGTAGCTCTTCTGCTTTGCTATGGTGAAGTACTTGGAATCTTATGAAAGACACACTTCTAAACACTAATTCATGCAACAAAACAAATACCAGGAAGAGTCAAGCGGCTGGTATCCTACACAAAGGGTGCAAATCTAAGAAATTTAAAAGAAGCACAATAGAACAACACTGGTCGCAGTTGACTGGACTTATATTGCCCTCCCTTAACAATGTAATGAAATGTAATATAAAAAAGAATACAAGCATGAAAGTATTTTAACATTTTAGTACTAACAGCACATTTTTGGCACAACAAATATAAAGGGATATGATTATCTAAAATGCATGTAAGCTTTAACTTCATAAAGAATATATGGACTTTAAATCCTTATATTATCATACAATGAATCACTAAATTATACAATATGGAAATATTTCAGCAAATATCAGACTATTTAACACAAGATCAGTGTCATAGGGATGGTACATAATGATGGTTCATTCTTAAAAATATTTTGTATAAGTTTAGATGGAAATTTTGAAAGTTCCCTTCTTTTTTATGAGTAAACTAAATCTCTAACACCAATCAAAAGGTATCATTCTTCAGCAAAGATTATTACTGCAACCTTGTCAATTAATATTGAAAAATAACTTCCTGTCAAGCAGAGTTTCACAGAAAAATAAATTCACTTAATTTCTTAAGCTATCAAAACACAAAAGAGCACTACATACCGTATTGTCAAATCTCTACGAGCACAAAGAGCTCTTTTATAAGGTCCAGCACTAGAAAAAAGGGCCCTACGTTTAGCTGTTTTTTCACGGAGATTCACATGAATTGCAGCAACACTGTGAAGGAAATTAGAATCCACGCTCTCATCTGGATTTGATGACACATCTTCTCCTTCTTCAGGATCTTCCTTCTTTTTCTCTGCTGTAAAATTATATGTTCATGAATCAATTATTGTCAAACAAAAAATCAAAAAATATTTCTTATACAAATAACAAAAAAAATTACTGTACTGTATTGTTCTGCATTATTTTTGTGACAATATAATTGAAGTACAAAATATTATCACTATTACACAGTCTAAAATAATCCAAATTTAATAAAAACACACAAGTTTATTTGACTAGCTTTTGAACTCAATAATCACACACAAGCAACACAAATCACAAGATGACAATGAATGAGGTTCATCTCATGTTAAATAATGAAATAAGAAAAGTATTACTATCCTGGGCATGATTCATTACAATTGTACAAAAACACTTTCTCAATAATTGTTTATTAATGGTCAGCATACAATAACTTTGACGCTAATTGAATAATGCAAACATTAGAACACCTAACTACAAATCCAAAGTTTTTTTTAAAAAATCACCTAATACAGTTTAGATACCTTGAAAATTTATCACAAAGACAATCATGAATGCAATGAACCTTATTTCTCTAATTCACACCAGAAAATTACAAATTTAAAAGAACTATATATCACATTTTCATTCAGAACTAGATTGAGTACCATCCCTGTACACAAATATGCATTGTAGATGAAAAATTGAAATGAAATTTTCAAATAGAGTAAAACCAACATACTCCCAAAGTGAGAGGAATTGGGACGAAACTCTGTAAATACATAAATCACTTTTCGGTGTACCTCACATGGAGAGGTTTAGAGGTAAAAGGGGGCAGTATCCTTCATTTAGACAAATTTGAACACATGGATAGTGTCATAACAAAATTTGTTTCATAGATTTGACATTCTAATAGATTCAACTAATTTTTTACAAAATGTTTCTCCTTCATCATAAAGCAAATTACCTGCAACATATCTAGCTAAAGACTTTGTTTAATTAGACATATACACACAAGAATTAACCCCTTTCTTAGAATATTTGTTACTACTGGGGATGAATTATTTTTATCGTCTCAGTAGCACATTCAATGAAATTTGTTCAGGTTCACTAAAACTATGTTAATTTTTGTTTTGACATTTTACAGATATTGGTAATAAAACTACATAACAGGAAAATTAAATTTACTGTTATTTGCTGATTACACAATTTTATTAATTTTTAGTCTGATAAACTTCAAAACAATTTTTCAAATGTAAGGGAAATAAACATTTTGTTTTCTGGTAAACTGTCTGATCTTTCTCCCATTCCCATGCACACTTTACTCTTCATTTTCCAATCCGTAATTACTGTCGCTCAGTATCACCAACTCAGCAAATTCACTCAATCTAATAAACATTTCATTTCGTAAATGCCTTGACGCCACCATGATCACATACTTCAAAAACACACTGCCACCACTTCACTCAAACATCAATATAAAATAAAATATTGGCGGAGAACGAGCGACATTTAACAATGAATTTCTGGAAGATTCAGAGAACTAGTAGAAATAAAGACGTGAATAATATCCAGTAACAATAAGTCAAAATCCTGCCTAAAAGTACAAGACGGACGCTGCCCATCCTCTACATGTGGGTGACTTTCTGATGAGTCCGTCATAGAAAATGCAACTTATATGAATGACAAATAAGAACTCCATGTTTAAGCAATTTACTCAATTTGATCTCGAAGTTGAGAAAACATCTTTCCAGCAAAATTTTATAACCAATGACTGAGATATAAAACTAACCTTCTACGTTCATTTCCTTAATTTTTGCCATCACAGACTGTGCAACTTGAGTACCAACAAAATGGAAAGACATGCCCAAACGCATGAGTACTCTGTGGCTTTCCCATCGACGACGAGCAGAACCAGGTTTGATTTCAGGTTTGATTCTTGGTTGGGATTCTGCAACTAAGCTAGCCCAATCTACTCCTAGTGCATCTGCTATACCAGCTTTACTTTCTTCAGGGTCTAATTCTTCATCTGATATCTCTTCAAAATCTAAGTTATCAATAGTCTCTTCATCAGGTGGTCTTTCTTCAATAGAAGAAGGAAGCATAGACCTACAACACAATTTTCATTCAGAACTAGATCACATGGCACAAGCAACATCACCAAAGTAGTATGCTGTTATATCTAAACAAAGGTGACTGCAAATTGTTTTAAACAGAAGGAAAAACAATTATTCAGACAAATGAGGGAAGTTCCATAGTCTAAGTTCTACAGTAGGAATACAGTCCAATTCTCTGAAATTCTATTTATTAAAATCAGTTTTCATTATTGAATTTTTAATTTGATTATAATCAATTTTTAATCAGGAAAATGTAAAATATTTACATTAAATTTTGTACTTAGTTCATACCAAATTATGAGAGAAAGACTCCTTGTTGATAATCTAAAACAGAATATTTTCACGCAGAATATTTATTATAACACACCATCTTAAATGATATTCTTATAAATAAAATATAGCTCTCAATTTCTATAAATACCAGAAATGTGTTCATCGTGAAACAAAGAATTAGCACAAACAGCATTGAGCTATATTAGGTTAACAAAATAACTTAAATGAATATTTCGTATTTAGACAATCAGTAAAATTTTGAAAGAAAATGAGTCCAAAACTGATGCAATTCCCACATTTGTATGTCTTGAAAGAGTAAAGTGGAACAAAGCATTAAAAAGTTAGTTGTCAATGTGCATAGTGCCATTTAACTCTATGTCTAACACTATGTAAACAGTTTTTTTCACCGAGATGAAAGTCAGCCAAAACAAAGTTATGTCAGTCTCCTGTCTTTTTCGCCAGTGTGCAGGAAACCAATACTACTAGCAGCCGCAGTGCATTGCGATATCCTCTCACAGAGCATTTCCTTTCCCTATTGTTTTGTTAATAGGCAAAATGTTTGACCACATTTTGCAATCAGGTGGTTAAATCAGAAGTATTGAGAGAGATAATAAATATATATAGTGAATTTTTAATATCTTCTTGTTACCTAGGGTCAGAAGAATCCCTCCCAATGTCTTGATTGACTGAAGTTATACCAAGTAATCTCTCTTCTCGTTCTGGCTCTTCTTTTATAGGGGTATGTCCAGCAGATAGAGTTGATGGCAACAACGGAGGAATTTGACTGGGAGTTTCCTGTAAGAAAAAGAAACTGTTTAATTAAATAAAAAGTTTAATATAAGAATATTCAGAAAAGTATTACTTTCACATTCTATGAGAATGATGTATAGTTTTTACTAATGTTGTAGATTGGTATCAAACACAATATTTTTACTTTACTAAACCTGTCATTACTTATCATATGAGCACTGAAATCTTAATATTTAAAAAATTAACAATACACCAAAAATTTCATGGGAGTAGTGACCTTTAAATGGAAACATGGCTTAAGAGATATTTATCATTACCAACATAAATTTATTGATTAAGACAGATAAGCTAGTCATAATTAACTGATAATGAAGCTTTCCCATGCTTCAAACCAAAAGTACATTGGATGAAGATTTGATGAGTGAATAAATGTATTTGTTTTTGGTTAAATAAATAATAAACATAATTCAACAGTTTGTTACTACATATTACAATTTGCATTTCACACCCTTGCAGAAGCATCCAAATGTCCTACATACATTTTTACATAAATAGAAGTGAAAAATATTAACAAAACAAAAAACAGAAGGAAAAATATGATATTAGTAGGGTGGAAAAGTGTAAAACCTTTCAAGTCTGGGGACATTTTTTAGCAAATGCAATAACTTAAGAAATACATTATTACATTCAATTGAATAAGGAAAGAAAAAATATACATACAGCTTTATTCACAAGGATAAACTTCTGAAAGGTAACTTTCCTTTCCAATAATTACCAACATGAAATGAGTTTCATAAATACAATTTATACCCCAAAATAATTTTATCACCCTCTGAATATCATAACATACAGATAGCAAAAGTTTGTAATGAAGTGAAAAATAAAATAAAAATAGGCAATATCTGCTTCTTATGGAATTTGAAATAATAATCATGACATTTTGTAAGGCAATACAGTTAATTAAACGAAATATATTTGTGGAAATGAACTTTTTTCCAACTTTCTGGATGCATAAGAATTATTGAAGTAATATTCTTCAATAAATAAATAAATAAATAATAAAAATAAATAAATTAGATTCTTAAAATGAGAGACGCATAAGAGCTTATATTGCGAACCAATTCATCTTCAAGGAAAAAATCTACAATAAGCTAAATTGTATCCTCAATTATTTAACAATTAAAATTCCAAGCATCCTCAAAAATCATATGCATTAAATACAAACAAAATTTACAATAAATAAAGTGATAAAATATGTATTTCTCATAAAAATAAAAGGATATTTTGAATAATTAAAATTATCTAATGAACAAAAATTTCTAAAATCTTAAACAGTGATGGCCAACTTCCTTAAACTATGGGGTCTCATCACAATTTTTTTAAAGAACTGATGATCGAGTTTTATGTGAAACTACAAGATACCCAACTCCTTGCAAGGTCTAAATTGGCATACGAGTATTTGGGCAACTGCACGGTGTGCTTCCCCAATTTTTGTTGAAAGGCGCTGCTCGACCACCTATTGTGATTTTTTTTAGAAACAGAAGAATGGATGGGTGAAAGCTGCTCATACTGCATTAAAGACTCCCAAGAGATTTAAATTCATAGCTTACTCAGAAATTTCACAGTTTGGCATGGTAGATTTAACTCAAGTCTGCTTAATGTTTGCACAGTTTGGGTGAAACAAAATATGAAGCAGGTAGTGTTTTAGAAAACCCATTCCCCCCCCGTTACTACGACTGAATACATCAAAAGGGTCATTTAGGACAATTATTTTTGGGTGATTCATGAGTGTAACAGTAACAGTAGTAACAGTAGCAGTAGTGTTTGTGGTACTAAAGTGTAGAATGAGTTTGTGGTAGAATGAGTCCCTGGTGTTCTCTAGATTCTAGAGCCAAATTTTATTCCCAGTGCTAACCAGACCCCAAGCATCTGCAAGTTAACACAGCAAATTTTTTACAGCTTATCAAATGAAGAAATAGGGATAAATCCTTAATTACAGCATTTCAATCTCAAATAGTTATTACTTTACCTACTTCTGGTTTTCTTTCTTTAAGTGTTTTCTGAAAAACTGGTTAATTCCTATGAACATCCATGAGGTCCATCTTAACATGAGGAGAACACAGGCATAACAGATCACAGAGGTGGCCTTCTCTCAGTCACTCTGTGTGAATACATTTTCTTGTTTTTCATAGTAGAAAATTTACACTTGCACATGGAAGTATTGCTCAGCAGTTACAAAGTTACCATTTATGGAATCCATAGTTTCACCACTATAGATTATCATATATTTCTATCTCATAAAAGTCCAGATCATTTCAACAATTTCATTCAAAGCTAAAAAATCTTAACACATAGCTTTCTGAAGGCTACCCAAGAATTCTTTGCAGACTGCACGGGGCCTTAAGACCACCTGTTGGCCATCACTGATCTAAAGTAGAATTTCAATAATAAATAACAAAGTTCATGTTCTAAAGAAGCAACAACTTCTATCCAAAAGTCAAATCTTGAACCACTTCAGACTCTCAGATTACCTCAGTCATCGCGTTCGTTTCTGAAGACTCACTGATACCCTTCCCTCCTCACATTTTAATCGTTGGAACCTGCCATGCAGTCATGCCTAAAAGAAGGTCTACTGCCTTACTGAGTGATCCTCCGCACTGTGTCCGGAGATCAGAGGGGCTGGCCCAGCGGCCGCACACAGCAGGTACATACAATTAGCGCTGGGAGGGACTTCTTTGCCCTGGGGGATGCAACGCTCAAGCTCAATATCCATGCTGCCCAAATCGTCCACCTGCCAATGGCACACACACCACAAAAAGTGCAAGTGACAGACAAACCAACACACAGCTATTACAGGTATACATGAATGTATACAAAGCTATTTTTCTGACCAAACATACATCGACAGGTTTGCAACAAACAGTGATTTTCCAAGAATTTCTAAGCATTCTAACCTCCGATATCAGAAGAAAGCGTGATCCTTAATTCATCATATTTAGATTGCCACTAGCAGTTTTTGGTAAAACTACAAAAAGATTATAACAGAAGTATAAAATACACTTAAAGATATTCAATGATTAACTGTCTTTTTAGAACTTTATCACTTTTGGCCAGACACTAAAACCTGAAAGGTTCATCAAGTAACAAGAGAAGAACTATCTTGTGCATACTGTTAGCAATTCACATATTTACATTCCCTTACATTTTTAAGACAATTTACCATTAAAATAGTAGTCAAATATTTATAAGAGCAAGACACAATTTGCACTTCCCAATATACCACAAGTATTGTATGTTCAAAATGTAATGGAAAAATAGCCCTGCATTTACATATACCAGGTGCAACCTGTACATCTACAAGACAGTTCAACCAACAATTGTGCAACAGTGATGGAACAAAGGATTACACTTATATTCACATAAAGAAAGTAAAGGATCAAAACAATTGGCTCACAGTTTCAATAAACATCTTCAGGAGCCCAAAATGAGGTATCATTGAGTAGCAGAAGAGATGAGAGAAAGTGTATCATTTTATGATGTCATAATTCAACTTAAAATCAAATTCATCATGAAAATTTGATTACAAATTAAAAATTAGCATGTAATGTCCAAACTGATTCACTTCCTCTTTTAAAAAGAACTTGCAACATTATAACTAAACAACAAAATAACACCAATGTAATAATAAAAACTTATTTGGACAAATAAACTTCTAAATTATATGTAGGAAAGAAAATACACCAATGAAACATTGCTAAAAAAATTTAAAAAAGTCATGGAAACAAAACACATCAAACTACAACTAAAATAAATGTTTGGTTTCAAGCAATTTCTATTTGTACAAAAAGTAAACTAAAGCAATAACATAAGAATATAAAAAATAATTTTCTTTAAAATCTATAGGCAGTATAAACATGCAACTGTAAAAAAAAATTATTATATTAGATGAAGTAATAAACAGAATCCTACAGCCACAGATTGATTGCTACCAAAATTAATGCTACTTTCTTTACCTCTAATTTGATATTATTAATTAAGGAGGATTTATTAATTAATTCCAATTACATGCATTCCAATTTACAATGTTTAACATCAAATAATCTTATTCATATTTCAAGGAATGATTTCATTTGAAGACATTGTTCCATACTCAAGATACCGAGGCAATTTCCAATACTGGCTGGCAGGTTGGTAGGTAGGTATGTAGATTGACAGGTAGATTGGTAGGTAGGAAGGTTTTTGAAAGAAATGTGACATCTTTTGGAAAAGATGTTCCTTTGGGGATAACTTCAATATAATTAGAGAAGGCAAGAAGTTTGCAGTTACAATGTGAGCTGTACAGAAAAACTTCCACACAAAAACACATGATAGGCAAGATGATATAGAAGAAAGATGCAATTAATCCCAAAATCCAACCCACCATTTGTTCCATAAACAAACAGAGAAATGGGCTTATGGACTGTATATTTGCTTAATTGAACTCTAGTATTGTTTAATATGAATGACTACTGGGATGTTTTGCAACCATCCAATTGGTCATAACTATATTTAAGGCTAAAATCACTTTATTTAAGAACCCCAGCAGAACAAATGACATTTATTTGTAATGAAAACTCAAGTGTCTAGATAAATATACATGATTTTAAACATGTGAAATAAAATTCATAGAAATACACACAAATTTGAATATAGAAGGATGTATTAAATGAAAACCTTAAAAGTGCTATATAGCTCCGAAAAGTTGTATGATTGATTAGGTAAGAGGCAGTGCTGTTCCTTATGTATCACACAATGACCTCCACGTCGCAGAGTGACACTACAACACAAAAGCTGGCAGCAGCATCAGAGACAAGCTGCCCCACAATCAACATGCACCACATTAGAGTAGTGATCTGCGATGCATTTCTTGTGTAGCTAAGATGTCTAACCATTAGAAATCCAATGTAGGATGACAGTGCAGAATGGTGATTCGTATTTGTCCCTACAGCAAGTGTGTGAATGGTGTAGAAAGTTTAAAAGTGGCATTACATCAGTGGAAGATGCCCCACAACCTGGACAGGTAAATTCTGCACTCCACAATAAGCAGGAAAAGTCTTGCTCACACTCTTCTGGGATGCAAATGGAGTAATTTTGGAACATTATATTGACAGCAGAGTGACAGTAACCAGCACTTCTTATTCAAATCTGCTTAAAAATCAGCTTTGGTCGGCAAACAGGAGTAAACGGTGAGGACTTCTGACTTCAGGTGTGTTGTTACAGCTTAGCAACACCCGACCGCATACACCTCGTCTCTCGGTTCAAACTATCCAGGATATACAATTTAAATGTCTCATACACCCACCTCCAGACCTCGCCCCAATGACTTTCATGTATTCTGACCGCTTAAAGAAGTGTTGGGAAGCAAGCATTTCACAAGTGATGAAGAAGTGAAAACTGCGGTGCATGAGTGGCTATGGTCATGACTGAAAGACTTCTTTACATGTGGTATCCACGCACTCCCAAAGCAGTGCAACACTTGCATAGCACGTCAACGAGACTATGTCAGAAAATGATATCTATAATTTTTTTTAGTTGTTAAAATAAATCATTTAAGTCACTTTTAAGTTTTTTATTTGATACACCCTCATATTTAATTAGTTATGAGTAATGCTGCTCACTTCAAACTTTGTTCAGCAGAACCCAGTTATAAGAGATTTCTGCTCATAGTGAATAACATTAAGAGGTCCCAAGAAAAAACATTTAGAAACAATGGATTTATTTCCTGGATATAAGATAACTATTTATAACAGATCCCTGCTCATAATGGAAACATTTTCCCACAGTAAATTTCAACCCACTTGTAAGAGAAATTAGAGGGTTTTTAAAGGTTGTTCCACTTGCGAGTCTACACTGCCATCAGCATGGCATCAGCAGTCAGCTTTCTGCAGCCTCACCAAGTCATGTACTGTATTTACCTGTAGTGTCCCCCCCACCCGAATATTTTAGGAGGCAAAATTTAGAAGAAGAAAAAATGAAGTTGAGTTAAATCAATTTTCTAAAAAGTCTTTCTGAAGGGAAATGCTCATTCAAAATTCCGTGTGAAATGGTTAAATATAATCAAAAGTACTTGAAAAGCTAAATAATGCCGTTCAACTTTTTGTCTCTTGACATCGCCAGATCGACGAGGACTTCAGCTCTACTTCGAATTCTCGTTCTGCTGCTATATTTCTGTGTGTCTGAACATTATTTAGAACTCGCAGTTTGATGTTAGCGTCGAAGCATCTTTGATCGCTCAACTATCGTTATTTCGAAGAAGATCCCCGTCTTTCGAAAAAGTGGTGTCACGGTCGGCACAATGACGGCAGTCGGTCATTCCTAGACGACGTAGACCAGTTCGGTTTCTATTTCGAATGAACGTCAAATCCCGCCATCATCGATCGATGTTCTTTGTGTTAAGTTACGTATATGGCTTGTGTTCGCTTAATTCGTTATCACTCACGAAACTTTGAATTAGCAGTTTCCCCGTCCTAAACTTCTAATATAATCCCCCTCCCCAGGATTTTTGGGCGATTTTTTCGGAAAAAAGGCGGGGACTATATTCGGGTAAATACGGTACTTAGAAAAGACCCATCTCTCCAGAGCAGATAAAACCCTTTTTGCCATAGGTTGTCATGCATGGTGCCTCGGGCGCACGAGCACTAAAAGGTTCAAATGCCCAGAGCCACGCAGCATAAATACAATGCCACTGAATGATTCATACAACGTGAGAAAGTAAATAAATGACAATTTACTAATGTAATAATGAATAATATAGATTCAATACCAAGAATAAAGAACAATAGATATTCATTCACTCAAAATGCTAATGATGGAACTGTATAGAATTCAGAGTGGAAGACATGAATTCTGGCATACTGAATTTGAATTAGCTATGTAGAAGGTAACTCCTAATTTTCATAAGGTGTTGAGGGTAATGGGATTTAACAAATAATTATTTCATCACAGATTGCTTTTCTCTCTCACTTTCACTTTATTGATCGTTGTTCTATTTTTATGAATTATGCTATCTGTCGGCTTTTTTATGATTCTTTAGTACCATGATTTTCCTGTGAAGAAATATAATTGGAAAGTTGAGCAAGGCTCACTCCAGATTTTTATACTTGTAATCACGTTTTTTCAAAAAATACACAGAAGCTTGGCTGGAGCATTTCAGACAATCATCATCTTCTTCTGTGGTGCAACAGCCCAATGTCAGCCATGGCCTCCTCTATTTGTCCGCTCCAACGTTCTCAATCCTTAAAAATCTTCATATGAGGGTGGTCCAATATTTATCTCTTTTACTTGCAGTTGTTCATTAGTTGTTAGCACTACAACTTCAAGTTGTTCACTTTTGTTCAGTAGTCCTTAGCTAGTAGTACTAGCCATCTTTGTGTAACTTTCTCTTCATTTCCAATAATTTCTCCTCTTGTGTTACTACAAAGCTGTGTCCTGGGCATTTATCCTTTCTTCATTACATTAATTTGTCCATAAGCTTCTTTTAGATAGTGTTTTTTGAAGCTATTTTGAATTGTGCATACTTTTCTTTATGCTCTCTCTTCCTTCTTTTTAAAACAACATATATCAATTAAAACATATAATTCCCACTTTATGCACTTTTTAGTCACTGTTTTGAGATAATCAGGTTTTAAGGGTTGTTAATTCTAAAAGACATACTTCTGTCTGTTTTCAATGAGGTATAATTATTTAATGAGGTATAATGTTTTCTTCATCGAAAAGTTCAACTATAAAGATGTTTTCAGGCACAGTTGACCAAAAGAAAAAAGCAACCAAATAGAAAGAAGTAAGAACACACTTTCCTAATCACTAAGCACAGTTCCCAACTAAGATAATGAACAATAATTCAAGAACACCAAAGAACCTTCAGATAAAGACCATTTGAAAAATTGGAAAAATATCAAGATATTAAATAGGGAAGATAATTATTATATGAGCTACATGGCCAAAATGATACACAAAAAAAAAGAGTATTGGGAATTTAAACTTATGTGGGGATCCAGAGAAATTATGGGGAATTTATTTATCAATATTTAGCATATGTTGATATACAAATATATTCACATATCTTATTGATTACGTTGTCAATAAAAGTGAAAATGTTGAGACATAGTTAGGAATTCTGTAATCTTCAAATTTTATAATGTTTTATAACACCTTGATAAAACCTAATCTTATGTATGCTTCTGTAATATGTACGCTTTGAAATTCATATTAAACGAATAGAAAATGTACAACATATATTCCTCAATTATCTTGCATACAAATTCAAACTACAAAATCCCAGAATAACATGATTACAGAGACATTTCTAAATTTGCATATCTTAGTACTTTGAAATCATATAGAACATATGCTGATTCTTGTATACTGTATAAGATTATAAACAATATATTAAACTGTCCCTCACTCCAATCAAAATTCATTTATAATATAAATGGCAATGAACCGAGATGATGTAACCTTTTCATTGAACCAACATACAGGACATCCTATGGCTATCCTATGGCTATAATACTCCAATTGCAAGATTGGGAAATGACGATGTGAATCCATCACTTGATACAAAGACAAGCAACTTATATAAAAAACAAGCGAAGATTGTATTGCTAAATGGATACTGTTAATGAATCTTAAAACTGTAAATACTACTACTTATAATGTAAATTGGGTTTACAGCCTTTTGATCATAGATAATAAATAAACAAACATTATGGTAATTTTTTTTCTCTAGTTGCCTGTTATACAATTTCATTCACAATATGTTACTAGGATACTGCATTATTTACATTAGCACATGCATGACAAAAGGCAAAATCATTGTGAAATACTGATTGTAACATTGTGAAGTAAAATATAATGATTTGTCTATTAAAGGTTCTTCAATTTTATAATTTAATTAGATGCAAAATATTTCATTCTGAAACTTTAATTTAACTCCCAAAACTTCTAAGATACTTTTTTGTGATGTGGTGACATATCTTCATTCCGTTACATTCCATGGTGCCATGGCGCTCTAGTAATTCTTGTT
The DNA here is from genome assembly GCA_002313205.1 of Laupala kohalensis. NCBI lineage: Eukaryota > Metazoa > Arthropoda > Insecta > Orthoptera > Trigonidiidae > Laupala > Laupala kohalensis. The sequence goes on along the minus strand of NNCF01130504.1, from coordinate 632,421 downwards.
AGAACAAAAATAGTACTACAAGTATCAAAACTGGCACATAATAAGTTCATAAATGGTCAAACAAGTTATCAGAAAAATTATTTGTAATTCCAGTAAAGGATTGTAAAAATTATTTCTCAAGAAAACAATTTCTTCCTTCATGGTTGGTCTAAACATTCATGAAGACATTCAAAGGTGGACTTTTTGAAACAAATAGTCTTGCTCAAGTAATAATCACACATGCACACTAATTTTTAACTGTCTCATCAGTCAAGTTTTTATATTATATTCTTTTAAATGCACTCCCAAGTTTTTATATTACATTCTTTTAAATGCACTCCCAAAAATGGGTGTCATATGTTACATCAATAAATCATTTTCACCATTAGCAATTCAATGTACACTAATGTATTTTAACAAAGATTTTTCTGCACCTAATCAATAAAGAGACAAAGTAAATAAAGATATCAAGACACTTTTAAGAAATATTCTTATATTATACAGGGGTGTCTCTTGCACGAGTTCTGAAAAAATAGGTGCCTCGACTTGCAACTGTTCACTCACTTTTGTTCACCAAAATAAAAGTTGTTTTTATTTCTAGTCTTATGGTCAACTTCATGAAAGAAACCTGGACTAACAGGGTATTTGCAATTATGTCATCTCCCCACCATTTCACTTCAAGGGTAAGTAGATGAATCAGTGAGTATAAACAAAGAAGAGAACACACAGTTGTATGTACCAGAGAGAAAATTTGATTGTACTACCGACATAAAAATAAATTTGTATGATTATTTGCAGCACCAACTGATAGTCATGGGAGCATTCCATAAAAATAATGAACCATGGAAGACTAAAATAATTCCTAGGGATGACATCTTGGGATATTATAACCAATCAGTTGGTCTAGTATGACATTGCTACAACAGCTAAATTACACAACTTTTGTTATATATTTTTCTTTCTGACAGATTTGGAATTTCTTAAAATTATTTACCCAACCATCCAAATACTAATTTTTCACACTCATTTTTCCTTCCTCTCAATGATGATCAGTATCCTTAATTGGACAAATCTACAAAAACACAAATGAAAAATCAAGTTCTACATTAATGAAAAAAGTCTGTCTGAGGAAATTTAGGAGAATAAGTTTCAGAGAAGTTCTGCACAACACAGAGAAATTTCAATGATGTCCCATTCCAACCAATTATATGACTGAGGTTATCCTAAAAAACACACTTATACTTGAGTATCTGAACTGACTCAAGCAAACTGGAAATATTACAAAACAACAAGGAACAATTGGACAAAAAACACACATATACATATGAAGATAAATAGTTATAAATCTTAAACTCAAGATTATTTGCAAGGAAAAAAAAACATGCATCTGACATGAAAGCTAGTTCAACATTGCTGAATTTTATTCATCACATAACTCCACCAATCAAAACAAACTTCGCCAATTAAAAGGAAAGAAGTTACAACTTAAACATACATGCTAAATATGAAAAATTGTACATAACTGGCATGAGTTGAAAGAATAAGAGAAAAGTCAAAAGATAAAAGAAATAAAATTCTTACACTGTCCTCTCGGTTCAGAATTTCATCCGCATCATCATCACTTATGTCACTGAGGTCTTCCTCAAGAGGTGCCGCTACTTCCTCTATGCACAGCTTCTTCGGCTCTGGCTTCTCTCCATCATCATCCTCATGGCTTCTCTTGCCTAAAATGGATTCTGACTCACTGGTCTTCTTCAAGAGTGTTTCCTCTAATTTTAATCCTAAAAACACAATATTAAAGAAATATTTTAAGAATTTATTATCCAAAAGTGAACTAAACAAGACCATAAAAATTACTGCTTGAAGGATTGTACAGGGAAATAAAACGTTCGTTTTAATTTGTATGCAGTGTAATGAAGTATCTTAAATGGATTTATTACGCAATTGGGCAATTGACTTAGAAACTACTGAAAAATTAAAAAATTGTAAACTGAAATAATTATCATTTACATGATCTCTAGCATAAAAAGAAAATGGTGTCAACAAGATCAAATGGAACTGGACGTTTCATTTGAAGCATGATATTGGGTAACATTCACAATTTGAGTGCTACTAGATTCCACTACACATAGACAAAAAAATTGTTTTCTTTTGTATGCCATGTTTAAATATTTAGCCAATGTGGTCTCTCATCTTCTTCTCATTTTTGATGGCATGTCAAGGAACATTTATTTGTAGAAAAGAATGATGATACATATCAGAGATTTTCCTAATCTCCCACAGCCAAAACTTGCCCTGGTTCATAACATAATCCTTCTATTGGGATTATATACAAGTTATGCTGTAAACATAAATATGAATGCCACATACATAATATACAGCAATAACAGAATGTTGCTGAGAAAAACTTTTCACCTATTTCATTTCAAATTTCAATAAGGTTGAAAATTAATTGGCAGATAAATCTCTCATGCAAGGTCTGGTGAGATGAGCATCAGAAGAAATACTTTAGGGTAATGAAACTGCATTTGAAGATTCGTCAGCAGAGGAGGGTCAGAGGTCGGAGTCATGTTTTTGATCCTATCCATGAAAATCGGGGGAGAATTTAGTTACAAGAATATTGGAAACTGTAAATCAGACAACAGAATAATTTCTGCAACTTAAGCAACAGAATCAAATACTATTTAGGTCATACAATTAAATATAACTTAAACACATGACAACTTCAACCCACATGACAGTTTAATTATTAATTACATAAGTCCGCAAAAAATTTTTTTTGCTGCATGGGATATTTTTTGCTGAATTACATGTTTTAAAGGACACATATTCTAAAAATAACTCCCATAACATCCCATTATGTATAGTTTTTTTGCAAAAATAAAAACAAATTTTTGATTTTTTCTTACAACTAATCAAAAAATTGTTTCTGATATTTATACACAATTTTAGGTCTACTCTTTTTTCTTGTGAAACTTTTTCTTCTTCTCTTTGATGCTTCTCCGAACTCGTTTCCAATTTCCTTCTCAAGTTTCTCTATTGAGCATCCAACTGTAGTCAGCTAACATACCGACATCCCATCTTCCTTGTTAATGTCTCTTGATATCACGGACAACCTGGTGAAATCTTTAACCTTTTCTTCACTGTAGGCTCCCAAGTTTTCAGGGAAATAATAAATATGGGAGTGTAAGAAATGAACTTTTAAGCTCATCTTGCATACTTGAGCTTCATACACTGGCAGCATTCGTTGTACGATGGTTTTGTACTTAGGGTCCTGAGTATTCCTCAAAAACTTGTGCACTACATTCTTGAGAGTGTCCCGCACTTCTTTTTCCTTTTCTCCCATTGTTTCCAAAAAGAGGGGAGCAGATAAAAGTTTTCTTGTGCAGGGGCCAATGACTCTTTTAACTTGGCTTCAGATAGTTTCAGAAACTTGGAACACAGATATCGGAAACAATCCCCATCTGTTGGCAGTGATTTAATAAACTGTTTTATAAGCCCCAATTTTATATGAAGAGGTGGTAATAAAACTTTTTCTGGAGGAACCAAGGTCATATTGATGACGTTTTTCTCGCCGGGAGTTAAATTGTCTCATGGTGGCCAGTCAGTTTTTGTCCAGTGCAGCTGTCTGACTCTACTACCCCATAAACAAAAAAAGCAAGGATATTTTGTATAACCTCACAACAACACTGTTAGTATTTTTAAATCTCCACAAATTTGATGCTCATGATATTTGATTTTCTCCCATATGAACCAAAGTGTCCCACAGGAAGAGATGCAAATACACTTCCTTTATGCAGCAAGACTGCTTTGGGGCTAATTTTTGAAGAATCAATGAATATGCACCATTCTGATGAATCATATTCTATTTTAAAGCACTTCATGAACCCATGAACATCATTACAATAAACCAGATTTCCCTCTTTGGAGAAAAACAGAGTAAATTCTCTCTTTTGATGCCTGTACCATGAAAATGAGGTCCCAGATGATAGCAGGTTTTTGATTTTTAGCCTTGATCCTAGCAATTCGGCTGCATCTTTTGAAAGACCTAAGTCTCTTTCTAGGTCATTGAGCTCACTCAGAGAAAAAAGTTGATGTCCCTCGTCAACAGGAAAATCTGAGCTAGATTTGTCCTGGGAAGCTAATGTGTCTGAGTCCTCTTACTCACTCAGGATGGCATCTAAATTTGAGGGTGGCTGTGGAACTGGTATTTCAGAGCCATGGGATACTGGACGAATATCTAAGTCAAGGTTTGGGTAAGTTGTTGTTGTTTTTTGTTTGTTTGTTTTTTGTATTAAATCCTTTAACATCCACAGAACAGAAGAAACAGTTGTTGGTGTGATTTTTCTGTTCATGACATATCATAGGAATCCCAAAACAAATTGAATTTTTCTTACCCTTAAACCACAAACGAAGATTCTTCTTGCATCTTCTGCACACACACTTTGACTTGATCTTAAAGTTTAAATTTGAAATACACAAAATAACCTTGTGTTGACTTTTCACTGTGTATTCACCACAAACATAAAAGAAGCTGTCAGGAGAAATTACACAACGTCTGTGAGCCATATTCCAGAAATAAAAACAAGCACAGTAACTTTCGAATACTGGATAAGAGCTGAGTGTGGCATTATATGGCCAGCAATTTAGTTTGATGAAACGTGATCTAATCCAACAGCAGGTTGTTTATATTTATTCCTAGTGCCCCAGATATGTTGAAACATGCTCAACCTTAGTTTTAAGGCCATTATTAAAATTAAAAAATAATATTAAATTTTAAGTTAATTAGGAATTTTACGCTAAATACAATCAAAAACTTAAGTGTAACAAAAAAAAATAGACGTGATGGAATTTTTGGGGTATTTTTTTCGTTTTTACCAAGTTGAAATCTACAAGAAAATGTATAAAAATCCTATGGAGTTTTTTACATGCAGACCTGTGTTGTTATTATTATTATTGATATGATATTTAAAAAATATCATTCTCATTGTTAAATAAATACTATTAACTTCTATAAATGAAGATAAATATAAATTAATTTGACACAACTAAGATGTTAAAATGGAAAGTAAGAAGTTAAAAAATTCCTGATGACAACAAGTTATTTTTTGTCAACTTGAAACTTGTTTATGGTGCAAAAGACAGAGGCACATTTACCTTGCAAATATGGAGAACGACCATATGTCCCAATTTATGCTTTGTTTCTTCTGGAAACTCGGGCAATGATTCATGTTATTCAATGCCTGATCTATAGATTCAAATAAGAGTGTTTAAAAGCTAAACAGCAATATAGGCTATTAAAAGCAATCACGATGATGCTGTCATGAAGTTAAGTGATTTTTCTGTTTGTATTTGTTACAAATTTTTATTCTGTATGAGGCATATTGAACAAATAATTCAAATAGTATTTTTATTCGACAAACTACTGGACTAGAAAGCAAACTGTTTGGTTATGATGTAATAAATTAGCTTGCATACTTTTGTTATATAATTAATTTGTCTTCAATCTTAACAAAATAAAATCAACATACTTACCATCAGATGGAATTTTTTCCTCTAAAATATCCAATACCAGTTCCTTATCTTGAACATCATCATGCGTTAAACTGTAAAATTTAATGTTCATATTTAGTTCCTTTGTTTAAAAAATCTAAAATGCAAATAACAAAACAATTTATTGAAATAATACCAAGTATTCAATAAAAATGTGTAAAATCTGGCATCTATTCAATTTTTATTGATGGCTTATTTCTGTAATTGGATTAAGATGATGTGATGTCTTTATTTTTTTATCACATGAACTTAGTATAAACATGTTACTGTGAGAGTATAAAAACATTTCAATATAAAGTAGGCATAATATAAAAAGAAATAAATAAGAATTATATAAAAAAATATAAAAAGAAGTAGACTTAATACAAAAAGAAAGATACAAGGTAATAACTTAATTAATTTTCATTGTTTGTAGTACAAAAGTTTTTGTTTATATTATTGTTTATGTTCAGACCCACAAACAGATAATTCATTTATCTCTGTAAGATTACTCTAAGATTTCTAATTCAACAATCTTATTCATATATTTTTTTAAAGTTTAGTTTGTATACTTACTAATACCTAAGATTTTTAAAACTAAAGGGATTATAGACTTCGAGTTTCTCTGCATAAACTATTCAAGTACATGCTAGGTTTAAGTTTTATAAATTGTTTCAGAAATTTATTAATGTTGAAGAATATTGCTCTGGCAGTAACTTCAGGTATTACAGCAGATATATCTATATGTCTACCAAGAGCGACCACACGCACCTGCAAATGGTGTGATAACGCATAGAAGATAGAATAAGTTCTTTTTAATTTTCACCCAGTGCTTGCAAATGGAAATTAGAGTTTTTAAAATAAAGTCTCTATTTTTTTACAATCCAATAAGATATATAGACTACAATTTTCAGATTGTTATGGTAAGAGTAAAATTGTTTTTGCAATACAACTATAATTACTCAATAGATATATATTAATACGAGTATGTTTTTATATATTTAATAAGAAGTAATACTTCTTTTTATATTACTACTTATGACTAGAAACAGATACTTACGCAATTGCATATTTTCTTTGCTTCATAGAAGACATGCAAAAGTTGAATCATTAATTGAACTGACTTTAGTAAGTACTGCTCAAATTTTATGCTACATATATTTGTATAGTATTTGTATTAATTTTGCATAGTATTTATATAGGAATTCATTGAAATATTATTGGATATTTTTGCATATTTGAAGTCTACCACATTTTCTTCCATATTCCCAGAAAATGAGTGATGTTGCATCTAAGAATAACACGAACAAACAATACCTCATAATACAATGTTCTTGTATTATGTTCCAATGTTCGCTTCATGATTTGTAAATCCCAGATAATTTGGTGTCAATAATTTTAAGTGTACAAGAGAATGTTTCACATCTCTCTCCAAACCTACCCCATAGAATGTGTGAAATGATGTTCTTTAAAGTTCCATTTTGTGTTGCTATTTCCAAAGAGGAAATGGAGGGCGAACCTTCATTTCCAAGCTCCAGTTCTTATGAGGTGGGGCACACATCTAAGCGCTTGCATTATTTTACACCAATAAGTAGGATAACTTTGTGAACGTAGTACGATGGTTCAAGAAAAGTCATATCCAATGCATAGGAAAAATCTTAAAGAGTTGATAAATAACTCTCAAGTTAATCAAGTCTTAGGTTTCATTAAAGCATCTTTTTGCTTTCATCTAAGAATTGCTTGTAGTTGGAAGGAGGTGGATTAGAGCAAAAGCAGAGTTTGGATTTGATTAAGTAATGTTCAGCAAAAATTTGCTCAGTGGTAATTATTAATGAATGGAATTATCTCCTGAGAAACATAATACTGGCCTCGAAATATTGAGGAATGTGAATATGGTTAGACTAGCCATACTGGCATTCAAGCAAACGTCCTGTGCACTTCCATAATTATTGATGGAATTTAGGGTATTTTAAGTTAGATTTTCAGAGTCAGAATTTCCGTTTTAAGTGGAATATTATTATTATGAATTAATATCAATCCAAAACATGACACTATTTACTTTTAAGCAGCCAGACTATTTTACCTGAATAATATGTCAGATATTATTTTCCCTCATATCTTCTACTTTTAGGCTAGATTCATTCGGTTTCATATTTAGCATTAAACAATGTAAACAGTTTGTAGAAAAGTTATAGGTGACAGCTATGGAGGGATATGGGAGGATTCAAATGAGACCATCGGAAACTACTGATAGTTGGTTATTCTTGAACTATCAATGGTGGTAGATAGTCGAAACCATCAATAGTTATCGATAGTATTGTCGATAATGCTATTGATAGTTTTCTGCCTCTAGAATGGGTTATGGTTATAACACATGATGATTTAGGATGAAGCATTTCGTAACTTAAGTATAAATCCCTATGAATATTGTTTCTTATTTACTAGACTGTTTCTTTTGTCAGGAAGGTAGCCATGAAGTTAAGTTAGGTCCTTTTCAAATAAATGATTCAAATAACATCCTTTCTTGATGAAATTTTAAAAAGGAAAAGGTTATCTCAAAAAGGAAAAGATGAGATATATAATAGGAAACCTCAGACACACATTTTAATGCTTTCAAGCACAATACTTCATTTGTATGATTTCCTTAGTCCGGACGTGCCTAAAAGGAATGAAAACAATAAGGAACATTTACTTATTAATTAATATGTTTGTTTTTTTTAAGTTTTGTCAACATTTGAACTTTATCTCCCATATTTTACGACATGTTTGCAGCATATTTCTCGTATATTTTGATGATTTCTGCTGTGTAAGAATCCGGTCTCTAATTATGGCCCAAGCAAAGTCAGGAAAATCAACTAGTAAATAATAAATAATCACTTGCCAGTAACTACATGTGGAACTACCAATTTACTGCCAAAAAGAGGTGTTTAAGTATTTAAATACAGGGTTTTGACAAAAAGAGACATGAAATGCAATGAATTTATTAGCACAAACACATTTAAAATTTTAAACAATATAGACCTGCAGGTAGAAATATCGATTAATAAAGTGAATGATAGCACTAGTTTTGGTCCTGATGGAATTCACGTTTTCTTGATATAAGTGCAAGATATTTTTGTCCTTCTGCTCACAAAATGGTTCAATAAATCTCTTTCTAAAGGTCTGTTTCTGGAGACGTGGAAAGTAGCATTAATTAATCCATTATTTAAAAATTGTGATGTATCTGATATAAATAATTACAGGCCAATAAATACGTTTAATGTAATAGCTAAATTGTTTGATGAATTGGTGTACTCAGAAATACATAATTTATCTCTGTAAATCTCTATATATAAAGAAGTGTGTCATGGGTGATGTATGTTTGTATGTCCTTTATACAAATCTACAGTTTTAATCTGAACATGGAAATTTGCACACATGGCCTTCAAATAGAAAAGCANTTTTTTTTTTTTTTTTTTTTTTTTTTTTTTTTTTTTTTTTTTTTTTTTTTTTTCCCAGTATATCTCATGACCTTATTATAACCAACTTGAATTTTGTACCTGAACAATGCTAATTTAAATATTTTGAATGGGATTTTGGATTTTTCATTTGTACTGTACCCTGATGGTGTTGGGGTTAGAATCATATACATGTCTTCCTGTTGGTGTGTCTTTTATAAGAATCCAATGTTGTGTTTCGCTTACTTGCAATTTTCATTCATTGTGCATAGAGGCTCAATCGGTTTGGAAATCTGTTTTTTGTATACTATTGAAATGAGCATTACTTCCCCAGTGTTTATGAGGGAACAAAAGAATTTAGAAGTCTTAATTATGCATTTTATGCAGCTTTGGGTGTAAATTGAATTTTTTTCCCCTGGATTTTAAAATAATTCATAATTATGTACATACAAGTATACAATACTGAGATTCTTAAGTATTTTTATTGGTTTACTTTGTGGTATTTACTTTATGAAATTTACAAAAGTGAAAATATAATATTACATAAGAAAATATGGGAACTAACATATGAATTTAGATTATAATATAAGAGCCCTGAGTAACACTGGGTAAAATGAGCTAAAAATGCCAGATCTGTTGACAGGTGTTTTAATGCCAGAATATCCAGTAATGATTAAGTTTTCTTTTCTTCTTTTTTCTTTCCCAAATCTCCTAGTTTATTATAAATGAGCAGCATGGATTTTATACCTGTAGATCATCAAAGTCTAATCTCTGTGTATCTTGAATACTTAATTGAATATATTGATGCTGGATGTTATTTACACTGATTTTAGTGGAGCATTTGATGTGGTAAACATTTGAGTTAATTATTCATAAGTTGCAAGCATATAGTGTCAATGGTACCCTTCTGTAATGAATGAAATCTTTTTAATAGAAAACACATTGTTCAGGTTAATGACTTTTTAAAAACTGTAATTGAGGTCAAATCTGGGGTTGGTCCACTTTTGCTCTTAATTTTTATAAATGACTTGAAAAGAGTTATACTGCATAGTGAAATTTTATTTGTTGCCAATGATAACAAGACGTTGAAGCCATTACTTGGGATAATGTTAGGGTGCTCTTACTAGATTTGGACTCTTTTTATGGATGGCGTAATTTTAATAATTTGATTAAAGTGTAATATGGATAAATGCTTTCAAATTAGTTAAGACTTAAGTCAAATAAGTCATTTATATACAATTGGTACTGCAGTACGAGCCCATATTAGAAATAAAAGACCATGTTTATTTTGATGATAAGTTGACCTTTGTAAGACACCTTGAATATACAGCGCTTATAGCCTCTAAGAAAATATATTTCATTAAGAGATTTACTAGAAAATTTAGAAACATCAATAATTTCAGGACTTAATATAATTCATTTACATATTCAATGGTATCATATTGTGCAATTATATGTAGAATATAAAGTAAGACAGTTGGAGAGTATGATTAATCATGTATATTTAAGATATGCTGTGCGAGACAACCAATGCTTCAGGGCTAACAACAAAATGTCCATTATCAGATTACAAAATAGCCCTAAAAATGCCTTACAATAAAGGCAAAACGTCGGCATGTGTTTGATGTTTTAATGGTTCCTGAAAATCTGACAGAGCCCTCAACATCCATCTTACTGTGACATATAATTATCATTGTTGAAGTAATATTTTCATAGTTATGTGTGTGGTAACACTACTTCTCTTTATCTGTGGTCTGATATTGTTTTGATTTTCCTTCTTCGCTTGTCATTGTGTATTGTCTTTCAAATTTTTCCTTCTTATTAAAGTTCTGTCAAATTTCAACTCGATTTATTCACTCTGCAACTAAAAAAAAAATCAGCAGGTATGGGCACAGTTCGTACAACTGTGCTGTTTTTGGTTAAAAACGTGATAAGTTGTCATCTAAATTTATCTGCTCTGAGAGTCTTTGTGTGTGATTTTTGGATTTCTCTTGTGTGCACATTCAAGTTTGTCCAGCTTCAAAATGGAATACACGAAAGGAATCAAATCACTAAAGGGAGCAGAGATTGGCCATTCTGGAAGGATCGAGTTCTTGATGTGCTGGAGTTGTTCAATGCAGTCAGCATTGTTGAGGGAACTAGAGAGAAACCTATGCTCTCTGAACCTCCAAAGAAAATTGAACTGATGGAACTAGAAGCATTCAACAAATTCAGGCAAAAATAATCATATCCCAGTGTGTAAGTGATGATCTTCACCAACATATCTCAGGAAGATTATCAGCCAAGGAAGCATGAAATGTGTTAGTTGAGCAGCTTGATAACAAAGCTGAAGATCAGCTGTTTTGTCAGTGTCTTGATTTCTTCAGTATGGAATGGGATGAAACGGAAGATGCCCTATCTGTACTATCACAAGTGAAGAATCAACATCGGGATTTTGCTTCTGGTCTGAAGAGACACAAGATTGAAACAGTAGAAGCCTTTCTCGAGCTACTGTTTGTTTCAAAAGTTCTGCACATCTTACCTAAGCGCTTTTAGTCATTCAAGTCAAGCTACCTCCTCATGAAAGCAAATAACGATAAGAAAATGGAAGATCTTTCATCACCTCTTGTTCTGCATGAGCGTAACGTTGCCCCAGCATAGAAATCTGGTGATGTTCTCTACATTATAAACAACAGTGAAAAGAACATAATTGGCTCAAAGATGAAGAAAACTGGTAAGTGCAAGTATTGCAATATCAAGGGCCACTGGATCCGGCAATGCCCTAAATGGAAAGCTGTTGGTAAGCCGCCGTATCCAACTCGAGTTAGCGGATCTAGCACGAATCCAGTCGGAGGCAGTAAGGGTGAACAAAGTAGGTCACAGGCATCCGTGTCTGATACCCGTGTTTTATTGCTTTCACTAATATGACAACCACAAATGATCTGTGGTAGATTGACAATGTTGCTATTCGTCATATAACGCCAAATCTCAGCTGATTCACTGATTACAAACCCTTCCCCATNACAGGCAGCTGTGTCTGATACCAGTGTTGCATTGCTTTCACTAAGCAGTGATGTCAATGTGACAACCACAAATGATCAGTGTAGATTGACAATGGTGCTACTCATCATATAATGCCAATTTTCAGCTGGTTCACCGATTACAAACCCTTCCCCGTGAATTCAAATGCGACAGTCAAAGCAGCAGGAAAGGAGGTTATTAAAGCTCTCAGTGGTGGGACAATTGAAGTGACCAACTACAGCGACGAAAATGTAAAAACATTCACACTCAATGATGAGTGGTACGTTCCAACCATATCACGAAATCTTATCTCCGTCCTTGCAGCTCATGATCGAAATCACAGCAGCAAGTTTGAATCAACTGATACCGAGTGTCAGTTCAGCATTACTGGTCAGACTATATTCAAAGGAACACAGAACATAGGTGGAACACTATATCGTGCCTCGTTTCACACAGTTCAACCAGTCAAAGTCTGTGCTAATGTAGCAGAAGATGATCAAACGCTTCAGCTTTATCACCAGCATTGGGGGTATATTGACAAGCGATTTGTCCAATAAAAGCTCAATTCTGAATTGGGAATTAAAGTGCCAGCTGACAATGAAATCTGCGAGCCATGTCAGTTCAGGAAGGCACATCGTTTACCATTTGGAACACGTGTATGAGCACCTGGTGACCTGTTATCTGGTGATGTTTGTGGGCCTTTTGATCCATCCTTTAATGGTCGTCGCTACTTGATCGTTATCAAGGACCGTTATTCCAGGTATCGCTACTGTTTTGTTGCACGTGAAAAATCCGCCGTCAGGGAGGTATTACGCGAAGTATTGGCCAAAGTTCGCACGCTTGGTCACAACGTCGAGGAGTTTCAAAGTGACAACGGCGGTGAGTTTGATAACAGCGACGTACGTGGAGTTCTGAAGGAGTACGGCGTAAACCAACGTCTGAAAGCCCCCTATACACCGGAGCAGAATGGAACTGTCGAGCGCGAAAATCGAACAATCGTTGAAATGGCTCATACCTTCAAATATTCAAATCCTGACGTCACTCTTCCCACAGCTATCTGGGCTGAGCTTGTCATTACCGCAGGTTACATTCTCAATAGAGTCGGAAAATCGTCATTGCTGACAAGACGCCATATGAGCTCTGGTTTGGTCAGAAGCCAAGGATCAAACATCTGCGTATTTTAACCTCAAAATGTTCATCTTCCAGCGTAGAAGAGACGCAAAATGGATCCAAAGGCAATGGTTGGCTACCTTATTGGATATGACGGCGATAAACGTTTTCGAATCTACATTCCTGGGAAAAGAGATGTCGTTTTGCGAGATGTTGTTTTTCTTGAGAAAGTGGGCAAATGTGATGAGAAAATTGCCTGGTCAATCAGGGAAGACGGAATCACGGAAGAATCTTGAAGAGGAGGAGAAGGTTATCGAAGTGCCTAGAATTGAAACGGACAATCCAGATGAGGATTCTAGCAATCAGAGACGCAGCCTGGCAACCAACCTGAGAGATCAAAGCAGTTGTCTGGGGGAAAGAAAGCGCCCCAATTGGCTAGAAGACTACGTTACTTCCATCTTTGCAGAAGTGCTTCTAACAGAAGGTAAGCCGAACACCTTCAATGAAGCAATTTCAGGTGAGAATAGCGTTGAGTGGAAATCTGCCATGGACACTGAAATTGGTTCCATGCATAAAGACGGTGCATGGGAATTGACGAATCTCCCTTGAGAAAAGAAGGTCATAAATAATGAGTCTTTCGAATCAAGCGTAATCCTGATGGAAGTACTAAAAAGTATCGTGTAAGATTGGTCATCAAGGGATGCGCTCAACGACCCGGTGTTGACTACGCAGACACATTCAATCCAGTTGCACGCCTTGAAGTGATTCGATCGCTGTTGTCCATCGCAGTTGTGAAAAATATGATTCTTCGGCAGTTTGACGTCTCTACTGCGTTCCTGTATGGAGATGTTGAGGGAGAAATTTTTATGAAGCAACGAAAAGAATATTCTGATGGGAAAAGTCGCGTTTGTCGCCTGAAGCGAAGCTTATATGGTCTCAAGCAGGCTCCACGCTGCTGGAACCAAAAATTTGACGATTTTATGACACGTTCAGGATTTCAACAAAGTCGCGAAGATCCATGTGTATACATCGCCACACGTCAACTGGTAAGATCATCGTTGTGCTGTACGTTGATAATGAATTGGTAGCAGCAACAAGTCAGTCGGAAATAGATTTATTCACAGAGCAGTTTCGCTCACGATTTGAGATTTTTACAAAAGAAGTCTTTTATTTTCTCGGACTTGAAATTACCCGACGTGATGGTGGCATCAGGGTCAGCCAGTCTGCGTACATTAGGAAGATTCTCAGTCGTTTCAACATGGAAGGATACAATCCGATACTTACCCCCTTGGAAAAACTCAATGCTCACACGCCAGGGAAAGTGCCAAATTTCCCCTATCGCTCGGCCGTTGGTGCCCTACTCTACGATGCCCGTGGCACTCGTTTTGATATCGCTTTCAGCATGAGTGTTCTGTCGCGTCACTTGGAGAATCCCACAGACGAGGACGTGTTACGAGTGAACCGAGTTATTCGCTACCTGGCTGGAACCATCAATTTAGGATTGGTTTACCTTTCTGACCCCACGGTGCCCTTTCTTGTGTTACAGTGATGCTGATTTAGCTGGGTGTCCAGATACATTGCGTTCGACGAGTGGAGTGGTTATCAAGTTTGCGGATGCAGCTATTACTTGGATGAGTCGTCGTCAAGAATTGGTTGCTGCCTCCACGTGCGACGCAGAAATCGTTGCTGCTAACCCGGGTTCAAGAGACTATTTGGATCTCTCGGCTATTTAAGGAATTAATAGGTCTGTCTAACCTACCAATACTCCACATAGACAATGAGTCAGCAAGGAGGCTTTCTGAGAACCCTGATTTTCACTTCCGCACCAAGTATATTCAGCGGAAATATTTATTCATTCGAGATCGGATCAAGAAGAGGATGTTAGCTGTTGAGCACATTGGTACTGAACATCAGCTCGCTGATATTCTGACGAAGCCCATGCCTCACCCCAGACTTCAGGTTCTGCGTGACTGTTGGGTTTAGATTGATCCAATTTGGACTTCTCAAATATGGGAAAGTGTTGAAGAAATATTATTTTCGTAGTTATGTGTGTGACAACACTGCTTCTCTTTATCTGTGGGCTGATATTGTTTTCTTTTTCCTTCTTCGCTTGTCATTGTGTATTGTCTTTCAAGTTTTTCCTTCTTAATAAAGTTCCGTCAAATTTCAACTCGATTTATTCGCTCTGCAACTAAAAAAAATCAGCAATCATTACCCTAATGGACGATGGCAAAGTAAAAGCACTCGAAATCAAAATGGAAGAACACCCTACTTTCAGCAGCAGCAGAGGTCTGTGGTACATTTAAACCAACAAGAACAAAGAAAGCAACACATTGGTGGGCTCCTGAAACAGGAATGTTGGTAAAAGAACAGAAAGACATGGAAGAAATACCTTGATTTAGGGACATTAGAAGCTTTCGAGGAATATAGTAAACAAATAAATGTAGTAAAGAAAGCAGTTCAGACAGTCAAGAAAGAAATGTGGAAAAGATGGAAGAAAACCACAGAGAAAACTTTTCTATAAAGTTTTGAAGAGTATGAGGAAACAGAAAGACTGCGCTTTGAAATTCATCTATGATAAAGAACAGAATTTACTGACTGAACCAAAGAAAATAATGGATAGATGGAAGGAATATTTCCAGGGACCACTGGAAACTAATGAACAAGAAGAAGGAATGGAAACTGATGGAGATCAGGAACAAGATGACATACAAGGAAAGGAGGAAAAAACAATTACAATGGAAGAACTACAGAAAGCTATAAAGATGAAATTGGGAAAGGCAGCAGGACAAGACAAGATAGCAACGGAAATGATCAAATATATGGGGAGAAGAGCAGAAAATACTACTGAAGATTTTTGAGAAGGCATGGATGGAAAAGAAGATTGTAAAAGACAGAAGTATCTATCCTTATACCTATTTTCAAAAAAGGAGACAATAGGGAGTGTAAGAATCATAGAGGAATCTCACTTGTTAGTGTACCAGGGAAAGTATACTCCAGAATATCAGAAACAAGGCTAAGAGAATAAATAGAAAATAAGTTGGAAGAAACACAAAGTGGGTTCTGACAGGTAGAAGTGTACAGGACCATATATTTGCCCAGAGACAAGTAATCGAAAAGACAACGGCATATGATCAAGATCTTTACTTGTGTTTCATCGACCTTGAGATAGCTTTCGACAGAGTCCCATGGCAAGAATTATGGAGAGATTTGAAGAAGGAAGTTAACCCAGGTTTGATAAAAGCTATACAAAGTAAGCAGATGCTATGTCAGAACTGGAAACAATACCTCTGAATACTTCCGAGTTACAGCTGGAGTAAGGCAAGGAGACATATTGTTGCCTTACTTGTTCATACTATTAATGGATGATATATTCAAAGAAGTGAAAGCAAAAATGAGGAAATTCCCTGTCGGAAATTGGAAGATGAAATGGGTAAACATTTGTGAGCTATTATATGCAGATGACATAGTACTGTTTGCTAGGTCTCAGGCTAATTTATAAAAAAATAAATAAATAGAAATACTGAATTCAGAACTGGAAAAGAGAAATATGGTGATAAACCTAGATAAAACAAAAACAATAATGGTAGGAAGGGAATAGAAAGACTGCAGTGTGAAACTCATGGGCAACGGATTAGAACAAGTTGATAGATTCAAGTATCTGAGGGTAATGATTAACCTTGATGGAAGGATTGAAGAAGAGCTGAATACCAGACTCCCGAACACAAAAACTCTACTATGCCATAAACAGAGGATTCCTAAGAAAGAAGGAAATAAGTCAGAAGACAAAAATGGCAATATAATTCAACATACATCCCAACACTGCTATATGGTAGTGAAACTTGGATAATAACCAACAAAATGAGGCAAAAATTGCAGACAGTGGAAATGAAGTTCCTGAGGAGTGTGGTAGGAAAGACCAGATGTAACAAAATTAGAAACGATACTATTAGGCAGACTCTTAAAGTTCCACCTTTGGAAAGTAAGTTAGAACAAGGCCAACTAAGATGGTTTGGACACCTGAATAGAATGAGCAGCAACAGGGTGCCAAAACATATGGGAAGCACATCTAGGAGGCATAGGAAAGAGACCTAGGGGAAGACCCCAAAAGACATGGGACGAATCTGAGAGAGAATCACTCCACAGGAAAAACATTTCATGGGAGGAAGCCAAGCAGTCATCCCTAAATAGGAAAGGATGGCGAGCTCTCAGCCAATCCTTGATACCATACAGCAAAAGAGGACAGGATTAAGTAAGTAAGTAAGTAATTAAATTTTTCATTGTATTGTTTATACTTTACATAGCACTTGTGTAGATTATGTAACAATATTAATTTAATTACATTTGTGTATTTTTTAGTATAACACTATTTAATACTGTGCAACCAGAATAAGCTCTCATTAACTTCATGCATTCCCACCCTGTAATATAATTAAAGTGAAAAAGATTCTATCAAATTTTTAAAACATTTCATTACTTTGAACAACCCCTACATTCCAGGAACTTCTAAAATCTGTTAAAGGACAAGCATTAAAATAAGTTCCCAAACCAACACAAACTTACCCATCATCCAATACCATTTCCTCTTTCACATCTCGTGCCAAATGAATGAGAGATTCATCACAATGAGGAAGCATTCGAGACTGCTGCCTATTCCCACTTAGTCCTGGACCACCAAGCCCAGGTCCTGACAGCCCTAAGGGAGGACCCAGACGGTCAGGCCATTCTTCAGGCCATCCTCTACGGTCTCCAGGTGGCCAGTCCCCCGAAGAACCAGAAATGTAGTTCCACTCATCTTCTATAGGCACTAGGGAATGAGTAAGAGGTAAAGGGACCTCTTTATCAGTCCACTCACCACAATGCAGCACATCCCAATCAGCTGGAGGTCCTCCTCGTCTGATAAAGACATATAATGATCAATACCCAGCTAATTTATTGTTTTAATAAAATTTCATATCATGTATCATAGTGCATCCTCAAGTCTCAGAACACAATCCAGATCTTAAAAAATCAAAACACTATATAAACACCATAAAAATATTTTATGGTACATATACACTCCATTATAATACAAAACATTCTCTACACATATGATGTTCTGTAGAATATAACATTGTAATTTAATGAAATCATATCAAATTATATTCCACATACAATATTACATACTACATATATAGAAAAATTGTGGAGCATTCATTTTAGTAAATTTTATCTTCAAATATAGATATCGCCAGCACCTGTAAGTCAAGGTAATTAAGAAGTCGTGTCAAAAATGAATAAGTACAAGTTCTTTTACAAAAGTTATGAGAATTTTTTAATTTTACTTGAAGGCAAACATTTTGGTCAAAGTAGGGGATACAACCAAACAGAGAGCTTCAAGTTTATTCAGATTGTTTATTGCTAGTTAGGTCAGGTAGTGTTTCAGTGATGAGTCAAAATGTTAAGTCATCTTTAACACAATTAAGTAGTCTAAAGCTATATAAAAAATGTAAAAAAAACAAGCACTTGAACACTTGATATGTTACGGTAAGACTAAGCAGAGTAATCTTCATGCACAGATTTAACAAGGATCTATTGCCTTCATGGATAAGATGAGCAACCTTTGTGAATGACCCTCAATGTTGACATCAGACCAAAATTTGCAGCGTACAAAAGGCTAATGTTGTGGGACTTCTTAAAAAGAATATACTTTATATTGTTTATCAGAACCTACATGAAAAAATTTGTGGAAAACTGTCAATCTACTGTGTGTTAATGATAAGGGAGTTCACAAAAAATATTCCAATGGTTCTTTACACACACTACCCAGATATGGATCCATACAATTTTTTAAAAATAGATTTTTGTTGATTTCAAATACAAATTTCTATTTTGTTTCTATGCATCAAATTTGACCTGAAGGAAACTATTTTGGGAACATGGAAGAGAGACACCCAAGTATGTGAAAAGGAACCTGAATAGTGTCTACATTAAATACTTCTGATGCTGTTACGAAGAGTGGCAGCAGCACTGGGCATGTTTTACCGACTCTCGAGGGGAGTATGTGGAAAACTATTTGGTGAATTAGAATCTGGTGTTAATAAAAGTATTCTTTCCAGAAATACTCTCATTATTTTTAGGGCACACCTTGTATACCCAAACGTATTTTACGAGATCGTATATAACTTTGGACTTGGTAACACACAGCATAGTATATATAATGGTACACTATTGCAATCTAAGAAATTATATTTACCTTCCTCTTCCATCCCATTCACGGCGACTATCGGTGTAATCCCTCGCCTCCCAATCCCGGCCTTTCATCGTCGACGCCGACGTCCTAGGCTCCTCACGTTCGTAGCCGCTGCGTCCACGTCTTTCTCCTTCCCGATCTCCCCTGTTTTCCCTTTCGTGCAAATCCCTGTCTCTAGGATCTCGCTCCCTCTCCCAATCGCGATCGCGCTCCCGATCGCGATCTCGGTCCCTGTCGCGAGAGCGCAGGGACTCCATACTGTTGCGGCCGCCTTCGCGTTCACTGGCCCCACCGCCACCGCCTCCGCGGCGACCAGGGCGGCGCGGAGGAGGTGGTTCGTCTGCGGGGTAGGTACGCGGGTCAGCACCGAGTGGATGGCGCTCCAACAGGCCTCGAGTTTCGTCAAGTGGTGCTGCGGATACCTCTTCGTAGCGACCACGTTCCAGTCCATCCGAGTAGCGACTCCTATCGTCTCGACCTGGCCACAAGAATATTTTGTAGAATCATTATCGTTTTTAAGCACATTTCGAGTATTTTTCTTCACACTACTGAGAAAGCAACAATTTCGATGTTAAAAAGTTCTGGTGAAAAAACATGACAAAATCCTAAAGAACCTCATGGAAAATTTTCCATGACTTAATATCCCGGGTAAACAATATGCAAATATTTGATGTTCATACAACTACGAACACAAGTTGTCATATTTCAACACTTCTAAATCAGGGGTTTTCTACAAATTTGCCTGACTTTTCTAGGTTTTCTAGAGAATAGTTTTCATTTTTCCCCGACTTCTTTTAGCAAATTATTGCACATCAGCATTCAAAATCACTCGTGGAGCACAATATAATGTACGTTCACAACAACTGTATATATAGTTTGGAAAATATTTAACTAATTGGAACGATTCTGAATTAATACAGAAAAAAATGCAGACGTATAATTTTGAAATTATTTCACAAAATTCCAACAGAATTTTGTTGATTCCCTGACTTTTCCCTTACCAGTAAAATTCCCTAACCTTTCCAGATTCTGGCTACTCTGTTAAACAACAATGAGCAAACACAATCCTTCCCAATTTAAGGTTGCTTGTAAACCATAGCAGGTCATAGCTTTTGAGAAATTTTGAAATTTTATGGGGGGAAATTTCGTAAGTTTTGTCTGAACATTTTCTTCCGATCCGCGATAGATGGCACTGTAACTGCTGAAAACACGAGGGTAGGCTGAAAACTAATGCACACATGCTTGTAGAGCGCGAACGAAATGACCTTTGAAAGCGCGCCGGGTGACATGTGGAAGTTACATTCCCCCTCAATACGCATACGCAGGTTTGAAGTCGTTGCGTTCATCATGTGAATTTCGAGAAGCGGAAGTATGGAGGCGTTTTCTAGTGCTATGTCAACGCCAGTTAAACAGCATGCTGTTATCGAATTTTTAACTGCTGTAAAAGTGTCTCTTACTGAGATTTCATCGTTGAAAGGCTGTTTATGGTGCCGATGTTGTTGATAGGTTTAATGTAAATCGATGAGTAATAAAATTTCGTGGTTGCGATCCTGGAAAAACCCATAATTGTTGATGAAACGCGCAGCGGACGTGTGACCAATGCCTTAGACGATAAACATCGCAAACACGCCGACGAATTGATTCAAAATGACCGACAAATCACTCAAAAGCGTATCGTAAACCATATTGGAATACCCAAGGAACGTGTTAGTTTCATTATTGAACAAATGGGAAACCGTTAAAATCTGTGCACGATGGGTACCACGCCGTATCACAGACTAGAACAAACAGCGTCGATTGGAATGCTGGGAGCAACTTTTGCAGCGCTACCGTGACGAAGAAGACAACTTTGTTTTGAGTATTGTGACGAAGGACGTCATGGGTCCATAGTTACGACCCAGAAAAGAAAAGACAGATCGCTGAATATCGACATCCGTCTTCTCCTCAGGCGAAAAAGTTCAAAACACAACCATTCGTCAAAAAAATTCTTTTGATTGTGTTTTAGGATGCCCATCCAGTTTATGTGACAGATTTTTATGGAACGAGGGGCTACGGTAAATTCTTCTCAGTACATACAGACTCTAAAAAACCTGTGACGTTGAGTTCGACGTGTTAGAGGCAGTCTGGCGCTAATAATCTTGCAACATGACAACGCTCGTCCACACACCTCGCACGCAACTGGAGAGGTTCTGCGAAACCTGAAGTTTGAACCGATTCCACACCCTCCTTATTCCCCCGATCTTGCGCCTTGCGATTTATATTTTTTTCCTCTGCTCAAGAGAGACCTCAAGGGTAATCTTTACACCTCGAACGATGAGGTGAAGGCAGATGTCAAGACCTGGATTCGAGAAAAGTCGGAAGAATGTTTCATTGACAGAATGAAAAAACTTGTAACATGTTGGGAGAAATGTGTGACTTAACAGTGACTATGTTGAAAAATAAATATATGATTTTAAAACTTAAGAATTGTACTTTTTGCCAGATTTTGCTATTTGTTTTTGTTCGCGCTCTACGAGCATGTGTGCATTACTTTTCAGCCTACCCTCGTAATGAGAGAGCCCTCGGGTCTAGAGAAATACGCACTAAATCGAAAAAACAGAAAACCACGTTTCAATTATTTTTACAAACGCGTTACAACTATGCCAAACTGGATTTTAACATTCTGGATGGAATTCTCCATTTTTTATTACAGATTCGGATTCTCCCGTAAAATTTTCTTTAATTTCACCTACGATAAAAACGTATTTGTATTTCTGATTCACTCTGCCATGTCTTCACGAATTGTTGGCACACATTAATATATCTTCTCTTTCAAGAAATACCACAAAAATAAATTTATCCTAATCTAATTTGATACGCAAATAAAGACATCAGAGATTTAAAAAATACCACGTTCAATGCTAAAATACGCTGAATGTAGTTTCATTAAAAAATTTGATATGACTGACTTTATGGTTCAATTGCCAGTGCATTTTGAACAGTATCCAAAAAATTGGAATTTCACCAACTAGTGTCATCAGTAAAGAATAAAAAGAATGTTCGGATCTTCAAAGTTTTCTCGAAAATTGGTGTAAAAGTTTTCAGGGAATCAGAATATGCAATAAAAATGGGGATACCCATTTAAACAGCAGTAGTTATTTTTGAAATGAAAAGTAACTTTTCGTAATATGTATAATGACAGAAAAATATTCAGTTTCTGATGAGAATGCGCATGGTAGTGACAGACAGAGCAGCCAGAAGTCTTCAATTTTTGATGACTTAAGTCTTTTGTTGTGTCATCAAAACACATATTAAAGTTATTTTTCCACAAAGTATCTAAGAAAATGAATTGATATAATTAATTTTAACTCATATCACTAACACACGTGCTTTGTTGAAATCACCAAAGATCGTAAAGAATAAAATTTGCTTGCTACAGTGAAACTTTCAAACTGAGTGTGTGGCACTAGGGAAGATAATATGTGGAAAATATCCTGATAACATATTCAATATTTAACAGGTACTTAGATTTTATTTGTAATTTTAACTGGGAAACACTGTGATGGGATGGATCTTTGTACTTGGTTGGTTGGCATTAACATATGACATTTAACAACCTACATCACTTTGTTTTAATGTAATAGAATATACAAAAAAAAGTCATAAGAAATGAATTATCAGTAGGTTTTTACATTCTCTCTATGAAATTCATAGGTATCAGAACTTTTTCAGTATGACACTGACAAAAATACTAATGAAAATTCTTCGAAAACACGAAATAATGTGTGTTGAGGTCAGTTTCAAATTGCTTTAAAATTTATCATTTATAT
The DNA here is from genome assembly GCA_002313205.1 of Laupala kohalensis. Taxonomy (NCBI): domain Eukaryota; kingdom Metazoa; phylum Arthropoda; class Insecta; order Orthoptera; family Trigonidiidae; genus Laupala; species Laupala kohalensis. The sequence continues at coordinate 609,322 of NNCF01130504.1, read as the reverse complement.
AATATTTCAAAAATTTCCAAACCCCATCCAGAGGATACTCTCTCCCCAAAGTCAAATCCTGGATATGCCAATGACTTTTGCAATAATTGAGTTCATACAAAAAGAGCACATTAACACACCAAAACAGATCATGTCTAAATTTGTTAGATAAAGAAATTTAAAAAAAAAAACAACACGTTTTATTTTGAATCATCCATTTTAGAACACAATTTCATAATATTCTCCCTTGGTACAATATAAAAGCAACATATAAACTAAGTGTAATGTAAAAGAAATTTTAAGTTATTTCACCTCCTAAGAAACTCTTTTCTTGCATGAATTCCTGACATTCATTTGCAGATATTCCATTTAACATTTACAAAGAGAATCTGAAATAGTACATCAATTAGTAGATAAGATAAATGAAAATGATATACCATCCCACTAGCATAATGACAAAATCATGAAAACATTTCTATCCATTTAAACTCTTTAAAAACTGAATTAACAATATATTCAAAAAAGTGTCCAGACGATACCTTGATTAGTTCATTAAATATAGTGAACTGAGCAAAATTTCAAACTTCACATTACATCCCAATTTACTCTTTAAATTTGGAATGAAAGAAAATCATTTCTAATGATGTTTAAAGAATAAAAGCAATATTGTGACATTTCAAATTCCTACCCTGGATAGTTTTCTTTCTCTCTGTTACTGAACAATTCTGTCGATCAGTCATTTGGCAGTCACGAAGGACGAAGTCTCTTATATTATTAGACAAGTTAAACGAACACTATTGCAATAAATTACTCACCTCTTCTTCCTTCGTAGGGACTGTCGTAGCCCTTATCTTCAGCGGGAGGCGGAGGTCTCCTGTCATCTCTTCCACGCAAGGGATAATCGCGGTCGCTGTGAGCGTCTCTGCTGTCACGGTCCAAGTGCGAGGCACCGCGTTCGCCACCGCGATCGAAGCCACGGTCTCCGCCACGGTCGCTGCCGCGGTCGAAACTCCTCTCGGAACCTCGATCCAAACTGCGATCGTTGGTCCTCTCGAGGCCGCGGTCTTGACCTCGCTCGGATCCTCGATCTAGCCCGCGTTCTGCTCCCCTATCCAGTCCTCGCTCCAGTCCACGCTCCAAACCCCGTTCCAGGCCCCGCTCAAGTCCTCGCTCCAAACCGCGATCAAGTCCTCGTTCCAAGCCGCGATCAAGCCCACGCTCCAGCCCCCTATCAAGGCCTCTGTCTAATCCGCGCGTTAGTCCACGTCCACTGTCCCTGTCAAGGCCTCTACCCAAGCCGCCGCGTTCTCTATCAGAACCACGTTCCCGATCGGAGGACCTATCTAATCCACCGCGATCACGATCTGAACCACGTTCCAGCCCACCTCTCTCTCTATCTCTTCCCCGCTCCCCATCACGATCGCGATCGCAATTCCTTCCCAGACCCCGGTCCCTATCGGAACCTCTGTCCAAACCTCCCCTGTCTCTATCCCTATCGTTGCCTCGATCGAGACCGCGCTCGAGTCCTCCCCTGTCAAGACCGCCTCTTTCGAGGCCGCGATCGAGCCCACCTCTGTCAAGTCCAGGACCTTTGTCCAATCCTTTTCCTCCCAAGTGAAAGTCACTCTTGCCGTCCCTGTTTAGCCCTGGATGCTGAGTCATGATGCTCAATAGGGACGGCAGCTCCCGCTCATATTCGCGGGCTTTGTTCAGCTCTTTCTCCCGGTCTCGTTCACGCTGGCGCTCGCTACCACGGCAGCGCTCCAAAGAGTCGTCTGCATCTTTGTCCCTGCGGCTGCTGCCTCCACCGTCACGTCCTCCGCGGCCCAGGCGGGAGTCTCCGTCTTTGCAGCTGTCGCGACCGCTGCCATCGCGTCCAGACTCACGGGGACGATCACGCTCTCTCTCTCTGTCGCAGTCTCCGTGCTCTCGACCTGCGAGGGCAAACAATTCTATCGCTATGGTTAAAAATGGAGAAAATTGAGAGTAGTATACGTAAACGTACATTAATTACGTGATACCTGGCAAGCATTTCTGCAAATTAACACTTACTTTTAGGAATGAAGTCCCTATCTTGAGCAGTCTTCTCAACGATCCCTGGTAACATTTGTGAGTCCCTTTTCCTACTCGAATCTCTTGAGTCTCGAGATAAATCCTCCCTGTTCTTTAAGCCATCATCTCTGCGGTTGGCACCCGGGCGCTCTAAAGTAGTCTCGCGAGACCCTCGCTCCTTGTTATCTCTGGCCGATCGGTCATCGTGTCTTCGATCATCCTTCCTTCGGTCATCATCTTTATCACGTCCCCGATCATGGTCTTTTCTATAAGCACATGTAATACGAACAGTGGTCGTAAAATAATACCAACTTTTATATAAATATTCCATATAATGAAACTTAAAATATTTGCATTTGTGGGCATGCATCATTCACATGCTTATGCATATCACCAGAGGTCCAAAATATGATTCATATACCACAGACCCAAACCTTTAAATAAAGATACCAAGGAGATTAAGTATATTATAGAAAAACAGATGAAATGAGAAGGAAATATAAACAAAAAAATACTAAATCGAAAATCAGCAAATAAAAAAGAGAAAAGTTTCTTAAAAACATTCTTTTAAATTCAATAGTCATACAAAACCAAATATTTCCACAAAACTTTTATCATCCCATAAGACTTTAATTATAGGCAACAAATAATAAAACATTTACTCTCCAGCATACAAGAACACACAAAAAACATGTCATTTCTTTCCCAATACATAGTAGTAAATAAAACCAAACAAATTAAAAATTACAGTCAATTTTTATCAACAATGGAGATAATTCTATAATTGTAACGCACACAATACCAATAATTTCTATTATGTCATTTTATGTTAAAATACCACATTTCTATTTACACCTATTAATTGATTTTAAATGACATCCTTTTTTTTTTTTTTTTCTAATAGAAAATATGTTAACTCACAAATAAAATAAATATCACGCTCTATCATTTAATACAACAACAGAAAATGTTCTCTTTTAAGTCTTCAACTAAACATCAATCTGATATGAACAAGTGCATAAATGACATCAAATCTACTTAATAAAACTAATTATTATTCCTTAGGAATACAAAACAACATTTTGTTAAACCATTATAAAAATAATTACATTAAATTCAGTGTAAATGCTAAGTCAATGACATTCTAGTTTCCTGTGACACATTGATAACTACATTAACTAATAGTAAGTATTGTATAACATGCTCAAAATTTTACTTATATAAATGTTTGTCCCTGTAGCATAGGTAATGTGAATTACACTGTACTCCAAAAAATACCAGCAACTGAAAATTAATTGATCAGTAAAAATAATCACTACAAAATATCAAATGGAAGAGAAATAATAAAACAAAAAAACTCATTGTATACCCTCATATATTTCTTCATTAAAACAATGGTTTAATATAATTAATCAGGATTCATTTAACTTCAAGGAACTTGATTAAATCTCAGAACCATCAGGTTAAAACATGAGAGAGTTCCAGCAAATATCTAATAATTCCAGCAAATAATTATAAGATACAGTTGAAAAAGAAATATTTCAAACTCAACAACAATCATAATACCTTTGATAACTTAAGAGACTTGAGACCCTTGCAATCCTTCCATACCTGCAATCTGAAGACTTCCCCCAGTTTTCCCTGCTGTCTCTGCCAGATGTGTCACGTCTCTCTGCATCCCTGCCGCCGCCACTGCCAGCTATGGATGGTGGGTTCTTGGCAGGAACACTGCGCTTTGCATCTAAGCTACTGTCCCTCCCGCGCCCACCACCTCCACCACTGCTGCCACTTGCAAGGCCAGATGCTCGACCTCTTCCAGGGGAAGAGGTCCTGCAAGGCCATCATCAAGAGGCAAATTAATCATGATCCGAGAACAACCATTCATGTTCAACATATGGATGCTCTGAATGTCAAAATATTGTGTGACATTCTCAATTTTTCTTCATTATCGTCCATGTTTACCAAGAAAGAAAACTTTCACAGCTATGTAACAAAACTTAAGTTTACTTTGTACTAATATTACTCACACATAGTACAAAACATTTAATGTTGGAGGAATTGCACTGAAGGATAAGATATAGGACACATTAACATTTCTGAAAGATAAAATGTTTTTCTTCATCAAAATTGGTGGACTCTGAAATTACCAAAAATAAAAAACCCCAAACAATAGAATGGAATTAGGTGAAACATCTTTTAACATATTCTATATGAACTACAGAACAAAGTTAAAACATTAACCAGTATGCTATTGATCCTGACATTGTATCCACCCCCCTTTTTCGGGAGCAAGGAAGAATATTTTAAAATAATCACAGTGAGTGATAACCCATTCAATTCTTGTGCGAATAATGCACCAGAATACTTTTTCACAAAAAGCACATTTTCGAGTAACCTACTTTTCAAATTTTAATATCGAGCAAAAAGCATAGATGTATGCATTTCCTTCAAATAACTGGTTCATTCACAAATAAACTAGTGGTTAATGAGATCAGACTTAATATATGGTTTAATTTGCATGAAAATAAAAATTCATTCTAAATTTGCATGTATTTCTCTCACGTAAAAACCCAATTCACAATACAAGATTAAAGGGATTTTACAATAATACATGCTCCTCATGGATCACTAATAACTGTTTAAAAGCAACAATGCAACTTCATAAAAAATTGCAGATTAAACTGAGTCAAATTGCCCCCACCTGCATCAGCAAAAAAGTTTTACAACAGAATAGATTCAAAATGAAATACATTTTGGGGATAGGGACTATTTCATACATACAGATAATTTAATTTACATAAGTATTTTAAATAATATTAATTTCTTCTTCTTCTTCTTCACCACGCTCTACAACTCTGATAGGAGAGTTTTGGCCTTCTCAACAATCTGCTTCCACACCTTCCTATCTTTGACCTCCTTTCTCCAATCCACTTTCATTCTTCGTAAATCATTGTAGACGTCCTCAGACCATTTCTTCTTAAACCTTCCTTGAGGTCTAACATCTAATGGTTTCCATTCCCATACCTTCTTAACAGTTCTTTGGTCCCCCATTCTGCAGATTGGCCAAACCAGCTCAATCTTTGAGATTTAATGCAATATTTCTATTACAAATTAGTTAGTTTAATTCTGCATTTGTTTTAATTCTCCAAAAGCCACTTTCTTCTCTTGTAGGACCAAATATCTTCCTGGGTATTTTCCTATCAAACACTGCAAGTTTTTCCTTATTTACATCTTTTAAAACCCATGTTTCACTACCATAAGTTACTATGGGTCTTACAACTGTCCAATAAAGTTTTAATTCCATGGTTTTGGTTACTAGTTTGCTCTTAAATAGTGTTGCATTCGCAAAATATGCCTTATTGCCCAGAGAGATTCTTTCTTTTATTTCTTCATCAATCTCATTCATACCATTAACTATGGATCCAAGAAATTTGAATGAGTTAACTGCTTCTATTTGAGTGTTGTTCACTTTGCGATTTTCCGTCCTTTTGACTTTATGGGAGCATTGCAGAAATTTTTTTTTCTTTTCATTTACTACAAGGTCGAAGGTGTAGATAATAATTTGAGATGATGGTGTTTCGGTTAATAACTGTTTGGTCCTTGCGGTTATTAATACATCATCTGTGTATGCCATGATTTGCTTTAAACATGTGAAAATGTTCCCTCACGTGTCCATTTGTTTCAAGACTGTGTCTATTACTATGTTAAAGACGGTTGCACATAGATGATCCCATTGCTTGACACGAGATAACACATCAAACTGGTCAATGAGCTCATTATTCTTGCTTTGTTATATTGTTAATGTTAGCATAATTAGTCGTACAAGCTTAGGTGGAACTTTATTTGGATATAGGCAATCAGGTATTTTATCTCTTTCAATTGAGTCAAAAGTTCTAGTATAGTTCACAAAAATGTTGTAAAGGTCAATGTTACATTTATGGCATATTTCAAAAATTTGTTTGATCATACAGATGTTATCTATTGTTGATTTATTTGGTCTAAATTCTGTCTGGGTCTCATCAAGTTGACATTCAACAATGTCGGAAAGCCTCTTATTCATCAAGATTGCAACAATCTTGTAGGCTGTGTTCAACAGAGTGATTGGTCTATAGTTTTCACAGTCCAGCCTATCACCTTTCTTAAATATTGGGCATATAATCCCTTCATTCCATTTACTTGGTGTTTTTCCCATACATTTAGGATTAATCCATATAATATTTGACCAAGTGTCCTGCCTCCACTTTTTATGAGCTCTGGGGGAATATTGTCTGAACCAGCAGCTTTACCAGATTTTAAATTCCGAATTATATAACATACTTCATTATATGACGGAGGTTCCAGTTCATGCTCTAGTTCTAATAATCCTTCTGGGCAGTGGGCTAAAATCATCTTGTGTATATGCAGTTGTTATGTTTATATTATTTTTAAAATAATCTTCCCACCTTTCCAGTAGTGGTTTTTGAAAGATAATATTTCCTTCTTCGTCCTTACATAGGGTAGGCACACTTTGCAGTTCCTTGACTTCCTTAAAAAACTTCCTTGTCTCTTTTGTTCTGTAGCTCTCTTTTACTTGGTTGATTTTATAATTTAAACAATCTCTTTTCTTCGTTTTACAGATTTTGTTGGCCTGCAGTCTTTTAAGTGTATACAACTCATAGGTAGCTCTAGTTTTAGCATATATGAATCTATATCTTATCTCATTTTTCTCATGTATTATTTGTCTGCATTCATTGTCCCACCATTCACTCCTAACAGGTTTTTGCTTCCGAATTGTTTTAATAGCAATATCATTAATTGTTTTTTGAATGGTATTCTATTCTTCATTTAAATCTTCTGCAACAGGGAGATCTTTAAGTTTCCTGTAGAGTTCTGAGCAATTTTCCTTGAGATTTGCGGGATTAGACAAGCTGGCTTTATTCCAATTGCTTACATATGGTATTTTCTTCTTATATACAGCAGGAAGATTTAGATGAAGAACTGTTCGCACTAAATAGTGACCTAAATCAATATTTGGGCCTCTTAGGGCCCTTACATCACTTATGAGGTGCTGTTGATCAAGACGTGATCAATTTGGTTCCCACTTTTTGTCCAGGAGCATTCCATGTTCCAAGGTGAATTCTCTTATGCTGGAATTGTGTGCTCATTATTGTGAAGTTACTTTCTAATGCAAATCCACATAGGAGTTCTCCTTGTTGTTTGATATCTCATGCAAAGTGTGTCTGCCTGTTATTTTGCTTTAGGTCTTTTCCTTCCCTAATTGCACGTTCAGATCTCCTAGAATTAAAATAGTGTCACTTCTGGGAACATTCTCTAGTACCTGTTGCAGATCTTCAAAAACCTCCTCTTTATATTCTATTTCTTTCTCTTCCATGGTGGCATATACATTGATTAATGATATGTTATTATATTTTCCTTTAATATATAATTTACATACTTTCATTACGAGGAACAAAACTGATGACATGTTTTCGAAGATGTTTTTTAACAAATAAACCTGTACCCGCTTGACCTGATGTGGTTTTTGTGCCACTGTAATACAGAGTAAATTCTTTCTTATTAATAACTCCATTTTCCTTCCATCTTATTTTCTGCAATGCAACAATATCCAGTTTAAGTTTGTAGACCTGTTCAGCCAATTCATTCATTTTTCCTGGTTGCAGAAGGGTAAGAACATTCCATATACTCTTTCTATATCTTTCTCTATACTCTTGCCCTATATCTTTCTCTATATTCTTGCTCTATACTCTTTCTCAGCCCTGTACTCTTTTTATTGTATGTGAACGACATGTCATCATCCACATCAGATTGCAAAATGATCCTTTTTGCTAATGACACTAATGTACTATGTAAACACGCCAACACTCAAAAAGTTTTGTCTAACCTTTTCCCGTTGCCCATAGTCCACGTATTTCCCGTCGCGTATATTTTGCAAATGTTTACTCCCATTTATGTTACGGCATTACCTTCTGGGGCAATTCCAGTCAGAGCATTCAAACTTTCAGTNGGATAGTTCGGATAATTTGTAAATCTCACCCCCGAAACTCTTGTAAACCTTTATTCAAGGAATTAAATATATTAACACTTCCCTGCATTTATATTTATGAAATGGTCGTGATTGTTAAGACTGAATTACTGAAGTGTCACCCTTGCTTCTTGTGAAACAGTCTCGTTCATGAACACAATACTTGCAATAGGAATAATATTCATCGTCCTAGAGTGTCAACCACTCTTTGCCAAAAAGGACCATATCATTCGGGAATCGTTCTATATAATTCCCTGCCCAAAAATATAAAAGATATTATGAAATTGAATCTCTTCAAATCCGCGGTTAAAAACTACCTCCTGCACCAGTGCTTCTACAATGTAAAAGAATTTATTGTTTTTAATAAAAGTTAAATCAGTCTTGTACTTTATCATGCCATTGCTGTAGTACTTTTTAAATAACTTATAACAATTTCAAAACATATTTTCTTGCATGATGTTGAGTCTTAAGATTCATATTAATTTAGTTTTACGTGTACTCAACTTTGGCATGATAAACTGTTGTGTACATTAATTCTGTAGCCCCATCCTGGCCCGGGTTTTGCTCCGGTTTTCCTTCGGGTAGAGGTGGATTTCTTATACAGGTTCTCGAAGCTTTGTCTAGGGGCATGTTTATTGTAAAAATAAATCATGAATTTCAATTCTTTTATTTCAATTCTTATGATTTTTAAACACTATACTCAGAATAATCTACAGTTCGATAATAATTTGTACATGTAAAATAAATTTTTTGTGTTAAATTACAAACATATTGACATTCATTTTATCATATCTAGGAATTTTTGCTTAAATTTTCGAATCCGCCTCTGCCTTAGGGTCCTTGATCGGAATTGATGGGATGGTCCCTTGCTTGCTTCCAGAGAGTAAATTAGTTTATTGTCCTCCACGTGGTCATATGCAATTTGTACTACTTTTTTGACAATAAATAAATTTATTTATTTATTCCTTCCAAGTACCAATATTTCATACCCTTATTTCTTAGCATGATTTGTTGTCTGTCCTTGACACTTTTCCGAGGCAGATTGTTGGGATTTTTAGCAGTGGGCTTTTTCACAGGGGACAAGTCGCTGACCTGATGCCCTAACCCCCCTCCTCCATTTGGGCTTGAGACTGGCAACAGCACTGAGAGACTACTTGATCCACCCTCCAAACACTGCAGGCGGAGTGCAGTTCACAATACAAGGGATTTCACAATAATACATGCTCCACATGGATCTCTAGTAACTGTTTTAAAGCAACAATGCAACTTCATAAAAAAAATTGCAGATTAAACTGAGTCAAATTGTCCTCACCTGCATCAGCAAAAAAGTTTTACAACAGAATAGATTCAAAATGAAATAAATTTTGGAGATAGGGACTATTTCATTTATACAGATAATTTAATTCACATATGTATTTTAAATAATTACATTAATTTAATAGCAATTATCACTGACATGGGCCAACCCCGTGAATTTACTCCAAAGTAAGTCTAAATTCAATTCTTAATATTAAACACTAACACAATTCACTTCAAAAAAATAATATACTATAATGATTTTGGAAGTGTACTGACATCAAATGTCCAATATCAGACATCATAACACAAATGATTGTTTGGCAAAAAGAGTAGAAAATATAAAATACTTGATTCAGCTTAGTATGAACTCTGGACTATTATGGTGCTGTAGTTAACAGACAAACTAGGTATTCTCAGCCAATGAACTGTGTCATGCTACTCTTCATTCTTTATTACAATATTCTTAATTAGATTTCCCCACATCCTTTCCAGCTTAAGAACTATACAACAAAGAGACAATTGTTCTTTGGGTATTATTTAATCCTCATGAATTAACTGTAGAATATAAAAATCCATGACTTAACAGTAGAGCACAAGCATCATATATTAAAACACGTGGGTGCATGTGAGACTATGGGATCATATTGAAAACATCATAATTTTCAATTTGTTTTGTTTTGTTTTGAAGTGAGAATGTTGTATGCAAGAAAATAAATGTTTTTCTTTTAAAAAATAATACATTTTCATCTACTTGACTGAATAGACTCAACATTAAACTTTGAAAATTCTATTAATAATAACATTGTAAATCATCTCAGTTAATGTTATTGATAATAAAAGCTGCTAGAGATTCTAAATTTTACCTCTTTATAACATTATTGATGAGTTTTGTTAGAACTTCTTATTTATTTTTATATACAACTATTGACATATCTGGTCACCTACTGATGCTTATCAGTCCAATCATATAGAGTTGATTCAGCATCCTACAAACGCAGTAGTCCAATAAGTTTATTTCATTATGATTGTCATAATACCATTACCACAACATCTGCATCCTCTATAAGGCATTAGAGGTGTTTACTAATATATGTGTACTAATATACTTTACAATGAAAATAAAATATTGTTTTACCAAAGATCATAATTATCATGGTCTCAAATCAATGAGGAGGTGAAATGAACAAAATGAATGAAAGAAAGGAAATGAAAGAAACAAATGCATAGACCTCATGTCTGATATATCACAAAAATAACAATCATAAAGAACATCTCACCCAAACTTTTGTCCTTTTAAAATTATAATTTGGGAACATCCATTTTGAGTAAGTCTCTACAACACAAAAGCAACATCTTCAAATTTTAAATTCTTCTCTCTATCTTATTTGTCTCTGCATCAATAAATGAGATAGTGAGGGCAATGCTGAGAACATTTTCATTCCCTTTAATCTACTTCAAAGTCAATGTCAAACTATCCCTGAACAGGTCCCAAAGGTGCCTGAACAGGGGTTCACANGGGGGGGGGGGGGGGGGGGGGGGGGTAGAGCTCCGCAATTTCTTGACCATGGCACTACTTAGAATTGATAAACCAAAAATTTCAAAAATTAGTTTGTATATGTTTGTTTTCCCAATTTTTACATAAAAAATCAAGGTAATATCTCAATAAATTTGTAAAATGAAGACAAAGTAGCAAACCAGTAACAAATTCCTGAAATCATTTCTACTCCTTTGCACACATGAAAAAAAAGTACAGGAAAACCTACTTCATGTTTTCAGATTTATGAATAAGGAACATTTACACATGCAAACTGTGATGTTACCTTTACTGTATTTACCTGAATATAGTTCCCCCCTTATTTGAGAAGGCAAAATTTTAGTAAAAAATGATCGATAGACATTTTTATTGTACGTAGACCATGTTAATTTTTTAGTTTTTTTCATTTTATTAGTTCTTTCTTGCCATGCAGGTTTCTCATCCAAATTGTATGTTATAATTTCTCCTACATATTTAAATTGATTCACTATTTTTACTTTCCTGTTATTTACAGTTATATGGTTAATTACTAGTTACCATCATCTCCGTCTTAACCGTTTTAATCATAAATGGTTCAGATATTTCTCCTCTGAATTTTACTTTAGATTTGGTGTTTGTTAGAGATAATTCAATCACTTTAATTAATTTGGGATGAAGTCCAAAATTCCTTAGTATCTTCATCATTGAAGGTCTGTGGATACAATCATTAGCTTTTTTTAAAAGTCTACAAAGGTTATGACATGTTGTTTTTGCCTTCTTTTGTAGGCATCCATGACTAATTTTAAGGTGATTATCTGTTATGGACAACTTCTCCATAGTCTAAATCCTCCTTGGTATTCTCCTAGTTCCAACTCAAGTTGATCTTTACAACAATTGTATAGAATTCTTGACATAACTTGGTATGTGCAATGCAAAAGAGAAATTCCTCTATAGCTGTCTGGATTTGATTTTTCTCCTTTTTTGTGTAATGGATGTATTATAGCTGTAGTCCAATGTTCTGGCAGTTCTTCTTTCTTCCAGATATTCACAATGCATTGGTGTTACGATATCTTCACAGGTTCTGCTGCATATTTCCATAGTTCAGCAAATGTTTGATCTTCTGCAATGGCTTTGTAGTTTTTGAGCTCTTTCAAGCTCTGTAGACTTCATGGATAGTGGGTGTGTTTATATTTTTTGCTGATGTTTTAATTGGGGTTTGTGTTTATTTGAAGAAGTCCTGGAGGATCTTCACAATTTAGTAATTTGTTAAATGTTTCTGCTAAAATTTCTGTATTTTTTCTCTTGTTATGGGCCATCTTATTATTTTTATCTTGTAACATTAACGTTGGAGGAGGAGGACATTATTGTATAAATAGTAACGATTTTCAGTTTATTTAATTATTCTTGACAAATGATAAGTGTTCTCTGCATTTTTTTTCTTTTTCTTTCACCCAAATGTATTCATTTAGATCTCTAAAGTAAACCCATTCAGTTTTATCACAGACTTTATACTGTCTGCATATTATTAATTTTTTCTTAATTCTATCAACTTTAAAAAGACACTTACTTTTACTCAGAACCCTAAAAGGTGTCTCAAGAGTAAACAAGTTTAGTAACTATGGCAATCAATGTAGTGATTACAAATTTTGAATAAATATATAATGTTGTCTCTTTCCATTTTGTGATTTAAGCATTGGAAAATGGTTCTACCACTCTGCACCCATAAAAAAATGAAATATTCAAAAGAACTGTTTTTAAACATTTAAATTATCAAAATTTACTCACAGAAATCAATACATCTCAATCACTTTGTGAGACATAGTGAAACTAGTGAAAACTCAAAATATCACATTGCGCCCTCATTCACCTCATGTCTATCTTACAGTCTATCAAATAGAACGTCGCTCATACTATATATCGTTTTATTTTATGAATAATTTTTTAATATTTTCTTCATTTTACAATGAGAGTCGTTGCACTAAGACATCACAATCACCCCCACCCCCACCGCCTTCAATACTCGTAAATTCTGAGTAAACAAAGGAATAATAATCAGTTAGACCAGGGCAGAGTATTGATCACATTATGAAAATATTCAAAAAACAAATAGATGACACTGCAGTCTACAAGACTGTAAATCACTTGCCACATAAGGAAACTAAATAAAAAATATACATTAATGATTTCTCTATTTTCTGCAACAAATTTTAATACACTGTACTTAACCTTACTCACTTCATTGATGAATGAACTCACATTTAACATAGAGAAACATATTTTTATCCACTATCTCCATCACTGCACGTAAATATTTTCTCTCATTTGTTCTTATATTACTGGCATATTGCAAGTCATATTTTACTACATAACTTAACTTCACTATATAAGAATGTTTTTAAAATATGTTTTTACAGAAAAGAACAAACAAAACAATTTTTTTCCATAATATGTAAGCTCAGCAATAACAATAATAATTTAGTTCATATCCAACTTCATAAAAAAACATTCTGATAATTTCATTTAAATAAGGTGTTCAAGGAATATAACTTCTTTTGTACATCCACAAATTAAGGTACCTTTCCTCAACAATGATCATATCAACCAAATCTATGTTTAAACTCACAACAATTGAGACAACAAGATAGATTCTAATATATTTTTCATTCACTTGAATAAATGTTGTTTCATGTTCACATGAAGTTGATTCTCTATTGTCCTAAGCTCACAGAAGGTTAATTCATGCAAGGATTCCTAGAATTGCCTCTAAAAATTTGTTTAAAGGGAATACGGAATTATAATAAATATGAAATATATAATGAATTATCTTCTTATTATGTTAACGATGCTTATTTGTTATTTTCTTTTTAGTTAATGCTACTCCTATGATAAACGAGATCCCATCATACATTCGGGTGATTCTTAAAAAAGTTGGCATTGCACTAGCCTTCATCTGTAACAAGACTCGGAGATGAAAGTATCTCGTGTTTAACATTTTTAATAGCAAGAATCAACTCATATTACTGGTTCAAATAGGTCTTTACTGGTTCAAATAGGAATACTAATATCTTTCCCCTTTATTCTAGGCTCCAAAACCTGTAGAAATGTAGAGGCAGTCTGCGAGAAAAGAAAGCAAGATCATCAAAGAGGTCTTGTACTCTAAACTTGAAGAGTTATCTTTAAAATATTTTAAAATTATATTTTTATTTTATTTTTGTTACATGTTCACGATAAATGTAAAATAGAAAGATTCTTAATTCTGTCTTTTATAAACCAACTAGTTCATTTGTCACAAATGTTAATCAACCCTCATTCATCATGTTCACGATTAAGAATTATGTGCCTTCCAACAGTGATTAACATTAATTAAAAGATAATTAACAGGAGTAGCTCCTTTGTATCATGAAATATTTATGGTTAGAGCAAAGTAACTTGATTATTCAAAAATGGAAAAATTATGAAGTTTTTTGGTGACATTTGTAACAGAAAAGTTCCAAGTTCTATTCCAAGCTTTGAAAATGCCCACTCTTTCTATACAACCATCTAGGATACAAAGATGATTTGTACTTTTAAAAATATTGGAAAACCAGAAAATTAAAAAAAAAACATTAGCTCAGGTAACATTTGTGACACATTTGCTGGAGATACAAAGATTCAAAAATTCATTTAACTGTCAAAAATTCAGAAAACTCAAGATTGAAATGCATTTTCTGATACTTCAGGAATAGTAAGCAGGTAGCAAAAAGAAATGAACAAGTAAGACAGGTCTGATTTTTAACTTGGAGGCCACTCCAGCACAGGGTGAAAACGGCAACTTTTTTTAGAATACGCATACAAGATGCAGAATAATGATTATGCAAAATAAGGAAGGTGCCAATTTTTTAAATATGACAATATTTTCATGCTTGAATGATTAATACTGAGCGTGGGCTACAGTATAAGAATCGGATTTAGATTTCAAGCCACCAAGATAAATGACAAATTAGCAGAGAAAGTTAATCCATGTGTTAAGAGAGTTACGTACGCCTATATGCGCAAGCACAAGTTAAGCATTAGCAAAATGAGATTAATTAACTTTTCATCTTACCTGTAGTTTTTCCCATCTTTGGAAGCATCTGGGGAATCCTTCTTTCTTGGATCCTTAGGAGGCCGAGAGTCCCTTCGTGGTGAATGGGATAAAGGATGATCTTTACCCTTATTCTTGGGTGACCTACTCCTTCCTTGGTCCCTTTCCCTGTCCCTATCCTTTTCTTTATCTCTCTCTTTCTCTTTCTCCTTCTCACGTTCTCTCTCTCTATCTTTCTCTTTTTCTCGGGCACGTTCACGTTCTCTCTCCCTTTCCTTTTCTCTTTCTTTTTCCTTCTCTTTCTCTCGTTCTCTTTCTTTCTCTCTTTCCTTAATAGGAGGACGAGGTGATACACTTTGGTTATGTTTATCTTTTCGGTCGACAGATAATGACTGACAAGGACGAGGAGACAAATGTTTGGTACCTACAAAACCAAATTGTCAAATAAACTACTACAATATCAGAACTTATATTAACATCCTGTAAATGGGTTTGTTTTAGTTGGCTACAAATATACACAAAATAATTCACTTAATACCAAACAAAAACACGACTAGAAATCATTTTCTTCTAATTCTCATTATTTAAAATCAAAAAATTTCTATACACTACTATTATGTTGGAATTTCATCATTCATAAGAAAATCAGACATATGACATACAGGGTAAGTATCAAATCTTCCTTGCCAAATAAAAAAGTACTTTTTCCTGTTATCCCTCCATCTGTGTTACTCGGTTTCCAAGACTGGTTGATGCATTTTATTTTTTCCAAAGGTGGAAATTAACAGGATGACAAGTTCTTCTCTGTATGAAATTCTTGACAATGTTATATTATCATTTTTACTATAATCTTTTTGGATGTTGACAGAACGTCTGAAATGTTGCAAAAAGGAAATACACCTGTTGTGAAGATATAAACAGGTAAAGATGATGGATAATGTCTAAAAAGATTGTAGTAAAAATGAGGATGACCAGTATTTATCTATAACAAATCTCCTTGACTTTTCCATATTTTCCAGAGAATATTTTTATCTTCCCCCTGACTTATTCAAATCATTTTTCACAACAACTTGTAGAACACATTACACTTGTATTACACACTAACAATCAATGTATAATAGAACAATTATTAATTAATAGTAACAATATTCAAAATTGAATAAAAAATAATAGAAAAAGGACAAAGGAACAATATATATGCCTTTACCACACTTTTTATTGAATATTTTACCCAAACAGTATTGTTTAATACACTTCCAAGTGGGAAATTTGGATATTGGAAAGTTTAATTTGAAAATAAAAATAAACAAAAGTAATTGCAGTTTCAGTTCTTTGAAACGATAAAAATAGTTGTTTATGAATTCTAAACAATAAATATATAAATAAAACTGGGATATTATTTAGCCAAAAAATTAACATAATTTGTTATTTCCCTGACTGTGTACAAATTTCCCCAACTTTTCCAGGTTTTCCGGACTCTGGCCACCCTAAGTTAATGAGCAGTACATTGTTATACCTTCTTGAACTAAATTTCTTAATAGTTACATCATGCCAAAAGTTGTTGAAGACATAATTAGAAGAAAAACCAATGGTAAGGATCCTGACTGACTACAACAGCTGGAAGATTAGTAATAAACCCAAAGATGTAGTCAAGAGAAAAATTTTTTATATCTTGAACACTTAAAGAAACATGATTGCAGTATTATGCAAAGTATGAAAGTGAAATTTCAACAATTACATGAACGCAGTTTAAGAAACCAGTCACACTTACTATGTTATATTATTTTGCCTCACTGACACAGGGTTAACTGGCTCCATCTTACACATCAATCAGCAACCACCTTAGTAGCAATGCAAATAGAAAGTTATTTTCGTAACAAAATATAATTTTATTTTGCCTGCATCAATCTGTCATAAGAAACACAAAGACCTTCTAACTTGTGGCGAACATCTAATCAAAATTATTTTACAAATTACAATTTTACAATTGTAATTTTACAAATACAGTGTAAATAATTATGGTACAATTACTTGTACTACGTAATGTTGTACTCATTTAAGATTTATTTTAAAGCAAGCAGTCCTGAAATTGGTGCAAGGAGAATTTGTCACATTCACTCAGTTTAAATCTATACAAAACATTTTTTAAATCTCCTTGAATACTTATGATTTGATGGAAATATAACGGAAATGTTTCCTGTGGGACTAGAGCAAGTAAAATCCATTTGAATAAAAAACATTATCACCATTAATATGTTTAAACAGAGCCTTCCGAGATCACACACACAGAGTCATGATTTTATGGTACAAGCACAAGGACGACAAGGAGACAGCGCCCATCAAGTTCCCTGTTTCGACCAATATAATAGAAATGCATCATCTACATCCAGATAACAATGGTGACAGACTGGGAGTTGAACCCAGAACCACCTGTTCTGGCTGTAGGTATGCAGTCCTCTAATCTATCAGTCTCAACTCCTAAAGTCCATACACTAAGCCTGCTCCACTATGGGGACATGTCGCAAGCTAACCAGAGAAACTAATACATCATACCAAACTACAAGAAAGTCTGAATACACATAATAATAGGAAACAGTTTGATTGTGTTCAATCAATTAAAATTAGAACCACATACAATGTGAAATAATAATTCCCTTCTTTTACACCAATGTCAAATTTGCAAGAAAATTAAGTCACAAAAAAATCATATAAAAATATAAACGATAAGCAATTAGCTAGTTACAGCCAGATACAAAAGAACAAGATCAAAATCATCAATAAAAAGTATACCTGAATCCTTACTGCCAGAAGTTGAGGATCTTAAACCAGAGGAAGATAATGTTCCTCCTTTACTCTTGTTGTTAGATGGATGGGCTGGGGTAGCAGACCGTCTACGATGACTACTAGTACTACGGCCAGGAGGAGTCAGAGACCTCTTACGAGTTGGCAAACCAGCAGATTTATTACCACTACTACTGCCACTAAGAAGAGGAGGTTTCCGGTGAGGAGAAGGGTCTCTGCGCTTGAGTGACGACAATCTTGGGTCGTCTCTACGGCTTGACACAAGTTTACCCTTGGAAGCTGGGGGTGGACTTTCCACCTTCAAAGGTCCTTTTCTCAACCTGCAAAATTAAACAACAGCAAATAAGTCACTTACATGAACACCATTAATCTAAGGTTAAGAGATACTAAATGACCTTCCAGGTATATTTAGGGAAAGAATATCCTCCAAGACAATTGTCTTAGGTGGGTGAGTATATGAGCTGTTTTATCTGACTTCAATAATCACTGCTATTCTTTTTTCAATCCACAAGAACCCTATAGTGCAGGGGTCTAAATACTACAGGGCTCCCATGAAGAACTAGACTCCAGAAACGCAATACCAAAGCTGAAGAATGAATCAATACATTCAAATTTTACCTCTTATCCCAATCTATTATGCTGACCTTACTTTTACAATATCTTTTTACCCAAGACTCGACTACCAAAGCCTCTACACTAGCAGGCCAGGTGGAAATGTCGCATGAGCTTCAGAATGAGAAACAGATAAGAGTAGTGAAAAGCCCTGTTGTCAGATTAGTATAGCCCATCCTCACTTTGATCTGACTGATAATGTATTCTTTTATGTTTCAACACAAGAATATTATGTATCACCATTAATACATGGCATTTCAAGTACCACACGATAGGAATTATACTATAAAGTATAAAATGTAAATATAAAAATTTTAATTTCTAATATGATTTCAGTAATAATTAGTTTCTTTATTAAAGATTTAAATAAATAAGAAAAATTGATGGAAGTCATATTTTTTATCATTAAAGTACACAATTGAATTTTCATTGAAAATAGAGAAAAGACACAATTTCTCATTCAAGTATGATAATGTTTGCCTTTGGAAGCATTTTGAAAATGCACTTTTAGTCAATAATACACAACCAAAACGTTCCCCACACAGTAAACATGATTTTTGAAAATAATAATATAAAAAATCCTGAAAAGTTTCATAATATTTTTATTGGGTAAGTTGTAGTACATGTTTATGATTATTTAAAATTTATAATAAAATTAATTTCACTTAGACACTCATGTTTGAAATGAATTTTGACTATGAGGAAATAAAGATTCTCCTGTCTTAATTTTTTTTAATTGTATTATAAATTTAGGCAGTAGTATTATTTTTTCGGAACTTTTAATAGTCTTCACATGATACACAAATATTTTCGAACAGATTTTAGCCATAGTTCTTAAAAATAGTAACGCTCATGCTAAGGGTTTCAAAGATGACGAATATGCAAAATTACAGAATTTTAGTAGGCTGTAATACTACAACTAAACGAAGATAAACACAAAATTTGGGAGTAAATAATAACCATTAAAGAAACTAAGTGCACCAATGGAACATCAACAGCCAGGTGAAAATTGCGATGGACCAGGACTCGAACCCGGGACTTCCTGCTCTGGCTGTAGGTGTGCTATCCACTATACCACCCGCCTCGACTCCCAAGTCCGTACGCAACTTCTACCTGGCCTGATCCGGTGAACCTGGGTCACATCCCTCTTCAGGGGATAAGTGACCACAGGCGACTCCAATGCTGATAGTTCTGAAGCCTGGTTTTCGCATACCTACGCATTGGATGCATTTTAACTCTCAACTACCAATGCTGGTCAGTCGCAATTTTCATCTGGCTGTTGACGTTGCAAACACTCCTCCACTAGTAGGTACTCAGAAGTTGAGAGTTAAAATAAGTGCACCAAATTTACTAAATATTTATGACAATGGGTGTTCAAATTGAAATGAGAAATGATTCGTCATGAAATGACCCATTACCAGTTAGTGCTTGCTCTTCTGGAAAGACAAGATTCTTTGACCATCCATAGCATTTTGTTCAGCATTGCAAACCTTATTCAATGTAACAAAATCATTACCCTTGTTGCGAACTTCCAGAATATCTTGTCTGCTTCTTTTTTAAACCTTGTCGGTCATCACCAGAAGCTGAAGATGATGACTCGCGTTTTGATGGTCCTTTCTTAGTCTTAGCCTTTCGGCGTCTATTGTCAGTAGAAGAACTTGAAGATGTACTGCTAGAATCATCACTAGTAGATGAAGATTCTGTAGAACTACTTGAGCTTGCAGATGTCGATGATGAACTGCTATGCTATAAAATACAACAAAAATAATATATTATAAAAGTTTTAATGTTAAGTATCTACCTTATTATAGTACATAAAGTAAATAAAATGTGAAATGGAAGAGAAACAAATTTAAATTGGAAGATAAATGAGAGCATGAAAAATTGAAAAGAAATTTAGATAAAAATGAACTCAGAACATTCTTATGCATAAAAAATTTAAGAACAATGAAATGTAAATTTTTTTTAAAACATAATTCTTATATATCACATCTTCTTACACATCTTCATTATACTATATACACATACACAGAGACAGATGATTTATGTAATAGTTCGCAAAAGAAGAGCTCCACACCCAAACCAATACAAATGGATTTAGCAGAATGTTGAGTGCTGGATAGACCACAGAATTGTGATTTCTAAAATGAGATTCATATTAAAATCAAAACCAGTGCCTAGTATGTTCTCAAAAGGTGGTTCAAGAACAAATAAAGAGAGCCCAATGTTCCAAATCCAGAGATCACAGGTGCAGAACGACCTTTAACTTATAGTATGCAACAACTTAGAATCATTGAGAGATCAGATGATGCAACTGACATCAATCCTGTTGACAAATATTAAGAGATATCATTATTCAGACCAGTACTAAGGTGATCAGACTACAGAAGGAAGGAAGTAAGCAGAAAGATTGGTTCAATGACAACAATCTCATTATACAGGAAATAACCAACAGGAAGAAAGAGGAGTTTCTGGGTACATTAAACTGATAGCTGATATTCAGGTACTCAAGAACTATGAAAGAGTCAAGCACCAAACATGTCTCAAAATAAAACAAAGACAAACGGTGGATGCAAAAAGTGTCCGAAATATGTGGATAGCAACAACAGCTGCCTGTTTTTTGATTCCATCAAAAGAATATATGGGTTCATCAGAAAAATTCCATAACAGATGAAAGTTGCCCAGGACTTCAGAAGTGCTCTAATTGTAAATATATTTAAAGGAAAGGGGATGCATCCATTGCAAAAAACAAGGGGATATCATTGCTAGCAATCACTGGGAAGACCATGGTAAGAGCTATGGCAAACAGACTACATGAACGTATCGAGAAATTGCTGCTGCAAACTCCAAATGGATTTAGCAGAATAGATCAACAAAAGTAATGATGTTCTCTATTCATCTGCAGCAGGAATAAGCTATAGAACAAAAAAAATTGAGTACGTATTTTTCATGCACAGCTAAGATTCAACAAAATCTTCTGTCATTCAGTTTGTACATAAGCTTTAAATTATTTATCACGATCCTCAGGCAAATGTAATTAAGAGTGAATCAGGTAAAGCTTCTCATGAGAAAGAAGAGTAGTAAGAGTCTGCAGAGTATAAAATAAAGTAATAAATAAAAAACCATTTAAAAAACAAGCTTTTATTTAAGCAATGTGCTACAATTAATAAGATAAGTTAAGGTTTTTATTAAAGTAATGCAATGTCAAATGCTAATACCTCCATACATATTTCACATCAGTGGATTCTAATAAAAATAAACGTACTTACTATCTTTATCGCTAAAAATTATCTAATACTTTATGTTGAATTATTTGTTTTCGAAAAGCTTGTTGCGCGAATCGTAAATAAAATACATACATCAAGAAGTACTTACTTACCAACCAGTCACTGTCCAATGAAATTAATTGGTATCCACTTTTACGAACATATCACGCAACAAGCTTTTTGAAAACAAATAAACCTAAACTTAACTTATTCGTTTTAGTACAAAATTTTTTTTATTATACATCATCTTTGCCGCCTCACATCACTGCCAAAATTTCCTCTTTTTTGTGCACCCCCACCTGCGCGAGGTGGTCTTGTCACACTGTTATCTGATACAAGAAGCTGTTATTGTGATTATATCTCTATAAAAGCAGTGGCGGTTTTATGGAGGGGGGGGGGTGTCTAAGGGCCTGAACCTGAACTCTTAACGGATAAAATTGAAGTTGAAAATTGGCATATTTTTAAAAGTGTTGCCAGATTAATTATTGTTATTAGTTATAATTGTTAATGTTATTGATAATATAATTTTTGTCACTAATAATACCATATTTAAAAAATGAATAATACCAGATTAATGAAATTAATAATACCATATTGTTAATTATTTATTTGATGCATTTTATTTTGAGGTAATATTTATAAAATGTGTGTTGTAAAATCATAATTTGTAAACAAAAATGCTCCCCAGTTAGCCCACCCCCCTTGATTACGGTGTAGATCCACCACTGTATACATGTAACTTCGCTCGCATGCCAGTTCTCTCGACACCACAGGTACACATAGATTCACCAACCCTAATGAAAATAACAAGAAAGCGAAGACGGTGAAGAAACCAAATTTAGAACTGGGAAATGTAAAATAACATTTGTTCAATAATAATTTCTGGAAATTTTATATTTTCATAAAAATTTTAAACATAACAAAAGAAATATGGTGTTTTGTCATTGAAAAATCTTAGATGGGTCGTATGAATACATATAGAAGTATTCAGAAAACCTAAATAGGAGAGATATGTTCTTTTAGTTATATTAGCTGATAATTAAATAATTCAGTTAGTAGTTTTACTCAATCCGAGCACATTGTTTTTTGTGTTGAAGGAAGGCAATCAAAGCGTTTTATCGGAATGCACATATTTTATGCACATATAATATTTACATGTGTATTTATTTTAATACAAGCTTTTAATATTATTGAAGATATTTTGATGTTAGAATTTACAATTACTGTTGTTCGTTCATATTAGTTTTTCAGTCAAATAGCAATAATTCCAAATGTCAATGAGAAGAATATAACACAATTGAAGACCACTAGAAACTAAGTAAGAAACACACTTTAATTGATGCCAATAAGCTTTGATTTCTGTAATTCCACTGAATAAGATTAAGAAGAAAAACAAATGATTTAGAAATCATTCCAAAATATAGATCTTCCAAAATTCATACAATATGCATCTTGCAATGATATCCATATTCTAAGATATGACAGTATTAATTTTACAGTAAGTTGTAATATTTCTCGTGTAAAACTTTAATTTGTGTTATATTCCTTAAGATAATGTTGTGGGACCATAACTTTCAAACTGATTTACACGTAGGAAATGAGAAAGTTTATTGTCCTAAAAATAATTATGAATATTTGTTGCAACAAATGTCAAAGATGTATACAACAAAAATTCACAGAATATTGCACTAGTTTCCCATGTTGGAATGCTCACCAATACTGGTCTGCCATTGGTTCAACAAAAATGGAAATAGTTTCAATTTTGCATATGATAGGTGAAACAAAAATGAGATGCTTTTTCTCTACACAAGCACTCCAGCAATGCAAAAGTTAGAGATCAAAACTACATATCGTGTGAGACTTAAAATATTTTTGTACACCTATTTGTCTTTCTAGAATTTGTACAAGGCATTAAAGTAGAGATTCTGCACAAGGAGAAGAAATGAAGCCACTCCAATATATATCTGCCTAGTCTTGGTTGCTCTTTGGTGGCAATATAATAATTCACAAGAGTGACTTCATTTCTTCTCCTTGTGCAGAATCTCTACTTTGTTTCAAACACAAAAGCACATGTTTCAAACACAAAAGAATACGTAAAGGTAAATGGAAGGTGCCCGGAAGTGAAGTAGTCAACCAGATAGATCACGTCTTGGTTTCCAAAAGATATGGATCGTCAGTGATGGATGTGAAAACAACACGAGGACCTAAAAGTGACAGTGATGACTACATGTTGAAGATGAAAATAAAGGACCGGTTGGCTATGACTCAAAACAGTAGGATGCAGAAGCAGGTGAGATGGAATATGGATAAATTTAAAGAGGAACAATATAGACAAAATTATCAGCGGGAGTTGGAAGAAATCTGTAATCAGGCATAGAGTGAGGAAAGAACAATCGAGGAACAATGGAAAGCAACTAAAGAAACGATTACTAATGTAGCAAAAGAAACAATTGGAGAGAAGGAGAGGAATGTGGAATGGTTTGATCAAGTGTGTAGGGAGGCAATTGAAAAGGAAAACAGCGATAGACTACTGATGTTACAAAAGAAAACACGGATGGCACAAGAAAAATACAGGGAAAGCAGAAGAGAAGCTAATAAAATAATCAAAAAGAAAAAGAAAAACTTTATAAATAAGGAAATAGAGAGAATTGAAAACCTGAACAGCCAAAATGAAACTCAAAAATTATATCAAGCAGTTAACAAGATAAAGGGTACCAACCAAGACTGGATGCTTGTAAAGTACATGGTTATATAATTGGCAATAAAGATGGAATCATTCAAAGATGGACAGAACATTTTGAGGAGATTTTGAACAGACAAGAAACTAATATGGACTGGGAAAGGTTTAGTATAGATGAACAAAGGGTGGAAGTGTCGGATGAAATTGAAATCCAACTGGCAATTGAGAAACAGAAGAACAATAAAACCCCAGGGGAGGATGCTTTAACAGCAAAACTTTTCAAGAATGGTGGTAGGAGTCTGCAGAAATCAATGCACAAACTAATAGTTGCAATATGGGAAAGAGAAGAGATGCCAAAGGAAGCAATGATTAATATGTCCTATATTGAAAAAAGGAGATAAAATGGAATGTATGAATTACAGAGGCTGGACATTGCATATCAGATACTCTCAACTGTCATTTTTGGAAAAATTAACCAACATGCAGAGCAAGTATTAGAAGAACAACAATGTGGGTTTAGACAAGATAGGAGTACCACGGAGCAAATTTTTGTGGTTCGACAAATTATGGAAAAATGTCATGAATATGGCATTCCTTTGCACATATTATTTATCGACTTTAAGCAGGCCTTTGATAGCATAAATAGAAAATATTTATATGAGGTGATGAAAAAACTCAGAATACCCAACAAATTGATAAGGTTGACAAGAATGACACTGGAGGGTAGCAATGCTAAAGTAAAGGTTGGAGGGATAATAGGCAAAGCTTTCTATATGTCCACAGGAGTGTGACAAGGTGATGGACTCTGCATTATTATTCAATCTTGCACTAGATAAAATGCTTAAAGTTAAATCTAAGAGGCAATATAATATATAAATCTAAACAAGTTTGTGCATATGCAGATGACATAGCATTGATTTCCAGAAACGGAACGGCATTGCAAGAAATGTTAGATATAATTGAAACAGTAGGGAAATCAGCTGGGATCGAGATAAATGAAAACAAAACTAGATATATGAAGACTGAAGTGGGTAATGTGAGTAATGGAACACAGAAGGTCCAAATGGGAAAGCACGAATTTGAAAAGGTAAATAACTTCACATATCTAGGAGTTAAAATAAACACAGAAGGGTCCTCATCAATGGGAATAAGTAATAGAATAATGACCGGAAACAAGATATATTACGCAAATTTGAAGCTTATAAGATCAGGACTACTGACTAAGACAACCAAGTTGAAATTATATAAAACCTTAATAAGGCCTGTGGCAACTTATACGGCACAGGTATGGGTTATGGATAAGGAAGATGAGGAAAACTTAAGAATATTTGAAAGAAAGATCATAGGAATAATATTTGGACCAACCTGTGAAAATGGGATATGGAGAGTGAGGTATAATAGGGAGATCAATGAGATATTGGGAGGAGATATAGTGAGATTTGTAAAATCTTTACGATTGGGCTGGATGGGACACACAGAAAGGATGGAAGACTTCGGACACATAAAAATCTGTTACATGGTAAAATCATGAGGGTCAGAAGAGGCAGACCGAGAAAGAGATGGTTGCAGGATGTGGAGCAGGATTTACAAAAGATGGGGGTGAGTGGCTGGAAAAGGCTGACACAACAGAGAGAAGAATGGAAGAAGGTTATAAAGGAGGTCAAAGCTCATAAAGGGCTGTAGAGCCAAATAGTAAGTAAGTAAGTAAGTAAGTAAAAGAAAGTCATGGCAATTAGTAAACTTTATAATATTTGGAATAGCTTGACATTTTGAAAATTGCTGTAGCACATTTCTCGGGTAAATTGTAAAAAGTACAATGCTGAATTCCATTTAACAAGAAATAGAACATAAATGAAATAAACTTTTACAGAAATCAAGACAAATTCCAAGATACGAGAACTAGGTCTACCTTTTTGGGTTTCTTAGGCCCACTGCCAGAGCTACTATCAGTCTTCTTGAGCACAATGCCTCCACTGCCCCGCTGCTGCTGCTGCTCCTCCTTTTCTCGGCGCATCTGGAGCTCCAGCTCCCTCTGGAGCAACTGTCGTCTCTTCTCTAGAACCTTTTCGTCTTCGTACTCCAAATCAGTCTGATCCCAGTTTTCCCAATTAGGGTCTGGGCTGCTAGTTTTCTTCACTACTACTGTAGAATGTAAGCGCTTATTGAGCTCTTCTTTAGTAGTTGCAGTTGCCCCACCACTGCCGCTGCTACAAGATACAGAGGACGACTTCGAGACTCCGTGACCCTTCAAAAAAACACATCATACCTTACTAAGATTGGTTCACAAAATTAAATTATGGTTTGACTGTTAAACACCAAAAAAAAGTAGCACACGACATTAAAGTAACTGAATTATAAATTATAGAGTAAAATAAAATTAAAATACCTAATTGAAATATACTATTTCTTGAACACTTTCTTCAAGGCCTTTTTGTAGTTCAAGAAACTTCTTAAGTGCAATTGTTTATTACATAACACAGAACTTGCTTTAAGACAGATCAAAATACACAATAGTTACCTGTTTCTGTTTCGAATCATTATCCTTCTTGGCTGCTCTTTTGGAAGGACTGATAAGTGTGTGGGTATTTGCATATCTAAAACATGTTTCACACCAATTAATATCCAAATATGTTACTTATAATAACACATGTCACACTTATACTAACTTGCAGTTCTTTCCATATGGGCAATTGCCATTCTGTAACCAATGTCGACAACAATTCTCATTACTGCTTTGACCAGAGTTTGAATTTGAGGTTGCTTTAGTACCCAAACGTTCAAAAACACTAGGTCGGCGTTGAGAATCCTTGGCTTTATTAGGCACTGGTTCAACTGTTATCTTTCGTTTTGTCTGCTTGGACATGCTCTCTGGCATCTTAGTTCTAAAATATTACAAGGATTGGTATTAACTTCACAGCAAATGCAAGTCATGTAGTATGGGTTTATCCATTAGCATTTAGAATGAATCAATTTATACCACAGTCACATTTCACAAAATTTTCAGTTTAAATGACTTGCATACTGTGAAACTATAATGAAGCAAACTAAAAAATAGTTACTAAAATATTGAATACGAAGTAGTTCATCACATATTGCTGCACAAAGTTCACGCAAATTCATGAAATTTCTAAACTAGACCATTTGACAAACAACATACTGCTAATGATGAAAGAAATATCTTCAGCTTTATTAAATCCGGTTCAACATCTTCACCGTTCGACATGAAGAAACTAAAATAGTACAGCACAAAATCAGACGGGGCACTAATATGTAAGTATGATTCCTCTTCGTTAATCTCACTCAATAGATGGCACACATATTCCAATGAGATTAAAAATATTTTTCACAATTCCAGTTATCAGATTTACCCAGTTTATTCATAAAGGCTAAACACTTCTTTATAAGACACACATCGTCAGAAACGCCGTAATAAGCACTCCAATAGCGCAAGTAGACACAACATAACCTTAACACTACAACGCCAACCGCCACACGCCACAAAATTCGTGAGTACTGGTCAGGAAGTGATGGTGCAACATACAGATTCAATCCACTCATTGGAAGAAGTGTGGATCAAGACCTAATCTATCAGACTTATTACGTCAATACGAGACCTTTCTCAGCGTTTCTGACATGGTGAATATGCTGTGAACTGGCTGTGAATATGGAGGTGTAGTAAACTCAGCTTCGTTTGCTGTCCACGCGAAATGGCCGCTACGCACCGCTAGGTGACTTTTGGGATGTCTATACTCGCTCCGCCGCTAAGGAACTATAAGTACAAGTATTCGCATGCGCCGTGAAAGATCTAACGAAACTGTCGCCCATACGAGATATGCATATCCGGAGACTGCTTTGAAAAAAAATTTTACTTTAGTTTTATTGTTAATAAAAGAAGTACATTAAAGAAAGAGTGATGTGGTTACCATTAGTGTCTACAAAAAAATATATAGTGTCTTCAAATTTATTTTCGGATATCTGTTGACAAATAGGCAAGTATACATTTGAATACATTTTTGTTAACATATAATTTCTGTAAATCGTAGTCAAATTTATACATAAATATTATATACATTTATAAATAACTGTTTAACAATCATTATACTGTTAAATATAGTAATTGCCAATTCAATTTTTAACATAGGTCTATAAAGGTCCTGCTGAAATGCATAAATATATAACATATGAAAAGAATATAATGTGTTGACATAATTACACATATTTTAATACAATAGTACAGTAAAATAATGATGTAAAATTTTTCTCATATACTGAATTACATACATACTCTCTACGAATGAAGTGAATGGACTATGTGAAGCTATAATGGGATTACGAAATGAGTCGTAAAACCGATTTTCGATGGCTTCATCACCTTCGGAATTCTAATAAGATTCACATATCAAAACTAATGATATGTAAAATGCATTTTCTTTCTTTGAAACAAAATGTATTACGTACTTTAGAACGTATTGTATTACGTACTCTATTGTCACAATTTGACTTGACGCTCAAACTTCCAGTCTTCTTGGTTAAGTTTTGACACAAATTCACGCGATTCTAAAAACTCAAAAACAATCATATCGTAATATTTCTGTATCACGATCAGGCTAAGAAACTATTCACAATTTAATTACGATATTCTTTTTCATCAATAAATTATCAAAAGATGATAAATTCTCTAAATTAAAGCAACTCCTTTGCTTACAATCGCTACGTCATATTTTTGACACCATGTTAGATCCAGAATGGCGCATGCGAATACCTGTACTTGTAGTGCTTTATCCGCCACGCAAAGTGGCTGACATCTGGTGGAGGTAAGTAGGGGTAGGGGGCTTTCTGGCGCTGGCGCAGCATAGTAGAATAACACAAGGTGGGCCATTGCGCATCGAGGTGGAGGGGACGCTGGCCAGTCAATGAAACGCCAGACATTTCTTGAGAGGGAAGTTTAAAGGTGCTGTACACATTTATGTAAAATATTTGACTGTTTTGAAGGCGTGAAGCAATATCCGGTGCTTTTCATTCGCCGTAGTAGGCTACCGTAGTTAACCATAGTAGCCGAAATGAATGTGCTTTTCATTCGTCGTCGTAGTTAACCACGGTTAACTAACTCGTACTAGTCCTAGGAGCGTAGTGGAGGCGAAGTACTGCGTGTACTTCCAACATTAACTGTAAATAAATAAATAAACTTTATTGTCAAAAAAGCAGATGCAAACTGCGTATGACCACGTGGGAGGCAATAAACTAAAGCTCGCTTCACACGATGCATTTTGCATTGCAATATAGCATGCTATTTTCGCTTCCAATGTCCTTCGATGTCTGTGATTCAGACAGCTGTGATGCTTGTCCTGCTTCACACTAAACATTTTACCGGGACAGTTTTTATGTTCTAATGCACGACAGTTCGGGAAAATGGTCGTGGTTATCGCAGAGATTGATCATCGAAGACATTTAAAAATTCGCGCTGATAAGCTAACTAAAAAAGAATACAGCAAATAAATGACCGTAATGAGAACATGTTTCGTGTTATTACATAGTGGCAAACAGTGGAGAGTTCGAAGTGTCTTTCTTGACGACCTGTAAGATAACCTAAAATGTCAAATAAATTGTATTTGCGATATCATTCTTTAAAGTAATTTCATTGATCGATTACTTGTTTTCGCAAATAATTTGTTTTAATGATTGTTGTAACCTTAATGTTACTCCTGCATCCACAGATTATAGAAGGTTCTATAATCTTCTATAATATGTGACTGCATCACTTATAATAATGTATAATTTGTCGCGACGAATAATAGATAACTGTTATACATATATATGATAATTAATTTTCACTAGGTTCGGTATTGCAATCTCATATTAATTAAATATTTTCACTGATAACACTTTGTTACATTTCTGAATGTATGTTTGTTAAATCAAGTTGCTTTTAATAAAGATAATAATAAATAAATAAATTTGAATAAAGTGATTATTAATTACGAAAGCAAAAATACTGTTTTCATCGTCGGTGATGTGCTAGCTTCTAACAGTAATCCACGATTATTTGTTTCTAATAAATTTTATTTCGTTTAATTGAGCGATAAGTCATCAGTGCTAATCCTGTTTCGAACGGTGGGCCATTTGTTGTCACAGTCAGGGACGAGACTCAAGATTTTCATTGTTTGACACTCCAACTTTGCATGCAAAACTGCAGGAAAAATAGAACATGTGCTATTTCCCTAATCTTTCACGCCAGACTGCAGCGTAGACAGCAATGACGTCATTTTCTGTCATTCGAGACTGGACGGCAGACTTCATGGAACTATGCATAAGATTTTGGAGCACAAAATGTGAAGCGAGTTTAAGTTACTCTCCGGAAACTAGCAAGAGACCATCCCATCAATTCCAATCAAGGGCCCATGGGCAGTGGTGGATTTAATATTTACAAAATAAATTATTTAATAAATACGTACTGTTATCCATTAAATATTCAAAATAAATTGTAGATATTAGTGCAGTAAAAATTCGAGATTAATAAAACAAAAGTATTAATGACATTCCCGCTCCAAGAAAAATCCGCCACTACCCGGAGGAAATCCTGGGCCACGATGGGGTTACAGAGATAATGTACACAACCGTGTCAAGGTTGCGTACAGTTAGAAATAACTCTTAAAAAACGGAAGGAGCAACTTATGAATTGCCATTTTTGTTTTTCTTTTTGACGTACACTAGGAAGGTTGTAGAGATTTGGTGGGTTGTATTTAGAGGTTATGACTAATGGTAATAGATGTTGGTGTGGTTACATATCACACAGGTATGTTGTTTTATATTATAATAAGACTTTTTGGGTATGTTTTTGTAACAGTTATTTCATAGTTAGTGAGTAATAATGTGATATTTTGTTTGTGTTAATAAGGTCTTTCAAAGTTGTACTAGAAATAATGCAAATTGTGTATGTTCTTTGTAGCCCTGATGAAGGCAAAATAAATTGCCGAAGCGTTGGTATTGTAAAAAATATCTTTTATTGATGACCAATCCTCGAATATATCGTTCCGTTATATAATATATAGTGGTCAAGATAAACATCATAAAAGTAGCAAAATCAACATGCATGAAAAAGGAATTTAATCAGTATCTAGAGTACTATAAAATGATGTGATAAAGTTATCATGTGATTATCCGAAGTCATGTGGAAAACAATATTTATTAGGAAATTGAAAATATCATAAACTTCATTTATTAAAATCTGTAAATTCGTTCACATTATAGAAACAAAAGCCCATTAAAAAACTTTTAACCACGTATTTAAAGAGATTCAATTTATTTATATCTTTTAGATTTTTGGGAAGGGAATTATACAGAACAATACCTGAATGATCAGGGCCTCGTTGGTAAAGAGTTGTTGACACGCCAGAACGATGAATATTAGCCTTATTACGAGTGTTGTGTTCATGAACTAGACTATTTCTTCTAAAGCAGGGGTGGGATTTTAATAGTTGTGTCTTAACAAACACGACTACTTCATAAATGTATATGCAAGAGAGAGGGATAATATTTAATTTTCTAAATAAAGGTTTACATGAATTTCGGGGGTGAGATTTACATATAATCCGAACTATTCTCTTTTGAGTTTTAAAAGTTTGAATGCTCTGAGTGGATTGACCCCTGAAGATAATAATGTACCGTAAATGAGAATATATATTTGCAAAATACACGCAGATAACAAATGTGTTGGCTAATATTCGGAACGAATAGCATATTTTGCTTAGTTTGGAATTCAAATTATCAATATGGCAATTCCATTTGAGGTTGTCCTGAATAGGAAACCCTAAAAATTTTGTTATCTTGACATTTTATTTCGGTTCCGTTTAGCGAAAGGGGTGTAGGAGGAAGAGATTTCGTTACACTATTGCGAAATGACATGTATACTTTTTTATCAGTATTAACGATGAGACGATTTGAATGAAACCAAAACGAGAGGTTAGATTTTTTGTGTGGGGCTTTACGGCTCGTCGACATCGAGGTCATTAGAGCCCTAAAAACTTGTACAGGTAGGGAAAATGCAGTTACGGACTAGGGAGAGCCAACATGACTCTCCCCGCATGTGGGACTCGCCGAATGACTCAACCATATCCACTAAAAACCCTCCTGAATTACAACTCAAATATCAACATCTCTCGAAATATCTCAACATCAATCAAACAAAGAGGAAGAAAGAGTAAAATGAAAAGATACCCTAGCATCGGAATCGAAAGAACAAGAGGTGACCAAAGAAGATCAGGAAAGAGAAAGGAAGGAACCTAGCACAAGTAAGATGAAGTAATGCCAGACTCAGCTCGAGGCCCAGTGTTCGCCAAACACGTACTTACTAGATGTAAGACCCTTGCGGGGGAGAGGATAGATAGAGCTATTTACGCATTAACATGTTTACGTAGTAGATTTGTGTCATCAACAAAGAGAACCATTATGAGAATCGTGCGAAGTGGATGACATATCATTTACGTACCACAAAAAGAAAGGGCCAAAAATTGAACCTTTAGGAACAAAGTAAATGGTTTTGTTTCTGAAATGTAATATTGACATACTTTATTTCCAACATGGGAAATTTCAACTTGCTGATGCCTACCTTTCATGTAGGAAGTTAGCCACTGATGTGCCAATTCACGAATGCCTTGTGATAGCAGTTTTGAGAGAAGAATTTCGTGATCGATTACATCGAATATTTTCGAAAAATCAAGAAAAATACCTTGTGGATTATCTCCACGATCAAGAGAATTGGTTACATAATTCAGATAAGAAAATATGGCGCTGTTAGTTGAAAGGGATTTGGTCCAGGGATTTCCTGAAACAGTGCTGATCGTTTGAGAGAATATTATTATGCGATAAGAAGTCTAAAAGTCTAGAAGAGTTTTTCCAGGATTTTTGAGAAAGTTGGCAATAGTGATAATGACAACTTTCGTATGTTTCAACTTTCTTGCTTATGTTTTGAGAGAGTTGGCAATAGTCGATAGCTTCTAACATCACCTTCATTTCCTTTTTTCCGTAATGGTTTCATTTTAGATTTTTAAATACGTCAGGAAACACACCTTCGGACCAGGAGCTATTGAAAAAATTAGTGAGTTGATTTAATATAACGTGAGAGGATTTTACTATAAATTCAGGTATATCATATATCCCTGTTGAAAATTTATTTTTTAAAGAACTGCTGACTCTCATAACTTTACTAGAGTTAGCCTCGGAAGTGAACATAGATGCGGTACGTGTGTAGATATATTTGGTGGACATTGGTTTTACCTATTTTTGAGAAATAAGAATTAAAC
This sequence comes from Laupala kohalensis, assembly GCA_002313205.1. Lineage (NCBI taxonomy): Eukaryota > Metazoa > Arthropoda > Insecta > Orthoptera > Trigonidiidae > Laupala > Laupala kohalensis. The sequence continues at coordinate 575,735 of NNCF01130504.1, read as the reverse complement.
AAATTTGCGATGTCCTTTGGATTTTATACAATTTTGCCATCGACTAGTACGGAAATGTTTTCTTGACGATTTTCTGAAGGGAATGTGTAATTTTTTATAATATTCCACATGGTTTTAGTCCGGTTGTTCGATTGTTGACAATTATCTCGTCCAGCAATGTTTAGGAAGACCCAGAGAGGCAAGTAGGGTCGATTATCGCGGTACCAGAATTGAAGGAACTGATTAGATTATTGAACCGATTCTTCGGATTGAGCGCGGAATCCGACAGAAAATCGATATTGAAACGCCACAGATGACCATAGATTTCGTATATTTCTGTGTTAGACGTTTTAATACGATTTCGAAATACAGAAAGAATAGGACTTCGTGAATTAATATAATTATTTAGAAGTTACACATAAGCATTTGAAATTTCGTGATCTTGTCAATATGGTGTTTTATAAGATGTGGAGTGTTTTCATGAAATAAACCGTATGTAAACAAAACTATTGAAAATGTTATATAAAGCACTTACAGAATAAGTATTAAAATATGAAGTGAAAGTATGGGGAAATACCAGACAGGTACACGTATATAAACCGAATACAATTCAATGACAAATATTAAAAACTGTAGCAGCGAATAAGAAGTTGAATATCGAGCAATTGATTAATTATTGAGATACATTTACTCCTAAGGCTCTCAGAGAGTTTCTATTTTTAACTCAGTAACATAATGATGATACCTACAAAATTATTCCAAATTGCATGTATGTTAAGAGAGAAAGATACCGAGGTCTGTTGTATTTAGGTTGGCAATACGTAATCCTTGTCATCCATATTTTGTTTCATGTACTGCATGCACTGTTTCCTGTTTCCGGCGGTATGATTAAATACCCGAGCTGAAAAGTAGCGTGCGTGTCTTATTTGTTAATCACCTTTATCACTCCTAATCTCTGGACTAGCCACTACTATATAGCTACGCTAATTTTTTAAATTCTGATCCATAAAAAATAAATTAGATCCACAGAAAATTAGTTGCAAAACATTCTGTAAAGAAAATTAAGAGTGACTTCACATAGTTATAAAATATTATATATCTGAAATATCTAAAGTTAATTGATGAAACCGCGACCCAATAATATTTTATTTCAACAAAAAAAATTTAATTTCAATTCGTTGGTGCGAGACTGAGGTGATTCCTGTTAGGAGCGTTGCGTTGTTTGTATCTCGTGGAAAATTTGTCGGGTACTTTTAGGGCAGTTGGTGTCTTAAATAATGCCCTGATTAAGTAAGTTAGGTTCGAGTTTCTGATTCTCTCTGAGCCTTCTCAAATGGTTCCGTTAACGAAACCGGGCACGGAGCGAGTCTTTAAATTAATAAGCCCCTAAGTGTACCTGACTCATTGACATATGAGAATTATATTATACTTTTACTAGTCGTGGGAACATGAAATTTGGTGTGCTCGTATCTGTAGATTTGTAATAAATGACAAAAATTTAAAAAACATGATAATTTTAATTTTAACGTACATTTCTTTGGAAATTAATATTACGTCAAGCAGACATTAGCTTCTGCTTGTGTCATGTACCTAAGCCAAAGTCACCTAGATTATATGAATACAATAGTATGGCGGCGAACATCAGGATAATCGTATTAATGATAATAATAATAATAATAATTTATTCAACCAGATATGACTACAATGATAATAATAAATATTCAAATTATTATTAGATCATAACAATGATGTATGGCGAGTAATTACACTAACAATAGTTAAATAAAAATAATCTTTACGTATGAGAATATTAACAATATAGTAATTTTAATACAATTTTTAAAAAAATTTAACTTAGTCGAAGTAGAAGTTAGCATAAAGATACAATTATTTTCTACTATTACAGAATAT
>NNCF01130504.1:500336-554764 GCA_002313205.1 Laupala kohalensis | reverse complement strand
GGTACAAATTTTGTGAATTTCTTATTGTGAAGTCAGTCTTCTCACAGATATTTTCAGGTAGACAGACCTCTCCCATTTCCTTGATGGATTGATATTCAGTTTGTAGAATGGAAAATTTCAGACTTGTTTTTAATATTGTATTTGTAAATTGGAAATGTAGTGTGCTATTGAATTGATTAACACCTTTCTCATTTGTTAAACAGAATGATATTCAACTTGTATAAATGAAAACTGTATGGTTTCTTCATAGATTATTGTAACTAGTTCATACTATGATATATCTATCGCTTTTGGTGACATGGTACTGGTGGATTGTCTTCATTTCTTTATCAATTATTTCTACTTGACCTTCATTAGATTTGTGGCATGTAATTCTCTCATGCAATGAGCAGAGGTATTTATACACCACTGTGGCTTAAAGCAAAACCAACATTCCATTGACAGCTTTCTATATAGCCTTTCTATGACAGCTTTTCTCATGTGACTTGTTTTAACAGTCTCATTTATTTATTAATGATATGAATAGTTGGTGGATATAAATAAATGAGTACCTTATTGCAAGTATACCCCATTTTTGTATACTGGATTGTATATTTCCATTCATATGAGAATGTCCTGAATCTTTATTATGAATAAATAGGATTAAGAGCAAGTATGTATTTTCTTTGTGTACATTTCCTGTCAATTGTCCTCTTTTCATTTTCTATTTCATATGTGTAGTAAAATATTTCAGTTATACATCTTGTTAACTATTCACAAATGTTAATTTTTGTAGGGAAAGTATTTTCAGCTAAATTATTGTGAAATTATGAAGCATGAGGTCGAGGGAGTAGGGGTTACAATGCCTGGTTGGGGAAGGGGGTGGCGAATCGGGAACTGCCACGCGCCCTGTGGCCGGTTTTTGAACTTGGTAGTTTGCATAGAATAATGTTAGGAGCGCTGAAAGCTGTTAATACACCGTTAGTATGGGAGAGGGGCGTCTGGTTTATAGTCTGTGAGGAAGGATCAGGATCAGGAAGGATGTTGTATGATGATGTATCAGTGATGTATCATGGTGACCGATGGTGACACATGGTGTTGCAGATGAGGACGATGTATTACTAATATAGTGTCTTTTCATGTAAGGTGTTAAAGATAATGATGAACCCCTGCCATGTAGGCGCCATGGATTGGATCAATAATTAATTGAATTCCTTTTATTATCGATATTGGACAAATCTGTGTGATACCGGTGTTACAGGGTTGTCACAATGGATACTGATTCTGTTGCTCCGTTGACGAATGCAGAATTAGACGATTTATGGGAAAAAATTTGTTTGGTTTTTCCTATTATCGATGGCGAAGTAGAACAATATTCAGAAGAAAATATCTTCAGTGTCTTGAAGACTATTTGCATATATGACTTTTCTACTTTTGTGGAAGACTATGTTATTGAAAAGTTACAAGAAATTACCATCGATAAAATTGTTCCTGAATTTTGGGGTAAATTTGCTAATAGGAAAAGTGAGATGGAAGGATTCAGTAGTTTCAGAGATGCCGTTTATTGTGTTTACAATTCTTTGATTTTGTTTGGTCCTGTTCTTGATAGATTAAAGAAGTTGCGTGATTTATCAGGTAATCATAGAATCATCCATGGTGAAGAAACAGTGTTGGGAATGTTTAAAGTAATTGTCAGATCTTCACTGCTTGCTTTACTTCCCCTTAATCATACTGTTGTTATTGAAGACTTCTATCGTGTGTCTTTTAGGGTGTTTTGCAATTCTGACAAATCTGTTGGTGACCAAGATGACTCCACTGAAGATATGGTTCACTGTAGTGGTTGCGATCAAGAAATAGGACATTGTCAATGTCAGTCAATAAGCTGCATGTTTTATGAAGTTAATAAGATGCTCATTGAATTCGATTTACTTGAACGATTAGCTGGGGAAGTTATAACTTCCTTAATTCATCTGAGGATTGAAAATTATGTACAAGACTCCTGTAAAGGTAGTTTTGATACATCCTACATTAGTGCTTTAGAAACTTGGTTGGATAATGTTGTAATGGGCTGGCTCGTGCGCATTTTCAATGGTAAATCTAATTCTGAGAGTTCTAATGCTAAGACTGAAGAAGCAATACAGAAGTTTAAACAGAAACTGGCACATTTTCTTTATGAAACATACACCAGAACTCGAATTGAACAACTTTTTAACATCATTATTGAATATCCTGACTCCCAACCTGCTGTCGAAGATCTCAGAATGTGCCTTCAGAAAACAGATTTGAGGCCGTATTTAACCCATAAACTTCAACGAGCTTTAGAAACTAGATTACTACATCCAGGTGTTAACACTCCTGATGTGTTGACAGCATATGTTGCTGCTATTAGAGCTCTAAGACAGTTGGATCCAACTGGTGTGTTGTTGGAAACGGTCACTCAGCCTGTGCGACAATACCTTCGATGGAGAGATGATACTGTTCGCTGTGTTGTTAGTAGTTTGACTGAAGAAGGGCCAAGTGAGTTAGCTGATGAACTTGTTAGAGGAGAAGCTTTGCAATTGGATGATGGGGCTCCATCAGATGAAGATACAGAACACTGGGAAGCATGGAATCCTGATCCTGTGGATGCAGATCCGTCCAAAACCTCTAAGAGTAGGCGAACATCAGATATTATTTCTATGTTAGTAAATGTCTACGGTAGCAAAGAATTATTCGTGAATGAGTATAGAACTCTACTTGCTGATCGGTTATTATCTCAGTTTAGTTATAACACAGAAAAGGAAATTAGGTACTTGGAACTACTGAAGCTTCGTTTTGGAGAGTCTCAACTTCATTACTGTGAAGTGATGCTCAAAGATGTGTATGATTCTAAGAGAATTAATGCTCATCTTGATTCTGATCCTCATTTTGATTTGGATAAGCAACAGTTTCCTGCAACTGCTTTGATTTTGTCTGCCCAATTTTGGCCTCCTTTTAAGGAAGAAACTTTGGAATTACCTGCATTTGTAAAAGATCATCTACAAACTTATACCAAAGCTTTTGAAACTTTAAAAGGAAACCGTACACTTTGTTGGAAACCCCATCTTGGATCTGTAAATTTGGATATTGAATTAAAGGACCGGAAGATCAATTTAACTGTTTCTCCTATTCATGCCACCATTATATGGCATTTCCAGTCTAAAAACCAATGGACTATTGATGAGTTGAGTCAAGTTATGCATGTTCCGTCTACAGTTCTTCGCAGAAAAATTGCATTTTGGCAGTCACAGGGCCTACTTCGAGAAGTTTGCACAGATTCATTTTTAATGGTTGAAGAGACTGCAGCACGATCTAAGTGTCCTGTGCCTACTGAAATGGTGTGTGAAGATGAAGAGTCAGAGAGTGCAATGGCTTCAGCTCATGACCAAAGAGAAGAAGAACTCCAAGTATTTTGGTCATATATAGTGGGAATGCTTACTAACCTTGACTCAATGCCCCTGGAGAGAATACATCAGATGTTGAAAATGTTTGCTTCCCAGGGTCCTAGTGCAGTGGAGTGTAGTTTGCAAGAATTAAGGCACTTTTTGGATAGGAAAGTTCGAGAACATAAGCTGTTGTTTAGTGGAGGATTCTATCGTTTGCCCAAACCATAGTATTATACAATTTTCGTTTTACTCCTGAAGGTTGATCAGTCCTACATTAGTTATCATCATAATCATTAGTTTTTTTCCCCATAGACTTTCATTTTGACATTTTTTCCTACGTGAATTATTTGTGTTATCTTTCATTGTACTTTGGGGACATTTTAGCAAGATGTGTTCCAAGTAAAATTTTATAACCTAAATGCGTTCTGTATATTAAATGCATACCCCCTACTAATATGAATTTCATCCTTGGTGCTGATGTTTATGAATTAAAAAATGCAATTTCCTTTTTCTTTGACCACATAAATTATCAGGATTTAAATACCTTGGAAAGCAAAATATAGTGAAGGAGCTGATAAGGTTGTATGGGGCCAGCGCATGTGATATCAGACATGGTGAAGTCTGACACAAAAACGACAATGTATTGCTGAGAAGCTATTCATTAACTTTTATTTTATATTTTAGTGTACATTATCTAATTCACATCTTTTTCATAGGAACAATAATCTTTACAATACTTGAGATATTATCCAAATACTTCTTTAATAATATACTGAAGTGGACCCCTGTTTATGCAGATTCTAGGAAGATATCTTCATTCTATCCGGACTAATTGGACTTTTTGTAATTATTTTACACAAACACCAAGAATCATATGTCTTCAGAAAAGTAATGAGCTAGAGACAAAGGGCATTCTGTTCCATACTTTATTCAGTTACAAGTATTACATGGCTTAGTAAGCATATCAGGAAAGGTAATGAACTTAATGGGTCCATCACTTGAATAAACCATACTACCATTAAGTTTGAACTGTTTGAACTGTTTGAACTGTATAAACTGAGTTCCACTACCTTATAGATTACAACATTCAGTTTGGAAGAATGGTAACAGACATTTTGTGAACTGGTAACTTGCACATATTTACTCACCATATTGCACACAAATTTTCTTCTCAATTTGAAAAAAAAAAAGTCTGATCTTCTAATGTGGAAGAATAAGTTTTCTCTGAAATGTTCCATGTAATAGTAAACAAGAAAATAAAAGTATACTATATTAACTAATACCTATAACATCTTTCTGCACTTATGAAGACTATAATGAAATGGTGGCACAATAGGAAAGTAGCTGGGTACAAAACAAAATCCATTTTCTGCCAATTGAAAAAAACTAGATTATATCAACTCAAGTAACTTGTCCAGCTTAACATGCTGTGTATTATCAAAATGTAATATGTAGAGCAAGAGAACAAGTATTACCAGCCAAACAACTTTGCAAGAAAGTAGTACAGGAGACAATCACTGAACTTTCTTCCAGTACATTATATGAGGAAATGTTCTTAAAACAATACATACACTAGAGTTCTCCTGTTAACCACCTCCAAATATGGTTTTTAAATGATACTCAGGAAATTGAGGATCTCTTATGATAAATAATTCTCATAGGGTGTACTAGCTGGGGGTGAGGGTAGAGCTGCACTCTCTGAAGTACTTGCAAGTTCAATAAACACAGAAATAAAGACTAACTCCAGTTTCCAACAAATAAATATGTATTTCATTAGGTCTTTGTAGAAACTTTCACCAAGACATTTTTCACATAGTTTTGATGTAAATTCTCAATCAATAATTTTTGCAAGAGAAGGGTAAGAAGAAAATCACATATCAGCGCAAGTGAACAAATCATCCCCGTTATCACAGAAATTCACAATCATGTCAAAACCTAGCAGGGCAAGGTAAATAAAAGCATTTCTTTCATCACAACCATTCACAAAAATTTCTATGTCACTTGTAGATTTTGATGAGCATGTACACAGTAAGAATAAAATTCAACATAATGATTACACTTAATACAACAATAAAATATTTTTTTGGGTCAATAGCTTAATTCAATTTCCTTCAATACGATTTAATCATATCTTTAACAACAAGAACTTGCATGCAATTGTAACTTAGAATACATCTTTTATTTAAAAACATACACTAGTCTACAAAAGTTCTATACATTTGTTGAATGATTGCTAGGAATAATTTTTATCTACAAAAGTTCTTATATCCATAGTTAATTTACATAATGTTTCTATGAGTTCGTCATTCAACTCCTCAAAGAGCAACTAAGTTTCCTTTACATTTTGGTCCCCAAGTTCAAGACATTGAATAATATACAATTCGGTATTAAAACAGACCAACAGAGAATATAAAAATATAAAATAAAAACAAAATAACTCTGTAAATTATTCTACTATGATAAAACTACACACAAACAATTCAATAAATCAGATATTTTGGAAATACATAGGTAAAGTGTTTAAGCACACATATACAGGAATATATAATATATATAGTCTATTTAATAATAATTTCATCAAATCCAACAATGCACTAAATAGCTTATTTTCTGTAAAAACGAAGTTAATATACCATATAAACTCCAAGACAAATACCTTAGGAATAAAATTATAAAAAGCAATATTAATGCAATAAAATATCAAGGCTTGTAACAGACAAGGAAGTAATATTTTTATTCTTAGCATACAAATATTGGGTTTATAATGCAAATAACACGAAAAACAAATAGCAAAACTTGAAATGAAAATCAAATCCTCAAAAAATTTGTTAGAAATGGAAGGAGCAATTAGATGGTTTCATTCATATCTGAAAAATTCCAGAAAACTATGTCTATACAAGCAAAATTACATGCGAGTGGCTAAGAATAAATAAGAATAATACATTTAAAAAGTGGTACAACCCAACAATATGAACAGTATCAGTTGCCATTATGTTGTCAATTATTTAATTAACAAGCAGACAGATACATTCTCACTACCAAATTAAATAGCACCATACTCCTTTTCAACTCTTTATATTCTGAAGTACAATTTGAAAAATAAGCCATTTTTATAAATTAACCAAGTGGTAAATCAGATTCAAGAGAAGATATTTCACATATTTTTAGCAAATACCCATACCTCCTTCAACCTGTTCGCTTCCATTGAAATTTAAGCAATAGAAATGATTTTGTTGTGAGTCATACAAGTTACAAAAGTAACATTGGTTTATATCTAGCATATACCTACCTAGAAATATCCGAGTTGCCATGAGCATTTAAGAATGAAAATGGTTTTTAGATAATTTCATATATATATGAAGTACACATCTAAACCACTAACAAGAAATAAACAGATCTATTATTACATACGAACTGAACACAGACTAAGAAAATATCTTTGTCACATAAAATTCAATGATATACAAAAGGCAGCAAATTGAAATATCACATGTGAATCGTGGCAGCTGTGTATCTTGCCTCACCCCTTCTCCAACTCCATTGACTGGGTCGATACTGAAACAAAAAGTAAAAAAAAATTACTTGAATAGAAATCAATCAACTAATATTGTACTTTTGTACATTCCCCAAAACTTCTTTCTCTTTTTCATAATAAGAACCTTGAATAAGAAAACAAAATTATAACCAATAAACATATTTTGGCATTAGATAAAATAAAGAAATGTAGCCTATTATTCACACATGTGCTAATGTCATCAACATGCAGTAAATTAGTGCTCCTGAAATGCTTTGAGATTATAATAGGATGTTCACATTACTTGTTCTAGGTGTCAAGTGAATTCAAAAGAAGGAAATGGTGAAATAATATTCAGTTCCCACTAAGGGCTATCACATATATACTACCACTTCACCATTTACAAAAAAAACATGTAATATATTTTTTTTAATTTAGCATTTTCCATTTCACGAAATTAAAGTAAGAAAAATAATATTTCATTTTAGAACACCTGGGAAAGAAAATAACAGACAACTGAAACAAAAGATCATTAGAACAAGCACACGAAATTCAAGTGCCCNTTTTTTGTGGGGCTTTACGGCTCATGTCGACATCAAAGGTCATTGGAGCCCGAAAAACTTGTACAGGTAGGGAAAATGCAGTTACGCACTAGGGAGAGCCAACATGACTCCCCCCGTCTGTGGGACTCGTCGAATGATTCAACCTTACCCACTAAAAACCCTCTTGATCTACAACACACCAAAACATATCTCACTACTTACATCAAATGGAGGGAGGGGGGGCTAAAATGAGAGGGGCACATAACATGAGGGGTAGAACAAAAAATGAGAGGAATGAGGAAAATGAAAGATACCCTAGCCCTAATGGCGTCGGGATCGAAAAGAACAAGAGGTGACCAAGGGAGGTCAGGAAAGAGAAAGGAAGGAGCCCAGCACAAGTAAGTGGAAGTAATGCCAGACTCAGCTCGGGGCCCCGTGTTCGCCAAACACGTACTTACTAGAGGTTAGTCCTCTGGGGGGTTCAAGTGCCCCTTTTATATTTTTTATTAAGGAATCTTCATTAAACAATATTTTTAAAATGATTACTTCAAAATTAAAAAATAAAATACATTTATTATAAAGAAGTAAAATACTTCAGGAACATATTGTGGAGTCTACAGTAAAATGTTAATTGGGTGATTTCAATGAGACACTTCCATTATATTATAGTTGGAAAATCAATTCACCAATAAACCAACTTTTATGAGCTCTTGATATATATTTTATGGTTTCTTTATTTATTATATTATTTCATTAGTAGTTTCACACCCTCGACACTTTAGGGCTTAATCACATACTTGAAGCATTGGTAACCTTTTGACACGAGTGACAATGCAATGTCATTCAAATCCATTGCTTACTTACAGGGAAATGTTGGTGTGATTACCTATTTTTAAACTGGTATAAAAAATTTGGATTGTGCATACATTTGAGTCAAGGGCTATACAGTGGAACAATTTGTATTACAGTTTGAGTGTATTAAACTAACTTACATGGGTATCACAAAGTAAGTAGCTTGCCATTTAAATGAGCATTAATTTTCATTTGATATTGGTTCCCAAAGTGTGTGCCATGGTGTTCTGTACTGATAAATGAATGGTTTACATAAGGGGAGTCAGTGGAAATGAAGCCTAGATCATGGGTGTAAAAAGTCTAGGAATAAAATAATCACATAAAAATAAATAAGCATTAAGATCCAACCAGAAGAAGATGTGAACATAAGAAGTATTATTATCTTTCAAGTTTAAAACTTATATCATTTCATCAAATGGAAAGCCTTTTATTCACGGTAACATGAAATATCACAAGGTGATAATTAAACTGATGTTAAAACTACTTACAGTAATACAGTTGCTTCAGGTACTAGTAAAAAGATCAATCTTTATGTTGTAAAACATTCTGATTATACTTGAAGTATATTATTTAGTGTAAAATAATATTTCTTATTATTTTCAATAACAAATAGTAGTTTCCATATTAATTTAGTTAATCCTAAAAAGCTTGATAGGAGTTTGATGAACACCCAAAGTCAAATTTTTGCTCATTATGTGTTTTTGAACATACATATTTGGATAAGAGTTATAGTACTCCTCTATTGCTCTGTAATACATATTTATCTGCATTTTGGTATATTATCCCAAATATTTTTTTATATATTGCATAAATTATGGTTTACTGACATTAAATCTGTTGGGGAGTCTTACGGACACCAATGTCATCTTTACTTTTAAAGTGAAAATCAACGACATATTGGATTTCAGTCTTATTATAGTCAATTTCTTATTATTTATGTAGTAACTCCTATTTGCCAAGTCAAGTAGAGTTCCAAATATATTTTACTTCCAAGTTATCATAGCCAAGATGGACCACACATTCAATTGATACAATTTCTATCAGTTCATTTCCCAATTCTGTGGAATAACCAGCGAATTTGGGAAAATACACAGGCTAATGATTGCTTTGATATGTTGAACGAACTTAATTCAGCTTACTCAATATCCTGACACTTTTTAGAAATAAGACCTTAGGAACCAACTATCATTTGACTGATGGTTACCCGACACATCTCACTACTCACAGAGTAAGGTTTATGAAGGGAAGTCAAGTGAAGGTGTATATCTGTGGTGCTGAAAAGGTTTTTGTTACAAAGTATATGTTACAAGGCCATCAATTCCCTGGAAAAATATACTTTTATGATTAAAACAAGAGAGGATATCATTTTTTTAAACATCGTATCTGTGCTGTGTGGACAATTAGGTTTCATTCAGAACTTGGAAAGTGAAGGAAATAATGCAAGTGTTCAGAGCAAGTATGATGGTGACATTTAAAAAAATTCACCAGCATAACAAAACCAGGTTTTTTGGAAGAAATAATTTTGCAAAGAAAGTAGTGCCTACTTCAATTTAAAAAATTAGAACATGTAATATCATTAAAAAAACCCATGTCAAAGATCTTACTTCCTCTAAACATCTTACACACATGCGCGCACATATACAAAATTTACTATGCAAAAATAAGTTAGTGATAGCTGTAAGAGCCTTTTAAAATTTCTTTGGGCATCTCAAGATAGATATAGTGAAAGTGAACAAAAATTTTGTAGAATATTGTTTTGTACTTGTTAACGTCAATAAATCCAGAACAAATTAAAATTACAATGAAATACTATCAAACAACATTCCAATATTCAAATTTTTCATGTTTTTATGTAATGAAAATTTGCATATGTGGTTCATGGAAATAAATATTCCATAATTATAATACCAAAGGGATTCAAATACATGGTATACTCCATTGGACTCCGACAAAGCCAAGCTAATTAAGTTGCGAATAAGATCAAGATTTCTAGGGTTTATAATATGACTTTTCCACATGACAAAGATGTGGATAATATTTGTTCAACTTTGGCTGTTTGTTTCCACTTCAAAAAATAAACAGATTAAAAGAACAAACAAAAATATATCATGATTATAAACAGACACCACTTCCCCTTAGATCAGGTTTTTCTTTCTTTTTCTCTTTTTGCTTGGAAGGTAGAGGAAATTTTTTGCATCATTCACTTTGCAAGTGTAGATAACGATTTTATTGATGATATCTGGGTCCCTGTTTAGTTTCTAGTAGTTCCTGCGAAACATTTGACCCTGCCAAAGCTTCTCCAAGATACCATGAAACTTATTATAATTCAAATTTGGCATGGAATAGGCCAAAATTTTATTTAACCTATATTAAACAAGAGTTTTCTTACTATTATAAAAAAAATTATACAGGTCATTTAACTGGTGTCATCCAAACAACCATTTGACCTTAAATAGATGATATGCACGATGATTCTTTGAATATTACCTTAATAAGTAATTGGCCAGATGTAGTATGTGGATTGCGATAAGCATATAGACCCCACAGACTTAAGGACATGAGAATTCCAATGCACATCAGAATACCAATCAAGGTAGACACACTGGTGGATGAAGATTCATCAGCAACTAAAGGAAAAAATATATTCACAAAATGAACTATTTACAAAAATGATCATTATAGCAAGAAATTTATCTTTACACGTGTAAACTTTATCTTGCTTCGCTACACATGGCAAAAAGTTTTTGAGAAAGTTTCTTTTATTTTTAGCTGAACTTTGAACTGTGTCAAAGTAGACTAGTGAAGTTGTCATGTCAAAATTAACTTCTTAATTTATTATGTCAACAGATCAGTGTAAAGAACGTTTTATCGATTCGATTCAATTCAGGTTTATCAAATAAATTAACATTTTCTGAACACATATTAATAACTTGAAATCACAACTAATAATACTCTAATATACATTTCTCCTAAATACAAATTACACAAGACATTCATTCACACCTGGGGCCTGTATCACAAAAGTACTTAGTTAGTTACAATCACTTCACAGAGATTTCACTAACTTGTTAGTAACAAGTACTTGTTGGTAACAAGTGGAGTATCTTCACACTTGTCAGTATTTGCAGATGGTCCAGTCTTCCGCATTTCATTCTGTATTATGAAATGACAAATTTGTTATTTTTAAAACATTAATTAGTATAGTTTATGGGAGACATGTAAAACAATCACTTTCTGTGCTATATTGTTAGAAAAATTTTAAATTTATCCACAATGACTTTCCAAACTGAATAATAACAACTAAGCAAAAATAATGACAAATAATTATATTAAAACAAATAGCAAAATAAATATGGTTCTTTTCTCAAAATAAGTTTTTTTTTAATATGTCCCTCTTTTTCTTCCGGCTTTACTGACAACATTCTAAAGTGTTTGTTCAATTCGCACACTGACACAAAACTAAAGTTCACTTTTTCCCTGTAAATTTTCCATTGTCTTTGAGCATGTATGAATAGCTTATCTTCCGTATATTATCCGAGGAAGAATTTGACCAACACGTATTAATATAACAACACTTGTAACATAGTTACCCTAATTTCATAGATAGGTGAAAAATACTTGGATGGTAACAAGTTTATCAGCTACAATTTTAGTGACCAAACAATGTCAGTGGGTTTCAAGTATATCTCTTGTAAAATAGTAAGAATTTACTACTAAATATAAATTTACAAGTGTACCTTTGAGAGACATTAATAACTGGACATTTCTATAAACTTGTGAAAATTTACTTGTTACTTACAAACTTATACTTTTGTAAAACTGTTCCCAGGTCATCAAAATCAAAACCAACACTTACGTAATGCAGTAACTGTCTGTTCTGTATGCACCTCAAGTTCAGGAACATTTTGTGCAGATGTACGGTGTTTAACTATATCAGATACATTCGCCACAGCAGGGCATATAGATATGTTATTTATACTCGAATGGTGACACTCGTGCATGATCCAATCCTGTCTGTTACGGTCAATCCCACTTGAACATTTTGAAGTTTCTGGACACCATGAGCACTAAAATCATACATGTTAAACATTAAAGATTTTTCAAAAATTACATTTACTTATTCATTCATTAATTTAACCAGACAAAAATACATAACTACTCCTAAAGAGGCATAAGTACTCCAAAAATACATAAGTACTCCAGCTTATGCCCATCAGTATATAGGTCCGGAGTTATCATAAGTTTTAACACTTGTCATTTAATTAACTTACATATTTATAACTATTCCTTTCAAATATTTGGCCACAAAATATGTTTTATTTTTAATAAGAACCAAATATAACCTGATACAAAGAAGGAACTGATCACACCACTATTCAAGTTAATTCACATTAGCAAAGAAATATTGATACGCCAGCAAGTATATAACCAGTGTACCACAAAATTTGTAATGAAAACACAACATAATCTACTTTAAATATAACAGAATAACCTAAAAATAAAGAAAATAACAAAAATACTTGCATCAAATCCAATTCCCATAGTTAAACAGCTCTCACAATCTGTTGCTTGAAGACATGTAGGCAATGCAATTAAATTTATAACAGTCCAATTTGAAATGGACAAATGTTCAAATGTAATTCTGTGATATTCATAAATAGTTTTTCTTCTGACAACTGCAAAGAAAGCGGTTTCCATTGATATTGTACATACAAATTATCATTAAGAAATGCCTCCAAAACACTATAGTTACTACTACAATAATAATGATTATTATTACTAAATTGAATTTTCTTTATTCAGTTTACAAATAGTTTTGGGTCCTGATAAGTCATCTGACTTGATATAACGTTCCCATACAAAATTTATAACAGGGCTCTAATGACCTTGATGTTGACGAGTCCTAAAACAAAAGGAGAGAGAAAGAAAGAGAGAGAGAGAGAGAGAGAGAGAGAGAAGAAAAAGGAAAGAACTACACACACACAGTTTCGTGACAAGGTATTGACTATTAGTTTCCTGTTACATGTGTTGTATTTTAACATGTTACAGCAAATTAAATTATACAAAATTTAAAAAAACAATATTGTAAAAATTACACAAACACTAAAGGAAAACACATACATTACACACTACAAAGACAAAAAATACCAATTAATAACTAATTTTAAATGATGAGGAAATAAATTTTCTTCCATTTATTAATTTTCTACTTTGACTCACTCCAGTTTATTAATTTTTTATTTCAATGTCGCAAGTGTGTTATTTTCATTTTTGCCCTACCCACATTTCAATTTCCCTTTTATGTATTTTAAATGTATCATCGAGGTTCAGAATATTGGTAGGAATTTCATAAAATGATTTAGATATCACATACTTGAGCATTCTTTCACCACAGCTATTGTAAATAAGTGGTATGTTATACTTGAATCTCCTTGCAGAATCCTTGACAGAAGGATTTATTGAAAACGTACCAGCAATTTTTTTAGATTTTTTGAAGTAGCATTTCAACATGTTTATTGAAGTTTTGGTGATCATCTATGAATTTAATAACAATAAAATCCTTATGATACTAAAAAAAATTCCAACATGGCATCACTAAATGAAGCATTAAATAAGGTACTCTAAGACAAGGCGAAAGTGAACACTCAGACGCCAAAATCCCCCGTAGAAATAAGGGACATTGTCGAAACCGTAACGGTAGAAGAGGTAACGAAAGCAGTCAAAAGAAATGAAAGTTGTTGACGATTCCCTCATGAAAGGAAATGGTGAATACAACAAGAAACGATAAGCTCAGGGTCCTGTAAATCGGTCTTAACAAACACAACAATTTCATAAATATAAATGCAGGGAAGTGTTAAGATATTTAATTCCTTGAATAAAGGTTTACAAGAGTTTCGGGGGTGAGGTTTACAAATTATCCGAACATTCCTCTTTTGAATTTTGAAAGTTTGGGTGATCTGCCCAGAATTGCCCCAGATGACGATGCCGTATCGTAAAAAAACATGTGCAAAATATATGCAACGGGAAATATATGGACTAACAATATTAACTAAGATTCGTAATGCGTAACACAATTTACTTAATTTGGAATTAAGATTGTCAACGTGATAATTCCATTTGAGATTGTCTTAATATGAAGACCTAAATATTTTGTATCAGTAACAGTTTTTAATAAAGTTCCGTTTCACTTAAGAGAAACCTGGCGTAAAGATTTTTTGATACTATTGTGAAATTACATAGACACTGTTTACAATGAGGCAATTTGCATGGAAACAAGCCGAGAGGTTAGACAAAACTTTTTGAGCGTTGGTTGACGTGTTTACATAGTAAATTAGTCTCACCGGCAAAAAGAGCCATTTTGCAATCTGATGTGGAAGACGACATGTCGTTCACATACAACAAAAAGAGTATAGGGCCGAGAATTGAACCTTGGGGAACTCCGCGAGTTAGTAGCTTTGTTTCTGAAAGGCAAGGCTGAAGCACTTTATTTTTAGTATATGATATTTCGACCTGTTGATAATCTATCTTTTTAATAGGAAGTCAGCCATTGATGTGCAAGTCCACGAATGCCAAATTATTGTAATTTTGAAAGGTGAATTTCGTGATAAATGACATCGAATGCTTTAGATAAATCAAGAAAAACACCCTGAGGATTTTTTCCATGGTCAAAAGAAGCGGTAATATCATTTACGAAAGAAAATATGGCGCTGGTGGTGGAAAAGGATTTCCGAAATTGCTCGTCAGAGAGAATATTATTTTTTGATAGAAAATCTAGAACCATTTTCCAAGGATTTTTGATAAAGTGGGTAGACAAAACCCGCAAGAAACGCAACTTGGCAGAAAGTTAGGTTTCGGGTACACTTTATAGGGTACAGAAAATCGGACACTCCAGCAGACCGGTGGGTCTCCCTGGGGGTGGTAAGAAGGGACCGCAAAACGGTTTCTGTAAGTACCTCAAAAACTACGCAAAATATACAATAAATAAAAGCTGTAGCTGAGAAAATTTGCAACAAATTTGGTCATAAGTATTTTTTTCGTCAGACGCACAAGAAACGAGAGATGAGCGCTCAAGGTTGAGACCCTTTTTCGATATTCTTCGTTTAAGGCATTTTTGCGTAAATACGAGAAAATAGCATTTTTTAAATTTAGACCGATTTTTGTGGAATAAAAAGTGCTAAATATGTGTATGTAAGTGTTAGTACATGTACTACGATGTGTTTAGATGAAAAATTTTGCATGTATGTATTATGCACACACACAGATAACAAAAACTTGCATCTCTGAAGCGTTCTAGCTGCATACATACATATTGTAAGGAATTATTAATTCCTCACTTTTAATTAGGTTTATTTTAATGATTTGAAAAATATAAATGTTTAGAGAGCAAGCGGAACCTCACCGCAACCCATGGCGAAGATCGGTAGTAAAAGGGGTGGAGTCGCTACGCCACTGCCGAGGGTCGAGGTCGTCTTCTTGTTCGGAGGAAAGGCTATAAATATGCCAAGTGAAGTGTGCCAGCGTCCTACGCGTTATTTTTGCAAGAAGCAGAATGGCAGAAGGGAATGTTAAACAAAAAAAGTGGCATCGTGAAGTTAAATTAAAAAGGGACGGAATAATTCTTGATATTTTTCGAAGGAAAGAATGTCAGCATCGGTGACAGATTTGGGTACGTGTGCGCAGTTACAGTGAGAGGACACGGAAAGTTACTAGAAGGGGGACAGAGGTCTTTTGTGAGCCGATGAACGACGAAGGGTCACAGGCAAAAGGGAACAATTAAGTTGGGCGAGCGAGGCCACCAGCTCTTAGAAATGTCAGTACGAATGAGTGACGAAAAACAATAGGACTGCGTAGAAAGCGTCATAGAGCTGGAAGATAAAAAAGTGTCAAAGCGATGGGTTTGACACCCCAAATTTCAAAAGCTGTCAAAATTAAATGTCGCGTTGTTAATAGATGAGTGGTGTCTGGCTAAGATCACCGAAGGAATTTGGGAAAAGACGAAATCTTGAAAGTTAGGAAAATTACCAAAATCGAGTCTGATGATTGGCTCAGAAGCAACACATCACAACGCAAACCACCAATTATTGCGACTCCACGTGGAGTAGAAATTTAGCTCGATTGGGCAAGAAAAATCACATGATTTTTGGAGGAGCAGCACGATTGCAAGTTTCGGGGTGATAGAGTGGGGACTTGTCTACAAATGACGAGCGGAGAAGCTCCAAAGAGCATCTAACATTTTTCGATCAGATCAGATGAAATTAGATTCGACAGATCAGATTAGTGGTATTTTGACTATGATATTAACTACACGGACATATCATTATGTTCCTCTAACTTCAACTTTGGAATATTCATTCCGAGTTCGAGTTGGAATCAACTATCAACAATTGATTAGCTAATTAGTTACGGTACTTACACTGCGAGCGGAGTTTGGTACTTAATACAAGTGCAAGTTAGTACGAAATTTATTATGAAATACTCGGTCGTGAAGATTCGTCTTTCGCTGAGGTAGGACGCGAATGAACGTTTACTACGCTGAACAATTACGGCGTCAGTGGTCTGATTTCTTGGGTGGAGCGAGGAAATGGAGCTTGGGCGACTACAAAGACGGTCAACGGTCTCTGGAGGTGAATGGGTCGACAGTTTGGGGGAGACGTCATGAATGACCTGGTTCTGAGAGGCGTACCAACTCACTACCACAACCTTTTGAAAGACAGGACATCATTAAGGTATTGCGCCCAGTGTTTACATATCGTGTGGCTGCGAGAAGAAATGCAACGGACATTAACTTTACCACCTTAGCCCAGAACTTTAATCATCACGTTTTCACTTAAGGGCGAAGATGTTGAACATTTAACTACTGGTGCTCTCTAATTAATTTAGTGTAAATGGCTGGAGCAATTAACTACCAGGAGTTAATTCACAAAGAGAGAGAAATTTCAAGTTGTCATGAGGAGTGATTGTGATTTTTGGGGGAGTGTGCATGATGTACTAGGTAATAAGCATGTATAATTGTCTAAATAAATAATTAAACCAATTGTATTTGAAATAGCGTTTCCGTTTAACAAGGAACTTCAGTGTAAGTTCTCACGAGATTAAATGGGCCGAACCCAGCCTATATAATTAGGAATGGTCGTGGGAGAACGCGCTAACAGGAGCAAATGAAGGCGAGTGTTACCCACTACACCAACCTGTATATCCACTACACCTTTCGTTTCGTTACTATATATATATATATATATTAGATTAACAAACCCTACGCTAATATTTGTGTCAGCCATTCATTTCACCACTAATCATAATTCAAAACTAGTTGTAATTTCTAAACGCACAAATAAAAACAGTAAACTGTCCAATACGACACTGCATAATGCTTTGAAGAGAAGGAGTAAAATAAGATCAGAGTTGGCAAAGTTAATCTGAAATTTAAATACATTACACAGAGTTAACTTTGTTAATCGTTGAAGCGTTAGTTTGCTGTTGGAAATTTACTGGACGTTAAAGTAATCATTAAAAGTTAATTGGATACTTTAAAGATTAAATTAGTCTATTAGCCAAGGATTGTACAGTTAAACACAATATAAGTATAGTAGTTGGGGTGGCTCATATGCATTTTGTAACTATTTTCAACTGTAGATTTATTCATCCATTCCATTCATTCCATCTATCGAATCCATTCATTCCATCTAATCCATCTATCCCTTCCAATCCTTCGATCCATCCCTCCCCCCAGGGGACTTACATCCAGCAAACACGGGGCTGGATGTAAACACGGGGCCACGAGCTGAGTCTGGCATTACTTCCACTTACTTGTGCAAGGCTCCTTCCTTTCTCTTTCCTGACCTTTCTTGGTCACCTCTTGTTCTTTTCGATCCCGACGCTATTAGGTCTAGGGTATCTTTCATTTTCCTTTTTATTGTCCCCCCTCTAATTTTTTATCCTCAATGTTTTGATGTATGTTTTGAGATATGTTTTGGTATGTTGTAATTCAGGAGGGTTTTTAGTGGGTATGATTGAGTCATTCGGCGAATCCCACACGCGGGGAGAGTCATGTTGGCTCTCCCTAGTGCGTAACTGCTTTTCCCTACCTGTACAAGTTTTTAGAGCTCCAATGAACAATGTCGACGTGCCGTAAAGCCCCACAAAAAAAATATTCATCCCACCCATCTATCTATCCATCATATCCGTCCGTCTATCANTCCGTCCGTCCTTCTATCATGTCCGTCCGTCCTTCTATCATGTCCGTCCGTCCTTCTATCATGTCCGTCCGTCCTTCTATCATGTCCGTCCGTCCTTCTATCATGTCCGTCCGTCCTTCTATCATGTCCGTCCGTCCTTCTATCATGTCCGTCCGTCCTTCTATCATGTCCGTCCGTCCTTCTATCATGTCCGTCCGTCCTTCTATCATGTCCGTCCGTCCTTCTATCATGTCCGTCCGTCCTTCTATCATGTCCGTCCGTCCTTCTATCATGTCCGTCCGTCCTTCTATCATGTCCGTCCGTCCTTCTATCATGTCCGTCCGTCCTTCTATCATGTCCGTCCGTCCTTCTATCATGTCCGTCCGTCCTTCTATCATGTCCGTCCGTCCTTCTATCATGTCCGTCCGTCCTTCTATCATGTCCGTCCGTCCTTCTATCATGTCCGTCCGTCCTTCTATCATGTCCGTCCGTCCTTCTATCATGTCCGTCCGTCCTTCTATCATGTCCGTCCGTCCTTCTATCATGTCCGTCCGTCCTTCTATCATGTCCGTCCGTCCTTCTATCATGTCCGTCCGTCCTTCTATCATGTCCGTCCGTCCTTCTATCATGTCCGTCCGTCCTTCTATCATGTCCGTCCGTCCTTCTATCATGTCCGTCCGTCCTTCTATCATGTCCGTCCGTCCTTCTATCATGTCCGTCCGTCCTTCTATCATGTCCGTCCGTCCTTCTATCATGTCCGTCCGTCCTTCTATCATGTCCGTCCGTCCTTCTATCATGTCCGTCCGTCCTTCTATCATGTCCGTCCGTCCTTCTATCATGTCCGTCCGTCCTTCTATCATGTCCGTCCGTCCTTCTATCATGTCCGTCCGTCCTTCTATCATGTCCGTCCGTCCTTCTATCATGTCCGTCCGTCCTTCTATCATGTCCGTCCGTCCTTCTATCATGTCCGTCCGTCCTTCTATCATGTCCGTCCGTCCTTCTATCATGTCCGTCCGTCCTTCTATCATGTCCGTCCGTCCTTCTATCATGTCCGTCCGTCCTTCTATCATGTCCGTCCGTCCTTCTATCATGTCCGTCCGTCCTTCTATCATGTCCGTCCGTCCTTCTATCATGTCCGTCCGTCCTTCTATCATGTCCGTCCGTCCTTCTATCATGTCCGTCCGTCCTTCTATCATGTCCGTCCGTCCTTCTATCATGTCCGTCCGTCCGTGTATCATATCCGTCCGTGTATCATATCCATCCGCCAGCCTAAAAGAGCATCTGTCCAAATATTTTTCGAACCTTTGCTGGAAGACAAGGACAATAGGAAAGCATAGCAATATAAATTCATACCATTCGTACATAAAATTAAAATTACTGATCATTATTTAGTTGGAGTAAAAATTATATTTCATGGCACAGGTAGAAAAAATGAAATACTACATAATGAGAGCAAAATATGTGAATTTTTGTCTAGAACAGTGATAAGAGATGAAAAAGTATGTAATGAAGAATTGGAAAAATGTACTGCTAGCACTATCTATGAAAAGGTAAAAATGATTTTTGAAAAGACAAAAGAAAAGAGGATTCAAAATTAATAGAAAACAATATTAAGCCCTACATAAGTAAGGAAATAATAGAGTTAATTAAAGAAAGGGATTTGATGTTTAGAAAATGAAAGAGTTTGTCTGCTAAGATTGCAAGTGAGAAGTGATAAAGAAATCAATATAAACAGTTACGAAATAGTGTTACATTAAAGATAAATCAACAGAAAAGGGTATATTTCAATAAACTGTTTGAAAGTGATATGAAAGAAACTTGAAAAAATATAAATAACTTATTGGGACTTAAAAGTAAACAGTCAACTGATGAAACTGTTAAACACTTGGCAAAAAATGGTAATTTAAATAAAGTTGTTATGAATCTAGCATTGAATTTAAAAAACCAAGTAGAAGAAATAGTACAGAAGTTTTCAATTAAAACTGTAGAAATCATGACAGACAAAAGAGTTTCCAATTCCTTCTGACTACCTATGGTTAGTTTAGAAGACATTTCAAAATTAGTAAAAGACATGAATATTAATAAAGCACCAGGATTAGACGAAATTAGAGTGAAAGATCTAAAGATTAATCTATAATTTTTCATGCCATGGACAGCTAAATTCATAAATGAAATTGGGGAAGGGATAATACCAAATGGGTTAAAAGAAGTAATGATAAGACCTATTCACAAGGGAGGTTCTGTAATTATAGGTTTACTCTACAACTGAGCATACTATCTTTTTATAATTGGTTTGTGAAGGATAATTAAAATTGTTAATTTGAACTCATTGTGTATTTTCTAGTATCATGTATGAATAGTTTTGTGCTTTATTAAGAAGTTTATTTGATAAATACGGTTATTTATCGAGAGTAAATTAGGTTATGAATATTTCTCTTCAGTTACTATTTGCAGTTAATTTTATTAAGAGTAGTTAATCTTATAGTATATATAAACGAAATCTTGAAGCAACAAGGAGAGAAAAGGATATATTTTATCGGAACTATGTTTTCGTAAAATTACTCGCTATGCCATATTTGCTTTAAATTTGTATAGTATACTATGTAAATGTGAACCTGTATTTATATTGACAACAGGGCGGGTACTCGCATATGTACTTGTCTGTTGCATTAAGATTTGTGAACTCTGTTCTCTCCCATCTGACTTTTCTTCGTGCTTATCAAAACTAAACACTCAGAAAAGAATTTAGTGGGGAGGAGCTGTAACATCAAGACCAGTTCAGTCTATCGATTTGTGAATTTTTTTTTACGCATTTCACTAGCCGGATGCTGTTAAGAAGATTACGGAGTCTAGCATGACGCCGTTAAGACGGAAGTGCAACGGGCTATGAACCCAAAGCTAAGTTTTTCCCTGTAAGGTGCAATTGTCTGACCCGTTTCCTGCAATACAGAAACCAAAAGGAGTGCCCGAAGAAGAATGTGACCCACGCGCACCTCACCTTTGATATTTCATTATTTCTGAAGGGAAAGGGTTTGACCAAGACGAGGCCCTTTTCGGAATGTCGGTGGGTCTCAGAAAGAATGACTGCTACTATGTGTGAATGGAGTACTTTCACCGGATACTGAGACAATGGCCATCCCGGGAAGGACGCCTCCGGACGCCTGACTGGTGTCATCGGCAGATCGTCCTACCGGTGAAGACACGGCGTTCTCAGAACGGCCGAGGGGTGAACAAGAGGTTGGAGTGCTCATTGTGGCAGCGAAGGCGTGGTCACGTGACCTCCGCTCCCGTATATATTGGGATTGAGGATCCTCGAGGACTTGGCTGTGTGATCTGTATCCGCAGGTTACTTAGGATGTGACCTGGCTATTAAACGATCGTCAAGACCAGTAAGAGACTACAGTAGTAATCTAGACGCACTTACTGCTAGTTGTGAATGACGTAACTTGTAACAGTTTGTTTATTCGAAAGCACTTATAATTTTGGAGATTCAGATAACCTAGAGAGGTTTTCCGACTTTGTTTTCAACTCAATTTATTTATGTGTAATAAATGCTTTCTGAGAGCATTAACTGTGCAATGACAGATTTATGTTTGTATTGATGATTTTGAGAGTTTATGCAAGTTTGTAAATTCTCAGATTTCTATTTAAATTGTATTAAATCATTAACCATCGTTATTACACGTGTTTAATCACCCGGGAAACCGAACTGGTGGCAGAGGACTATCTACCATAAGGGTTGTGGTGTATATATGTGAATCCCGCTTCTTCCCAAAAGAACCCACACTGTATCTGGGTGTGTGGTTACAGTTCTTTTAAATTATATGAAAATTACAGACCCATTTCAATTTTGAATACTTTAGGTAAAATATTAGAAAAACATTGCAGATAACTTAGCAACATTCCTGGAAAAGTGCACGGTTATAGAATAAAAATTCAACTTTATTGATTGAAAATCTTGCAGACCTATTAAATAAAAATTTAAATAAGGCAAATCATGTTTTGGCATTATCAGAAGATCTGTCCAAGGCATACGATACAATAAATCATAAAAAAACTTTTGGATATGTTAGAACAAATTGGATTTAGAGGAATAAGTTTAAATTTATTTCAAAACTACTTAACAGGATGATCATTTTTTGTAAAAACTGAAGAAAATGTTAGTAAAAAGATTGAAGTAAATAGAGGAATAGTGCTTCCTTGGACCTTTGCTCCATTTAATACATGTTAATGATAAAGGAATGTGTTTTAATAAATGTAAATATATGGTATATGCAGATAAGTTAATAATTTCCATCAATAAAAACCAAAAAGAAGCAGAACTGACTTTACAATCAGAATTTCTGAATTTTCAAAAATGGTGTCACGATCAATAGAAAAAATACCAAATTAATACACTTCACTTCACCACATAATGCTAGTTTAAAATCTAAAATAATGTTTCAAGACCATGACTGTCTGAACAGAATGTGCAACTCTCATACTTGTCATAATGAAATTGAATTAGTTAAAAGTTTTAAGTATCTCAGCATTATTTTTGATGAGCATTTAAACTGGATAGAACAAATTTTTACAATAGGAAATAAATTAAGAAACTGTACATAGAAAATCTTAAAAATAAAAGATATTGTACCACACACTACATTAAGAACCATATATTTTTCACTGGTTGAATCCCTAATTAGATATGAAATAGGATCCTGAAGTGCTGCTTCAGACACAAATTTAGAAATTATACAGAACCTGCAAAGTAAAATTATCAAATGTCTGTCTGGAAAAGTTTATAATAAGGATTTAGAGTTGGGAGAAAAATTTAAAACCAATGGAATAATGACAGTCAAAAACCTCTTTTACTTTCAAAAGATCACTAAAAGCTACCATATACCAAAATTTAGGATATTAAATGACAAAAAATATGAAACTAGAAATAGAAATTTCTTCATAGTTCCTAAGGTATATAATAAATATGGAGAAAGAATGTTAAAATTCTTAACTCCAATTTTTTTTTTACAAAACGCCATTGTCGTTAACAAATATAAAACAAACATGAGTAATGAAAAACAGAAGTCAAGAATTGGTTAATTGAAAATAAAATATGAAAAGGGGAAATCTTAATGATAAGCACAATAAAATTAAATGTTAAATAAGAAAAAGGAGAAGATGGATAGTACCCTCTCTGACAAGAGAAAAAAACTCTTAGAGGGGGAATTCAATACTCAGACATCTAACCACCTATATTAAGAAACCATCATATAAGAAGTGCTATTCTTCAAATACTTGTCAACTCAACTGAGAACAGTTGTAGGCAGAAAAATTCAAGAAGTAGCTTATTACACGATTAAAAGGTAACCCATTCTACGAGGAAAACAAATTCACAAACCTGGAATAAAGCCTTAACCATTTACCCAAAAACTAAAGATATGGAACATTTCAGTTACAGTTTTATCATATACTATTTTACATGACATATTAGCCAAACTCCATGACAAAGAAGAAAATGAAATTAAATACTTAATGAAAACATATCACAATAAATATGATGAATAGTCGTAACAAGGTTGTTAAATTTAAATCCCTTTCCACATGTATACATACAAAAACCTTACATGTACACTCTCTGGAGTTAACCTAACTCATTCATAATAATAAAAACAAAAGGAGAAAATGAACAAACAATAAAAACAATACAAAATAATATGTAATATAAATTAATACAACAAATTTGCTATTTTTGGTAAGGTGACCACTTATGCATTACAACGTAAACATTGGTTTAGCATTTATTTCGGTTTCTTCTCTTGGTTGGCAGAGTTCGACAAATATCTCATTACAATACAACATACACTTAATTAAGAAATATAAATTAAAAATGATAAGCTAAAAAACGCAAAAGATCTTTAAAATGAGATAAATATAATAAATTAACAAATTTGAGTGTAAATAAAAGTAAATGGTAATTAAAATAATCTTTTGTATACACAAGGATAATTTAATTAATAATTTAAACATATTTTGGTTACTTCCCTGACTTGGTACAAAATCTCCAGACTTTTCCCTGGCCAACAAAATTTCCAGATTTTTTCCCTAACAACAAAATTTCCAGGTTTTTCCAGACTGGCCACCCTAATATAATAGTATTTTATAGTTCTCTTATAGTACTTACATAAAACATGTCGGTCAATGATGTATGCATCAGAAAGTCCCACTTTCACAGGATGATAGTCATCAGTAATATTGCTTATTACCACAGGTACATTTTTATATACAAAAGTAATATCTCCATTTTTTCTCAAGGTGGCTTGGAAAGTAAATGCTCCTGAGTCAGGTTTATCCTGAAGTTTAACTTTCTCCCATTGTACAGTAAATTGTGTTCCTGCAAATTATGTGCTGTGCTCATTAAATGTTCCCACAACATCCATAATATGTAAGTCCCCAGATATTTTCAGGGGTTAAAGATACTACAAAAGGACTACCTAATAAATGGAAAAAACACAGAAGACTAATGACAAAATTTAAAAACAATAAGTTTTGTAATATTTAACCATGAAATATAATCACTATCCACAATCAAACAGTAAAACACAGTATGAAAGGATGACATCAGAGTGGAAATGTCAAATAATGGCCGGATGAGACATAGACAAATCTAAGATAAAATTCCTAGATCTATTTTGGTTGCATGCTTGAATATCTTCACATAAAGTCTAGCTGCCTTACGAAAAGTTACCAAATTCGGGAGAACTGCCAACCTATTCAATTGATTCCTCCTATGTCGTACATTACTCGACTTGGTGATATTTCCATCTTATACGTTGTATTCACTTCCACCAAATTTGACAAAATACCTCTAGGAGGGCCTGTCCTTAAAATACTTGTTTTTTATCCTTTGTAGAGTAACACAAAATTAATATTTCTATTAATAAAATACATTGCATTAATTATCCAAGAAATCTTAATTTTTAATCTACTTTCCACGAAATTCATTTTACAGTGGTCTCTTTGTTGTTTCCATAGCTTTGGTACACCTGTAAGGTGATGTAAGTGCTACCAAACGACAATCTGAGGCAGTCCAAGTTTAACGAGCGTCAGGGTTTTTGTTCTAAAATATTGGTGATGGCTGTCCTGAAACACCACTCGCGTCCACTATCTTTAACCCCAAACTCACAATAACTTGAGTATACCAACCAATTTAAAACAAACTTTGTTTTGTTTAAAACAAAACTTTCAAGAAAAATATTTAGTGAGCTGTAACTGTTCTTTATGCAACATTTGATGTAAGAAATGTCAATTGTTCAACTGAACTCACTATTCTGAACACAATTTATCATCGGTGAGAACATAACTAGATCCCCAGCACGAGCAAAAACACACCAGAAATTTCACATACTTATGTGCTACTTTTAAAACACATTATCAGTAGAAAACATATTTTTTATTTACAATGTGTTTGTTAACTAATTTACAACATGAAATAAACAACTGAACATATTAAAAATTTAAGGACCAATAATTCTGAAGTTATTAACAGAAATTAATTTTTTGCGGAAGTCCAGGTGCCCCTCACCAAAATTTTTTGAGCTACAGGCCTTTATATAGTACAACAATTATTCTCAATTTTGATATAAAATTTCTAATAAGTTCATCCATACTAGCTATGTTAAAAACAGAAAAATTCCATGAAAAACATTTTGTTGCACTTAAAATATTTTCTTAAAGGAAATATCAAGTAAAATAACTTCACTGGAATGAATGGAAACATAATTTTTATATTTCATTTCCTCATATTCGCTGCCTCAACTATTTTTAATAAAAACATCACTATTCATCGTGAGAAAGTTTATTATATGTACTTTGTTATTTTGTCAATACAAATAAAAAAGTTTGAGAGAAATTAGAGAAATACCATTTATTAAAGTACTTTTAAAAAGTCAATTCTCATCCACAGGTTGCATTTACTGGTAGAATAATCATGAATTGTTGGCAATAGGTTATATTCTTGTGTTCAAAGATAGAGTATGACTGAACAATATCTTTCATATCTGGGCACTATTTTTATAGTAGTATTACATTTCAACAGAAATACCAAGATCCAAAAAAAAATACAAATTCACAGAATTTCAAAGGGCAGTAAAATCAAGGTACAGAAAAAATGTAGGGGTTATTTATAGTCGCAAAGAAAAGAATAAATAATTTGAGGTGGTGGACATTAAAAACCCAAGTCTTTTCTTAGTTTTCAAAAATTTTACACAATTTATCTTGAATGCAGAACTAATCCTAATAGTCATACCGATATAAGCAATTTGCAAACAAAACTATAAAGAAATGAATCAAAACAATGAAGTTCTTAAATTATAGGCTTCCCAGTCCATGAATTTTGGCACAAAATACCAAATACTTAGACATTATCATACCCCTACATTACCTTACATTACTATGCTTTCAATAAAGTAAAAAGTATTATGCTGACCAAGTATCGTAAAAATAGCTTTCATGAATTATGAAACTTATTATATTCTTATTTCAAAACATTTCTCACTCGTATCCATTGTTTTGAAAATAAATGACATTCCTTCCAAAATTAAACACACAGCAATTTCAAGAGTACCCATCTTTAAAGAAGCTGTTTCATTTAAAACATCAACTCACTCAATTTTCCCACTCAAGTACTTTGTGAAGGGAATGTCCTTAAGGTTGGGCATATTCTTCAAAAGAAATGTGATCCATCTACTACCTACCTACTATCAACAATGATCCTAAGAATGCTTCGATTACTTGAGCCCTTTTACTAATTCTATTGCTAATTATCAAACTATAATATTTTGTTTCCAATTTGTTTGGAGTAATTTTGTTTCAGTCACCTTATCTTGGTCATCACACCAATAACAAGGATTGTTGATAACATCTACAATTTATATCTACAACAAATTGAAGATGTTTCAATATGTAACATGTAACCAGCTCAATACAGAAGGTGGGGAGCTTCCTAAATTCAGTCTCCTTTAAGGGGAAGAGGATACCAAACAAATATACACAGAATCTAAAAAAGAAAGAAAGAAGAAAACCATTTCTTTAAAATATATTTTTGTACAGTTAGATTGCAAAAACCCATTGACATTAAATGCTTAGCATCTATATCCCGTTTAACCTATTTTTACTCATAGTGCTACTTCATCATGTTTTAATTTAGTAATGGGAGCTGAATGAATACTATAGTCTTCTTGTGCAAGGAAGTGAAAGCATCAGTAGCATTTTTTTCATCACTCTGAAAAACAATTATCTCATTCCCAAAATTTAAAAGTCTGGCATTTCCTGTACCTCATTTCACATTTTAAATGACCATTCCTTCTCTCCAACAAAGCCCCCCAAATTATACAACAATGCACAGGACAAAGTATTTCATGTTGACTTGTCAAATAAAAGATCCCTCATATTACTTGAATGAAAATGTGTCAGTGAACATGCATGCCATTAGTCTAGAGAAAACCAAAATCATAAAAATGTTGGATTCAAGTTAAAAGTAGTTATTTGAAACCTTATTCAAAATTTGATGGATTTTTGGCTGGAGGTTTGCTTTTATGCTTTTTTTCGACTAGAAACACAAGTGTCAGTTTTATATCTGGTCATACGCAATATGTAACTGCTTTTTTGATGATAAAGTTTATTTATTTATAAACATTCTGATTGTTTGCTGTTACTTGCTGCTTTCATAACAACAGTTGAAACATTCTCTAAATCTTCAGAATTTGCATGTTGAGAAAAGTTCATTTTTTAATTTTTTGTAACAGTTCATTATTTTCATTACTTTCTATTTAAATAGAAGACTTACCAAATTTTGCACTTTACTCCTATATAGTAGCATGAAAAAGAAATGATATATCTCACATGAGTTGTATGCCCAAATGAATGAACCATAAAAGTAAATTTCATAAGAGGATAAACTTAACTATGAACAAAAAGAGGTTTTTTATAGGACTTCACAACAAACATAACATGCAGATATGATTTGCTCTGTAGTCCATAAAATACATACATTAAATTACAATAATTACATTAAAATACAATAATTACATACAAAAATAAGCTTACAATATTTTTCTTATTATATAATAATGAATTTTAATTACAATTACTTCATAGAGGTTTAATGCTAGATGGAATGAAACCTTAATACAAAGCAAAATAAGTAAATAAAATATTTACCATTGTCCATGTATTTCACAAATGATTCATTAGATAAACTTGTGTCAAAATTGGCCATTAAAGGTGCAATATACTGAGTAGCTGCCAGCCAAGAATGGACATAATCTCCAGTATATAGAAACCCACCAGTAGCTATAGTCACATTTCTCACAATATGACCATAGAAGGGAAAGTCAAAAGACAACTTAACAGTCTGAAAAATAAAAATAATGAATATAAATCATTTTAACATCATAAATCAAGAGAAACAGCATCCAATGCCCAGATGAGGTTAAGGAATAAATTTTGACAAAACATATTTTCTATAAATCATCATTTCCTTAATCATAGTTGGTTTAACACAGAGGTGTAGAGGAGCAAGAGCACACGGGACAGGTTCTCCCGCACTATGTTGGGTCCCATTTGAGCGAAAAGTTACAAGCTCTACCACTACCAAATGATATTCAAGNAAAAAAAAAAAAAAAAAAAAAAAAAATCCTCAGGAAAAATTGTAATGAATATAACCAAACCACTCACTCACTTGAATAACAACTCTTTGACCCAAGGTATTTTCCCAAATATTTTCATAACTGCTATCATAAAACCACTTCACATAAAGGAGACAAACATAATGAAACAAATGGTCTGTATTGTGTATCAAAAGTCTCTCAAAAATTTTAGAAAAACTATATAATAGATTAAAAACCTTCTTAACAAGTAACAAAATTATTACATTCCTAACATGGATTTAGAGAAATATGATCAACTGAAACTGCTCCATGAATTTTTCTCTATGATTAAATTTTGATTGCTCAAGAGCAGAAAGAAATCCCTGTTATCAAGAGACCCGGTCGGTTCTCGCCGCTAATTTCTCACTCCATAGCAACGTGATGGCCGGGTGTGTATGTGAATGTGTTCGACAAATACGCAATTATTTGCAATTCGGAAATACTAAGTCTTCATCGACACATCCGATCATATTCGTTTCACCTTACTTTTCATTGCTATTCTATTTTTATGCGACTTTTCCTTCCGCTGAATCGCGATAACTTTTCTTTAATTTGTTCAAGATTTTAAAACTTGGGCCTGTAGTCATACTATCCAGTTTATTTATTAAGTCATAACGCCTTTTCGGCCTCGTGGCGGCCATCATCAGTGCTGTTACAAAATAAATAAACAAATATATAGAATAGTTTTTTGGCTGACGTATTATATTTTGACGAAAAATTAAAAATATAGAATTCCTAATTATCACAAAATATGAAATAAGAATTGAATACTGGGATACAATAATTTTTTCAACTAGGAAAAAAATATTTACAAAATGAACCAATACGTATCAAAACGTTGTAAATGTAATTATTTAGAAACGAAACAATTTTTCTATGAGGAAAATCAACTGAGGAAACTAGTATTACCTGGCTCCATTGATGAGAAGGTTGGCGAATGCGCCGTTACTTTTTCGTCAAAACCTAATATATCAAACGAAAAATTGTATTCTATATATTTGTTTATTTATTTTGTAACAGCACTGATGGCCGCTACGCGGCCGAAAATTGCTTAATAAATCAATTGGATAGTATGACTACATATTCTTTATACAATACTACCAACACTGAATCTCATTGTACAAAACTTGGGTCTCCATTTTCTCTCAACAGATGGTTCCACGGTCACTGTCTTGTGTTTCCTCTACAAGGCAATAGATCGCAAAGTTGGCGCATGTTTATAAAAAAGTTTTTGCTCGTAACGGTACTAGTATATGTATTCAGTTCACCACGAATAAATTAAGTAAATATACGCGCATGTAACACAAAACAAAAACATTGATCATAAACGATACTGGAGAGAGAATTTTGTTGTATAAAAATCCTCAAATTAATTGTGCTGTCTCATAGCCTAATGACTTCCATTATTATGTTTTAGACTGAATTGTGTATTTCCCATTTAACACTTCTGTTAATTTACTTTAACATCTAATTCAAATTACGACTTTACATCAGGCAATATAATTTCAATTAATAAAGTATATTATAATATTACCGGTGGTGTACAGGAAAGGTGAGAGCGTTGTTACTAGGAGGTCGGGGGTTCGATCCCGGCAGAAAATGGATGGTTATTTTTGTTCACTTTTGTTTACATAATATTATTCGAAATAATAAGTTACGCATATTTAGAAAATAATTTCTGCGATTCTTACGAAATATAACGAGTTTTTAATCACGATCATATATATTCGTAGTCTACGAAGTATAGGCAATATTTTCATGTTGAAGTAAAGAAATATTTTCGTTTATTACGATATGTCCAAGTCTTCATCAAATTTCCTAAGTATAATTATCAATATTTAGGTGTTCTTTTCACGTCACACTACTTCCACAAGTTGTACAACGCAATTTAAATATATTGAATGATGATAGCCCCAAAATGAAAGTTGAACGTGCTACACACAAATTTCGTAAATTTAATTCACCAAACTTAATGAAAATGAAAAGTAATGTTAATTACTCATTAATGAAAAGTATATTCCATAATTTTTACGTTTTGGTGAATCACAACCTACTTGATTATCAAATATATACAACCTCCCCATATCGCTTTTGAACTCGTATTGCGTCTTGGGAGACCCACGGCTAGAGTTCTTTATAGTGAGAGAGGCGACAACTCGAACAAAACGCCAAACAGTACAGAGAAGATTGTAAAACGTCGACGGATCTTCTGTGCGCACATCAACTAATAGGTATATACCGTAACAAAAATAGACCCCCCTTTGATTTTGTTCACGTTGATTTCTCTCTGCAATGTGAACAAAATGGCTCTCACCTAATAGTTCCCGTTATACCATTGGGGGTGTTTCAGCGGAACTAATCATATGAAGCGGCGTCCGTGACGCTTCTCTCGATTATAAAGAACTCTACCCAAGACCACCTTAGATACTAAAACACTTGTGGCACTATTGTTACACTTGACCGTCAGTAGCGCCTCTATCCCCTGGCATTTCCGAGTTCGGCAGCGTAGAGAGCGGATCGCTCCGTCTCTCTGCACCGAGTTCCTAGTTCGGCCGCGCAGAGTGCGGCCTGCGTTGTGTGTTCTCTGCCGTCGAGTGTTTTTTAATTGTGTGCTCTGGGACCACGTGACCGCCGCTAACCTGGACCACGTGACCGCTGCTCCGATGTCTTGGTTGCTGTTGCGTGCACGCCTGCTGGTTGTTGCCGCCTTCGTTTAGCTGCTAAGTGTCGCCAATAGTTTTTAGCATGATTAGGTTTCCGACTGTGGTGACGACTCCGTCCACCAGGTGTCTGCGATTCACGCAGATGCCATCCCTTTGGTCTCTTTACCGTCCCCAACATCTCATGTGACTCCTAATATATCCGACCGATCATTTTTTAGCCTCAAGTCCAAAAAGCGCCCCCTTACTGAGAGCGAAGCTCCGCACGCTCTTCTTCTCTTGAACGCGACTGGTCACCTTAAACAATTAGGTAAAATCAACCGCTCCTCCTCTAAGCCCGGTCCCTTCTCTCGGCTCGCATCCAAAGAGCTCGAGCAACTCGCTCGTATTTCCCGCGTTTGCGGGAAAAAGAACGCCTTTTCAGTTAGGGATCCCCGCGTACGTGCCCACGACACTTTGGCTGAACCTCTACCTCTGCCACCATGGCTGGAGAGAACGCAGTGAGTGTGACGCCTCTGTCTCGGGCGCCGGGGACGATGGTTTCATCGCCCCCAAACGCTTTTTTCGGCCACGCCGTTCTTCCGCCCTCGCCACCCCTCCACCGTTGGCCACGGCTAATCGTATTGCTCGTCGCCCCTATCGAACCGAAGGAGACGATAGCGGAGAAGACTGTTGCGGGCCCCTCTGGCTCAACCCTTCCCTCTGCTCCCACCACCGGCACTCCGCCTACGCAAGCCCCCCACTACCACTACTTCTTCCCGTACTCCTAGCGGTCGTCGTTCGGCTGTACGGGTTATTTTCTTGGAGAACCTGGAGGATGAGCGGGAGATGCTCCGGGAACTCCAGAAGGTATGCTCTGCCCGCGTGACTGCGACCCGTACCCGCTCCCATTATATCGTTTGCCCTGAGACGGTCGCTGACCACGCTGCGGTTGTGAAGCGCTTGGGGGAGATCTGGGCCGCGGAGCTTGACGCAGCCAGCTTCTTCTACCATCACGTCGTGAGTGTGTCGTCATCCGACGACTCCCCCATTCCATCCCTTCGGCGTAGATCGCCTCTGATCATCTTGATTTGGGATTTAGTGACCATGTTTCCGAGATGATGAGAAAGGGTCCCTCCGGTTTCACATATCTCGGTCTCTACACCGTAGAGGTTATCAAGTCTGACGTCCCCGAAATCTTTCGCTTGCAATACCTATTACATCACAGGGTTGCAATCGAAGTGGCCCATAGCAGCGACCGTGTTCCTCGCTGTCTCAATTGCCAGCAGTGGGGCCACACTCGCAGCCGTTGTAGTCGTCCCACATCATGTCTTCGGTGCGCCGGACCCCATTCCATTGATGCTTGCGACCGCGAGCATAATGCTGTCCGCTGCGCAAATTGTGCCACTGGCGACCACGTCGCTTCCTTTTCTGGCTGCCCCACCCACGTTGAACCAACAACTCAACGGAAGGCGCAAGTCGACAATGCGCGAGACGCTCGCGAGTCGGCTGCCGGGGCGGGTTTTTTCTTCCATTTGCTCACTTGTTCTACACCAAGTCGAGTCTAGTTCCGGTAAGGCATATGCTAATATGTGTCTACGAGTTCGCACAACCTTAGCTAGTATTTCAATTATTATTCGACCATCTGAGGTCAACTAGTCTCAATTACTAATTATCGCAATCGTCAAGTATGAGAAATTTCCCATCAATTCTGTAGCCCGCGCAAAGCTTCCCAAACATTTTGCCCCTTCATATTAATCTTAGGGCGTTCATTCGCTTGAATACTTTCTTTGCCAATTGCAATCCTTATTTTAGGATTTCGATATTATGATTATTATCATTTTATATTAAGCAACTCTAGTCGTTCGTAAAATTGTAAACTCAACTTCGGGTTCAATCACAAAACTAGTATTCACCAAATACATTTCTTGTTAATCTAAGCAAGGTACTTAACCTTGTTAATCTAAGTACAGCACTTATCCCTATGGTCTAGCATCTCCCGTGAAGTCATAATCTGATCTTCGACGGGTGGCCAGGTTAATGTATGTATTTGTGATGGTACTTGGAAAAATATTGCCAGCTCTTGACAAGCAGCTCCTAAACATAATTTACTACGAAGATACCTGGGAAAACCATTACTTGGAATTCAACAGGTAGTTTTCTGGTGCATTTCCACCAGAAGCTAATATGATACAATACTATCAATAGATCTAAAAGGCTTAAGTACGTCAATCTGCCACTAGAGAGCTCTATTATCACTAAGACATTTCATGACGATCAAATATACATAATTACCTATTCATTACATGGAAAATCGCCACAAATTCTAAATGTACATTTTCTAATTTTAATGTAACATTAATTAATTCTTTAATTTGTATCAAATTCTTTAATTTGCACACGAACAATACAATGATAATGTATTTGCGCGGGAGTGTTTTCCCTCGAGTTAACATGGGAAGACCCCGTAGCCACTAGCTCAAGCAACTCTCTCCCCAGACTTCGTTCGAGTGCACATCGGACCATAACGGCGTCCGTCATGAACATTTTGTGAAGCATGTAGTGCGTGAAGTAAAACTATTCCAGCCATGTGATGCGACCATCTGGAACTGTCGTGAACGTGGTTTTATTGTGATCATGGAAACAAGCCGCGTATTCGTTGAGCCAATCATGTCCTTACGAACCTCAACTTGACTATTACCCCTTGTAGCCCCAGTATATTCGCAGATCTATTCACTGAAGGGCCCCTTCCTTCCGTCCAGCGAAATGGTTGGAGAGGTCGGTCCTGGGTATACCCCCTGGGTGGAGCGTGAGAGAATTCTCACAAGCACCGAGGTAGGGTAAAATCCAGCCTCTCCCAGCATCCGCTCTGGTGGGCGGAGATGTGCCTAGCCCACATCTCCACCGCTATCTGCGCTAACGGTAGCCAAGCAGCAATCCTGCTCACCGATCGGAGACCAGTCTCCTTCCCGTACCACACGGGTGAGGAAACCGTACTACCCAGTAGAGTCCAACCCAAATAAGGGAATCAGGTGCAAGCATCTGAGGGTTTGTGCCCCTCTCTGGCTACTCGGTTCAAAGTGCCGAGTAACACTCAGAGGGTTGTCAGTCCTCCTACCACTTACGAGATCGCGTCGGGATTGATCCGTTGCCCAGGTTCTCAGCCTAGGATTGGGTACAAAAGCCGCGAATAGGTGAATGTCCAGTGGTCTGACTGTCACCTGTACCTGTTGAGTTGGGAGCTGAGCGCGGTAACTTCGCCGGACTATACAGTGCGGTGACCATCCCAACAGGTCACAACTTTATAGCCCTAACCATGTTAGAAAGGTTTCCCCTTCTGCGGTGGATGGGTATCCGCCAGGGTCTCTTGTGAGGCTCCCTACTACTATTAATACCGAGATCCAGGGATACTCATAAGATCCGGCTTGAGAGCCCGTCAAGTAGTCAATCCGTGCTCCCCCACGGTTGATGGGATTGCTCCTGTCACGTCGTGGCTGCGTCGACCTCCCTGTAACGGAGTGGTCTACTCGTATTTAACGAGCTTCCTTATTAACGGAGACGAGTCACCGTTCAGATTCTTGCGAATCTACCTACCGCTTATCTCTCCAAGAGAATCCTTTGCCCAGGGAACTGAGGTGGGGCATGATGATCTCTTGGTTAAGGATGAATGCCAAGCGGTCCACACCATAACATCCCCACGATTGCCGCCGTGGCTACGGCGAGTTCCTTGCTAAACTCTACTTGTGTTAGATGAATTCCCCCATCAACGTTTGACGAGCAACCGTTCGGGGATTCTTATCGGTTCGGTCTCCCTCCTGCGTCGCATGGTTTGATCCGTTACCTAGGGATCTGGGATTGAGTACAGGCACTATGGATACTAGCCGAACCGGATGTCTAGTTCGATTAGATTCATGGAATCATTGTGATCATATACACTTTAAATACTATTGATGGATCCACACCGTCGCTGCTTCCTGCATCTTCAATCGCCTGAGATGCTGTTCGCCAACTGAGCTTCGGCAAATGCTACAAGAACGAAACTATATTTTCACTGGCCCGTGAAAATCTCACGAACAGTACTTTCATGATCAATTCAATCTCCCTTCATTAACGAACCTTTAACTGAACCTTGTTGTACATAATCATGAATCCTTTATCTTTAAATTAATGCCATGTGCGTAGTTGTAAGTTTTAGTATTAGAATATTTTACCTGTATGTTCATTGATTTCGTGTGTGTTTAGGTTAGATTTTTAATGGTATTATTAGGGAACGTGTTTTTGTGTCATTTCTTTGTAAAAACAATTAATATTTGTATGTCCATTGATTTATTGTTTGTTTTGATATAAAATCATGATAATCCATGAGGTCCTCCAATTTAAAATATTTTAATTATTAAAATCAAGATACCTTCCACTCCCGTGGCTACCAGTGTTTTTGGGGTACGGCTCATGCTACCGTTGTATTTTGAGTGTATGTAATGGATCGAGTTAAAAACCTAGGTGAAGATTTAAAACTGTTTGTGTTCTGAACTTTTAAGAGACGGGTCTTTAGAAATTAAGGTTAGTAAACAAAAATAGAGTGATCTAAAAAACAGTAATTTTTTCGTGAAGGTAATGTGTTTTTGTGTTTATAACTAGTTTGTGTGTTTATATAATGGTTACTTATTAAAAGAAAATATTTTTGAATGGCTGTGCTTGCCAAGGAATTTTTGTGTAAATAATGCTAGTTGAATTAATATGGTTTTAGGAATATATTACTGTTCATGGGCGAATGACATGTTTTGATGATTATTTATTTAAGAGTAAACTTTTTAAAATGAATTGCTGCTGTGTATGTTTAGTAAAGATAAGTTTTGGAATTATACAACACTTGAGAAAAATCCTGTGTCTGTTTTGGTTGCGTTATTGGACGGTGGATAGCTTCTAGTTTTTTCTTATATTATTTCCTTTCTGTCAATTCAAATTGTTTCAAATGGTACGGTGCGTGATGTGCGATTTGGAAGTAGAAAAAGTGTTCGTCTTTTTGTCATGATTGTAAGCGAAATATAAATTTCAAATACTCTCACTTCAACACCTTTTAAAGATGTGGGAGTAAGAAAGGAAACGGCTTGGCTGTGTCAAGAATGCAGAATGCAAGAAGCAGTCACACGAACTGTCGCGTCAAATGTTGCAGTCAATAGACTGATTATTTGGATTGTGAGTAGTTGAATGACACTAATTTGAAGAATGTAAAAAAAAAAAAAAAAAAAAAAAAAAAAAAACGATGTCGTTTGTGAGGACATAAAATATATTAAGCAATCTATAACATACCTATTTTACCAATGAGATCCGATAATAAACGATATAACGGAACTTAAATCTTTTTTTAGGGAAATTGTGGGAAAAAATAACGCAAAAAGAAGAGTAATTTGCGAGGGTAAATTTACTTGGACAAAACGACCACTGTATGAATCTTCAAAAGCACAAGATCAACAAACATAAGATCAACATAGAAGGTATTTGTGCAATTACTGATCATACAGGTGCAACATTTTTTTAAATAATTTGAGCGACCTTAAAGACAATAAAAGCAAATAAAAAAAATTGTTAAGTTTAACAAGTAAATAATTCGAAACAAGGTTTTTGAAAATCCTAAAATCAAGAAATTAAAGTTGAAAATGTCTATTTATATGAACTGTAATTTCCTTTGATGGTAAAACTATTTCGGAAAGTAAAGGTTACATGTAAAGGAAGAAATTTGAAATTTATATGGATAAACAAGGTAAATATTGTTAGGAAGGAAACTAAAGGCTAACCTCATTTGAATTACAAATGAATGTGATTTAGATAAAATGCATTTCTGGGATATTTTTTTAAAAATTAAACTGGATATGGTAGGAATAGAACCGGTTGAAATATAACAAGAACCAAATTTCTTTTGTTTTAAGGCATTTGAAATAAATATAAAGTAAAATATAGAAAACCTAAATATTATACATGTAAATACAAGGTCTAATAAATAAAATAGGAACATGTTGCTTACAAAACCAAGAACACGAAATTAGCGTGTGACATACCTTGAGCAAGATTACGGTTTTGAAATGATTCTTAGATCTCAAGAGCAAGACTAAGCTTTTGATACAATTAATCGTGAAATTCTCCTCAGTAAACTAGAGAATTATGGAATTTGAGGAGTAGGTTACAAGTGGCTAAAGTCATTTATCTGAATGACAGCAAATAATACAAGTACCTTACCAACAACAAAATCGAATAAAACATCATCGGTCACACCCCGTGTATGTCAGCCCTGTCTCCATACTATTTCTTCTATTAATAACATCTCATCAATTATCAAAACACAAAATTTACATTTTTGCATATGACAAAAACATATTACTACATGCAAAAACTGCTGAAAACTTACCCAACTACCAAATCCACTATTGCCACCCAAAGCCAATGATTCCACAAAAATAAACATTGATAAAACTTACATAGTTTCATTCCATAATCCTCATTCAACTACACAACACACACTTAACATAGACTTTAATGGTAACCACATCTTTAAACAAATAATACAGTTCCTGTGATTAAGTATACAAGATAACATGAAAGGGAACTGTCACCTAGAAACACTGAATATGAAACTCAGCACAATAAACTATGCCATCAGAGTTCAAATAGCAAATTACACAACAGACACCCTTCTAATAGTATTGTATGTAACTGTCCATTCCATTCTACAATACGGAATAATATTTTGGGCACAAGCACCAGAAACAAAATAAACCTTTACATTACAGAAAAGAATACAAACAATTCTAAACTACCTTCATGCAAACCATTATTTGAAAAGTTGAAAGGGCTCTAATGACCTTGATGTTGGCAGATCCCAAGGTCTCAATAATTATAAAAAAGTTGAAAATACTTCCATTGCCATGCATGTTCAATTATGAAACACATATAAAAGGATCTACCAGACAAAGTATCACTCTACAGAATTAATTCAACTGTTCATAAGCCCCTCCGTGACTCAGGTGTAGCGTCCTAGCTCCTCAAGTCATCCCGGGTTGAATTCCCGGGATTGTAGCTTTTCACATTAATGTCCCAGTTCATATAGCTATGACTACTGAAAAGTGAACCCTCCACCTAGTACTCCTACCTTTCCACATGGACCAAATTGTTGGTAAACCCAGCTAAGTAGCCCACCTACTAACAATAGCCTACCACCCAACTCCCAACTCCTACCGCTCCATGTAGATAAGCTTCAATAGCACAATAACACAAACACCATTTTAAAAAAAGTTCATACTCACAACACTAGGTAAGTCAGAAATACCCATCAACCAAAGATAACATGTACTTGCACCCAAAAAAGCACTCCTATAATGTGTTACCACTTAATGTCTTACCTAAAAAAACAATGGACCCATTCAAAAGAAGACTTAAAACAATTCTTACAAAAGAAACTCAACTACAGCGAACAAGAATTCCTCAACAACAATATCTACTATCGGATTTTTGATTATAGAACCCTGACTTCTGATAGTTATGGAGAGCACAAATATTGTAGAAAAAATACAGTTAATACCATAGGATTTGTCATTTTGTTCAGCATATAAAGTAAAAAATTTGGTTTTATGAATAAAAATTAATTTTTTAAAAATCTGAAATGTTTGAAAAAAACGCGATATTTTTACGATTTTTGTTGAAACGTCAAAATTTATTCTTTATAAAATAAACTAAGAGTGCCAAAATGATTCTTGTTCAACGAATTATTACTGTTGTCTTTGTAACAAAATTTAATAATTTCAAGCTTCTACTTGCAGAATATATTAATTCTTAAAAAACAAACACTGCTTCAAGATACATGTGAAGAATATGAAACACTGTTAGTTGATTATAATGTTTATATATAATCCATCCATACTAATATATAAATGCGTAACGCGTGACCGTCTGTTCGCAACTTGATCACGACTAAAGCACTAAACCGACCGTGATGAAAATGGGCAAGATGATGGTTAAGATGTCTGGGATGAACATAGGCTAACTTATATTTTTAAAATGTGTGATAAGGAAGATAGAAATGACTTTTGACAATAAATGTCGAAAAAATCTGGAAAAGATAGTTATATTAGCTTACGCTGTCTAAACGGTTAGAAATAGGTGACAGCTAGGATTGTCAATATTGCCTCAAAGAGTTCTACAAAAAAATCCGCGACAGCATCTTTCTACAAAAATTAACCTAAATATCGATTAAAACGTTATTCAAAATAGCGTTTAGCGTACATATATTTCTACCGTGTATCTACACATGGAGAAGATACGTGATAATTTTTAGTGTATAATTTTCAGAAATACATGCAATCTTCTTTACTAAGGACAAAATAAAATCTTTCTATATTGTAAGATCAAAATATTTATACTTACTGTTTTTTAATGTTCTGCGTCCTAATTTTTCAAATTCATAATAATACAAATTTAATACAAAACTTGACTTATACACTACATCTTGTGGGAGCCGCGCCGGTCGAATATTCGCTTATTATGTCCTCTAGTACGTCTATACTCTAATTCGGAATGTACGCAGATTATGAAGATAATCTTTCGTTCGTAGGCTTGTACAAAAATTTTCCAGTTTCTCAGAAAAAAGGTTATACATTAGACATTATTTTCCTTATAAGACATAACTTGAAACACAAAATTATTGCATGTTAAATATTAAGAAAAGCACAAGGAATTACTCAAGTAATTGACATATCTCGGTTTCTTAACCCTCAAACACAAGCGCTGGGGTGGAATCCACCCCACAGCTATGTTTTTCATTTGTTATGCAATAAATTTTATTCCGTTCGTCGTTTAACTTTGTGTACCTCTCTGTCTCCATCTTCTACTCAGTACACTGAGCTTTAATCGATTTTCGCACACTTACTCTCCCGTCAAAGAGACATTGTTTACTGTGTTCGGTGTAATCCACTGCGCTGTGTTCTCACTACAAAATATTTCCAGTTGCCACAACGCTCTGAGGCGCCTAAAAGGATGCGTCACTTTCTAGACGTTCACCCTCACATCTCGGTCAGTCACCATATTCACCCCCAATAGAGTCGCTGAGAGGCAATTCTAGTTTCTAAAAAAGAAAAAATGGTACTTCTATGACTTGAGATCCTAAAGAATTTCGCTATCAAAGCGGGAGTATCATTCGAACATTTTAAAGTATTTTATTGTGTTTAATATTTTTATTACTTCAGTGTTTTGAACTTTTTACTAGATTTTTGAAGCTGGAAAGTGTATATGTTCGATAAAATTGATAGGTTTACTGAAGAGTACGAGAGAATCTTGTTTGATAGCGTGATGAAAAAACTTATCAAGAATCTGTCTTTGATTGATCAAAAGCTCAAGTATTCAAAGACAGTATATTACATGAATAAAATAAAAAATTACTTTCACTTTATGACATTTCTGCATGGATGTATGGAGTTTGATGCCCCATGAAATAAGACATAATAAAATATCACGAATAGCTCATCGCAG
The DNA here is from genome assembly GCA_002313205.1 of Laupala kohalensis. Taxonomy (NCBI): domain Eukaryota; kingdom Metazoa; phylum Arthropoda; class Insecta; order Orthoptera; family Trigonidiidae; genus Laupala; species Laupala kohalensis. The sequence continues at coordinate 513,455 of NNCF01130504.1, read as the reverse complement.
TCATACCACCGCCCGCTCGCATGTCTCCAGACGAACTACTTTCGCGGAAAGAGCCAGCTCGTCACCGCATTGTTGCAACCCCACAACAATGCCTCGCTGCATTGATGCGAGCGCTGGCGGCAGACATCTGCCACACATGCAACAAGTCTTAAACATTTCAAAGCACATTTACGTTGTTTTTTCTCACTTTATTGAAGAAAAAAAAGGTATATTTTGTGAGAAATTTACTTAAAATGTTTCAATATAAAACAAGTTTCACGAAACTAATTATGTTTCATTTCTTATTATTTGTTAATTTATTAATTATTTCTTATGCTTCCTCTAACAAAAATGCTTTCTACAATTCCGAAAAAAAAGAGTAAAAATATATGATACTGTTTCTTCAAACGTAGCATAGTTTCAAAATAGAAGTGCTGTTCATAGATTTAGTTTTTCAATTTAAAAGATGGTTTCCAGCATGCAAGTAATAATAAAATTGCATTACTAAAATATTTCTTTGTGATAAAAAATTATGATATGAAAATTAAAACAAATTACTTCATTTAAACAACATACTTTGGGATGGAATCCACCCCGCGCGTGTGTTTAAGTTCCAGTTTTCGGAGCGTGTGCTTGAGGGTTAATGTAAACATGTTATTCTTGTCCACACAAAATTATGACGAAGGATTACATAGTAACAAAATCTCCCATGCGAAGCAGGGGCGAGTCGCTAAATGTTTATACTAGAAGAAATTTATTGAAGAGAGACATTGCTTTCGGTATATTATGTAGGCTCCACTGTAGAGATAATGTTTTCGTGAATATTATCACAACTTTCCCGCCGTTCTGTTAGATTATTTAACTGTCCTCTGAGTTTCAAAACGAAGCAAATTGAGGCGTGTTTAGTTTCTGTTATACAAACTGCTTCTAGAGCCATTGGGTAATTGAGTTCGTTAACGCTCCGAGAGTTGAGAAGAGGGAAGAGAAGAATCCACGTGACTGTTGCATATAGGGCAATTTATTTCATACTTTTTCTCATCAGAGATTGAAAGCTTTCTCTTGTTTTTCGAAGACATGAAGTAGATTTGCGTCACGTAACTCAAAATTCTCTTTTGAAATTCACAATAGCACTAAATTTCACCTAATGAAACAAGCATCAAGAATAGAAAACCTATTTTAAATCATAATGTCTTAATTGATAGTAACCCTAAACTATCAAGCAAGCAAATATTGTATGTATAACAAGGAGATTTTACAAGCTTTAAAATAAATTTAAACCTTTCTCAGTCGGAGGTAAGTAGAATTTATTCCTAATAAACGTGTAAACAAATTATTAAAAATAATATATTTCAATATTAACTGAGAGTAAATGTTATTGCACAAAAATTTTTTTGTACGTGACTGAAGAAGGCGGAATTCGAAACTATTTCGTCCAATTTGTCAGTTATGTATGTCAATTAAATGTATAATGTATTAACTTTTCCATCTTTCATTAACTTTACAACTTATTATTTTATAGTAGTAGTGTCGCTTTATTTACAAGATTTCAGTTATACATACATATAATGTGAATTTCCATTAGAGAGTACTGGATAAAAATTAAAAATAGCTCACGATATCTCCCAGGCATTTCCACGAAGTTCATTTCGTCACGAAACACGCGAGAGACTCAGGATATTTTATTCATCCACGTTTCTGGTTAGTCTCTTCTTTCCCTCTGCTGATGACGATATTCTGACGCAAGTTACGATTCCTAAGCGCATCGTAAAACTGATGAGAGCACAATTATTCAAGTAAAAAATAATTTTAGTTTCGACATCTCACTCAAGAACTCATGACTACTATCGGATTTATTATAGACCCCTGACTTCGAACAGGTGTGGAGGGCACAAAAAAATCAGGGAAAAAATTAAAACCATCGAAGTATAGAGAGTAAACTAAGCGACGAAGCAGTCAGTACAAAGGTTCCAAGTACAAACAAGCTGCAGGCACCAGCTCAAGAAGTCATAAAAATATCCACAACTAATGACGAGGGGCGAGGGAAATTTTGGAAGAGAGAATAAATCGTATAAAAGGAGGACTGCTAACAGTCGATAACTGAGAAAATGAAATTTTAACCCCTATGGAAAGTTTGCCGAGACCACCAATCAAAAAATTCGAAATGAAAGTTAAATAAAATTACATGGAATGTACTAATGAGGAAACTAGAAAGATCCGCCGTAAAACATTATCTTCTCCTAGTGCCAAAGATTGGACCATATGTTGCTTATGTCAAAAATATAGTGATGACTTGATTTGTCCTGTCACACACAATGATGAATCAGTTATTGGTACAGGCTACAGGACGCTTGCGGAAAATTTCATGGAATTTCAGAATCAGGTGCAGTGTCCCATGGTTTGGATTTACAAAAGAGGGATGTGGAATAGAAGGAACATTTCGAAATACAAATCAAAGTGGCACAGAATAATGTGTCCGAACTTCAATTGACAGGGCAAAGAAACGAAAACGACCGTCAATCTTGTCCAATACTTCATATAAGGATAGTCTACAGACTCAATTAGAGTCAAATAAAAAAGAAACAAGGTCTGGGGGCCGTACAACACTATGTATTAATATAAAAGATGAAATATGTTATAAATACAATGAGAAGGACAACTCGAAAATCTTTGTATGAGGTTGCTTCTCTACAAAGGTGCTGTATGCGCCTCAAACTTGGTTGGTGGTTGATCGATGCGTTCGGTAACATGCATCAAAACTACAACACCACAACTTCAGAATGATTTTTCCAAAGAACGGCAATTTCTATCTTCCAAATTCCACCCAAAGGAGAACTTGGAGAGCCCCGTGAAATTGTTACAAGCATTTCTTGTGTTGATCAAAGTAGCAAACAAGTGCTAGAGCTTCCAGATAGCTACAGAGTTGTCAAGTCTGTAAAACTACCCTAGAAGGCGCCATCTGTGCCAACAGCAAACCAAACCACCTCTTCTGAAACGTCAATTTCAAAATTTGGATCTGAGTGGAAAATGGAACAGAAATGGCTAGACCACGTTCTAACTGAAAGGAAACACTTCAGTTCCGCGTTCAATGATTTAAAAAAATTCTCTTCTTCGACATAACGCATAGTTCTCTTCTACCCCTATTTAATGAAAGTTCTTCACCAGAAATACTAAAGCAAGCAAATGAACAAATAAATTACTACATTTTTTAAAATCCAGGACAAACTGTCACATGTGTGGACCAGCCTATTTGCTTTGACTAAATCCATCCAGTGGAACTTTCAGGGTGAATCCAAGCTTGTAACCATGCTTGTTTCATATTGAGCAAGCCATTCTGAAAGTGATTGGCCAGTCTGGAAGGTAGTGGCTGGACTAGTTTGGTGGCAAGCACTGGAATCAAGACAGACGCAGGAGCGGAAGCATTTCTTAAAAGTTACCCATGGCACAAAAGCAACTACCATTCATCAGCATACTGCTGCGGTTTCATACAGTCTGTTCAAAGAAACATTTACGCGAGGAAATCCATAATTTCATTTGAAGTATCGATTGAAGAAAAACGTTCAAACTGCCCAACATTTTAATTCTAGTACTAAACTTGTCTTTCATTTGGTCGATTATGGATGGTATCTAAACTAACCACACAAACGCTGAAGAAGTTAGCACCTTGGGTTTTTCCTGAAGGACAATCCCAACTACGCTCGTTGGTTTCCAATCAAAATAAAAGACTTAGAAGACCAGAGAAAATTCCAGCACTCAATTTACAGGAATACTTTTGTAAAGGACAATTTGTTATACCCAAAAGTATAATCGTGGATGTGGATCAACCTCACGAACACAACGCCCTCGTAAAAGGAAATGGTGGTTTTGCAGGTCTATTGCAAGCTCCAGCCATATTGAGAAAATGGATGCTTTCTGGGCCACAATTAGTTAGCATTCTCGATGGGTGAGTCAACAAGCATAACCAACACTACTGAAAGGCCTGTTCACCATGAACATTACGCTGCTTACCTGAGCGAATTTCAGGACAAAAAAATTAAAAAGAAGCTTACTTGAGTTCGGAAACTCCTTTAAGGAAAACTCGTTAGATCTTATGGTTTGAGACACAAAGGTTATAATGGATCAAGAGCGGGCAAAAGCTTTGGTTAATACTGAAGAAAAAACCTTACAACTGTACAATAACTATGTAGAAAACAGTTTGAGTAAAGAAGCGTAAATTTTCTTCCTTAATGTAATAAATGTTTTCGAAATAATTTAAATCACAATTGTTTATGAAAACATGTCTTTCTTGACATTTACGGAGTCCTGTACACAGAAACCCTTTTTAGCGAGGAAAGGGATATTGAGCACAATTACAAATTCACTTCTCGATAAAATTTGTAAGAAAAGTGAAATTTCCAGGCTTTTTAAAATTATACAAAACCTTTAAGGGATAGAGATAAATGTATAAGGACAGAAAAGTGCCCTCTTCACATCTTGAATGGCCACAATTTTGGTGTTCTACACGCATTTGCAAGTGGCTCCTTACCTGGAATGTTACCATTCCGCATCAACTATGTCCACACTTTTTCAGCCATGTGCACAACGTACTACACGAACATTTATGTATTAGAATCTACTTTGCTCCAAGAAAAGTTTTCGGTTCTACATAATGCAGATCAATGCTGACGAGTTATTCAACTGTGTTCCTTTACAGTTATGTGTAATAGTGCATAAACAGAAAACAAATAATTCCTAGAAGCCATATAACGTAAATACCTAATAAGATTTATTTAATAAATAATAGTAAGACAATAATATTTGTGAAAAATAGAATGTACGATGATGACCACCAAAATGCTGTAATTTAGGAAGGTTTGGACGATAATATTTTTTTTTGTGTGTGGGGGGGGACTAAGTCTCGTCAACGTCTAGGTCATTAGAGGTCCAGCAAGTGGGGAAAATGCAGTTTCGAGCCATAGGGAGGAGCCGACGTGACTTTTTCCCGTGGGACTCGCCGAATACCTCAACCACACCCACTAAAAACCCTCCTAAATTCACTAAATATCTAAATACAAAGATGATAGGAAATGACTGACCACAGTTGCCTAATACATTATATTAAAAAATTGGTCACTTCTGAAAACTACAATTTTCGAACAAGGAAAGGAAGAAACGATAATTCTCTTTTGAAGACCTGGCAACACTACCCCTTATGAGGTTCTCAGTCTGACCCTGGTAACCGCCGTAACAACTTTTATGAAACTCGCAGAACTGATGTATTTTGGGAAGGAAAAGCAATCCAGGGTGGCTAGTAACCCTCCATTTCAAAATTCCCCGACTTTCTGAATATATTATTTTTACCTGAGTATTGTCGCACAATATTCACATGCTCACAATAATTACTTTAACAATTGAGAAACAAACATTCTCGAACGTAAAAAAAAAGTAATTTCATGAAAGGAAATTATCAATAATTCATAAACTATTCTTCAATAGTACAGCATTCATTATAAAAGCACACTTATCAGAAATATAAATAAAAAAATTGGCTACAGACTAAAGTCTGATGAAAGTAGCCTTTAACACTAACATCATTGAAACGATGCTGAAGCAGTTTGAGAAGAAATCGGCGGAATGTGTGGAGTTGCCTTCCAGTATTCCATACTCTTATAGCGCCCGCAAGAAGCTGCTACGACAAAGGAGCGTTGTATCGCGTCTAAAGGTGGGTCGTCGCAACTGGAACTGCATCTGGAGCGAAACAGTTCCACTTAAGAGTACTCTCGTTGTTGCGTCGGAGCTAACAGTTCCGTTTGGGACCGTCTCGCTGTCACTAACACTTCCGTAAACATTTGAAACAATAGTTAGCACTTTCGTAAATCGTTCTTATAAACTGCTGCAAAAATTATGAAATACGTGAATCTAAAAGTACGGTGAATCGGGATTGGTTTTGCATGGTAAAGTTAGGCCAAACTCTGACATCTCGCGCGGTAATCAAAATTAAAATATAGTATCATACTTGAGAGTATAACGGTACACGGAGAGAACAAACACGTTGCAATTCGTTACATCGTTAAAAATTTATAAGGACACTCGTCGCAACGAAAGATTTCAGTGGAACAGGAACGACTGTCGCGAACCATTACAACGGCACCGCGACTGGAACTGTGTGGCATACCTCTATTCACTTTCCATCAAGATCATTGGAAGGAAAAACCCCTTATGTTCGCTATCAGTGGGGAAGCGCTACCGCCTCTCAATGAAAGAACTCAAGCGAGGTTATTTTGGATAAAACGCCATAAATCTAATTGAAGAAAATTTCAGATTTGTAACAGAATTTGTGGCGTATTTTTTAATTGACCTTTGTAATCGCTTTAAATCTTTTCCCTGGACTGAGAGCAAATTCCCTCACTTATCCAGAAACTGAAAATTCCCTGACTTTTCCCGGATTTCCCTGTCGCTCGCGATCCTGCAATCTAATATGTCTCATTTCCGAGTATAACATACTTAGTACTTTTATAATGCTAGAATATTAGTAAATTACAGCACCATCTCACGACGGAGCTCACCCAACAGGGAACCACTTGTCTACCCACTCACCATCTCATTTTGAAAGAATTGTAAGGAAAATTCTAATGAAATCTGTTGCAAAACAATCAGTAAACGTTGAAATGTAATTAGTAATGAGAAATACTTACCGCAGCTCGTCGATGTGATTGAGATAACATATCATTAATTTGTGTATTGGGATTACGGTCCATATTAATCCAATAGTATTTGCCCAGATTCTCATCATTAGCACTAAATGTGCTATTATAATATACATGACTGTCCTATTAAAAAAAGTAACTTAAATGCACTCAAATCTTAATTCACGTTATCGTAATTTCACCACATCATAATTTTAATTTAATACTATTAATACGCAAATATATAACTGCAACCACTCACGAATGCACACACACATGGACTCACTCGCACACATTTGTACTGATTTAAATATCGAACAATACCTGTTTTGTAGTATAAATACTATGCTGAGTAAGATTTATTTTCTCAAAAATATCACCAATAGTAATATCAGTTATAGTTGAATTTGTCTCGGAGCTAGTGGTATTTCTTGTAACATTGCTAGGTATCGTGGTATCTGTTGCTAACTTGGGATCAATAGAACTCGCATTCTTAGTGGTGTCTCGAGGAGTCACAGGAATCTCAGTAGTAGACGCATTTTGTACCGTGGAGTTAATTGCAGAATCATGGACAGGCATGTAATTACCGCCAGTTTTTGAATCATTAACATTAGGGAGAGCAGATGGAACAGTTGTAGACAAAGGTTGAGAAGTATTAAGTTCAACTCCATTGGAACTTGTTTGGTTTGCTAACTCACTAACACTTTCGCTTCCAGATTCATGAGGATTTTCTGGATCTGAAGTTAAGGATGCTCGACCAAAACTTGGAGTATCAAATTCTCCAGCAAGATATCTTTTCACCCGAGAACCATGTATTGGATGCAGCAATTGTAACTGTAGGTATGAGTTGTGTTCTGGAGAACGTAACTCTTCATAGTACATTTCACCTGAAAACAAAAAAAACCTTGTATTATATATTGGCACCACTGAAAAATATACTGAAAGATGAAAAAATGGGATAAGTCACGATATATCATGCCAAATATTTAGCATCATAATGAATCACTAAAATATATAGACTGGTACAAAGTTATTTCCAAATTTGTATATTTCTCTACTACACATCTATCTTCATTGTACTACAACCCTCTATTCACAATTGAGGTAGATACCAAAAGCCACGATACACAGCGATTCAAGCAAAGAAAAACGATACGAATAGTTTTAATTGGAAAGATACACTTTATATTGAACCAATTGTGGTGAATCTTGGAATTTAATTAAAAGTGCTGCCATAATAGCTTGCTGTTCGAATTATGGCGTCAGGATTAACTCATCTATAGACATCAACCGTCAAAATGCATTATCACCGTTTGATCAAAATGTTAAACCGTTTTATCACGCCGGTTATATAAAACTACACTTTCCTCTGCACGTGCTTCCCACTTAAAATTTGGAAAGTTCATTCATATGAATCAGATGATGCATAATTTAGATCTATAAATTATGAATCAGATGATGCATAATTTAGATATATACATTGGGGTACAAATTATCCTAATCTGCGTATTTTCAGTTTTAAATAATTTTCTGCAATCATTTACATTTAATACCAAAGAAACCATACCAAGAGAATTCAGTATTCTACATTTGGACAGTGACGAGAGCGTACAGACAAATTTTTTCACAGAAAAAATGTCAATGAGTATCAATAACAATCATTTAATATGTTTAAAAATAATAATTTATACAAAAAATTACAAAATGTGGATGATCACGTGGAGAAATCAATGAAATATCCTCCCTTGAAAGAAGAAAGGGACCAACCATCCAATCCATTAGAAAAAAGTCATTAGATGGAAATCAGAAGAAAAGACAGTTGACCTGGATTTTTAGAAAATTATGCGCCTAATCTCGCAGAAATCAGATTCGAGGAAAGATTACTGTCTTGACAATTATTCTACAATTGTAACCGGGTAATGGGATTGCACGAAATGAGAAATATGAAATACTAACTGTACCCGTAGCTCTGTTCGCGTGAATTCTTTCTCATACGGGCGACACCATCTCACCGACAGTGAAATCTGAATTCGTCACTTTACTTTTTGCCAAAAAAGTAGTTGCAAACTGATATTTTCAATAATTTTTATGTAATAACCTTCCCTGAGGTGATTAGGGGTGATCATGGACTTACGTAGCATCGGAAATGTAATTAATAATTTCAGCGACTCATAAACCTTTGATCTCCACACTTATATTAGTTACTTTCGATTATTTTTAAATATCAACCCTTACCAAGGGGTTGCTAGGAGTGACTGATTTTCTATGGGGGCTGAATACAGCCTTACACGATTACAATGAACTCAGCAATGCTGAAAACTGAACTCGTCACTGATATCTATCATTTTTTATATCTATCATTGATGCATAGCATCTCCTACCCTAGGGTTGCAAAGGGGGTATGAGGATTGATTTTGGACTAGGAGTGTCTTCGAAAATGTTGCCTCCAATTTCAGCGGCGTCGAAAACTATGTCATTATCGATTTTTTTACATCTCATCCCTTACGGAGTATATTCCCTCACAGGGGTGATCGTGGACTTAAGCGTCATTGCGAGTATGACTCTTCTCTTCTCAGAACGCAAAACAGATGTATTTAACACCAATATTGGACGTTTTTAATAATTCTAGTCTGCCACCCGTTCCCATCTGCACCCCAAGGATGCTAGGGCTTTTAATATCTTCAATTTGGAATAATTGATAACTTACGAGGCATTGTGGGCATCCTAATCCAACTCAACGGACCCGATAACAATGGTTTCAAATATGTTATAGGAATTTTTCAACATTTTTACCCGTCACCCCCTTCCCATCCCCTCCCTAGGGATGTCTTGACCCACAGTACTTATTGTATGATAGTCAGTCATATGCGTATAAAGTGAGGTTAAAATTGCTCCAGACACTTAAGGGTTATGGTAGGATACATACATAATACATTTCAACCTTCATTTCACCCTATTAGGGTTCGAGTTACGTAAAATCCGTTCTTAGCGAACGACTACACACTAAAAGGAAGCGACCAGCCAAATTTCAAGTTTGTAGGCTTTGTAGTTTCTGAGATTTCGTGATTAGCCAGTCTGTAAAAGTTTTTTTAATGGGGCTTTACGGCTCGCCGACATCGAAGTCATTAGAGCCCTAACATTTTTGTACAGGTAGGGAAGTTGCTGTTACGTACTAAGGAGAGTCAACATGACTCCCCGCATGTGGGACTAGCCGAATGACTCGACCATACCCACTAAAAGCCCTCCTATAATACCATATGTCCAAACATATAAAGACAGGAAAAGAGACAACAGTTTCCTAAAACATTATAAAACCGAAAATAAAGAAAAATGTAAATTTAGAGAGGAAACGTAAATTTAAAGAAAAGGAAAAAGAAAGATCCAAACTCTCCCAAGAACCTGTGAAAGGAGCCCCGATTCATTTATGGATTTGAGTAATGACTTGCAAATAAAAATCAGTTACTGTGTGAAAGTCCAGATTCTTCGAGGAATCTAAAAAGGCGTATCAAAATTAGTTCATATTGCCCAAGCATAACATCCAATCTCTTGGGTAGATTGTGTCTCTGTTGGCTGGTACTATATTTGAGACACTTCAAAATAAAGTGTTCCACGGTAAGTGTTGCGTTGCAAGATGGAGGGAGGTTCAACGCTTAAGAAATGACCATGGGTAAGATAGCAGTGGCCTATACGAAGACGTAAGGATCACTTCTTCACGTCTGTTCGCAAGGGATGAAGACGACCAGGTCTTAACGGAGTCTTCCTCGGCGTGAAGATATAATTTTGCCATTCGCCTTGCCATATCTTAAGAATAGGCGATCTCATGACAAGCTTTGAATCAGACGTAGGAACGGTTGAAATGTCAAGGATTGACTTATGTGTTCCCCGCTTCGTTACATTCTCAGCTTCTTCGCCACCCATAATACCCACGTGCCCAGAAACCCAACAAACGACTACATAGAACCACACGCCGTATTGAAGATAACTGAATGAACTTCAGCGCCTCAAGGATTGCATATTTCTCGGCAATGTATGCTGCAAACGGAATGGAGGCGAAAAGAACGGGTGGAAAATAGTATCGTTAAATGGCTGAGCCATCAGTGAAAATGAATATATGATCCAAATAGAAAGTTTTCAGTTCTCCGAAATACTGCTGGAACACAACAGCAGGTGTGTCCTGCTTTGAAAGCTGAGATAGATGAAAGTCGATGGTTGGTTGCATGAAGGACCAAGGTGGAGTGAGTGTGGGTATTTCACTGGGGGAGGTAGCATGATGCCATTTTTCTCCAGATGGTTTATAAAGTGGACACCAGTTGGTCGGGGTAACGAAGGTCTTATAGAGTAGAATAAACAAAATTTCGGAGAATGAATGTGTTGGCGAGTGGAGTGATTTGAAACCCCCCTCCGTAAGTTCCAAGTAAAAAATATCACGTCTTCTACTGAGGGATAGTTTGCAAGCGTCTACTAGAAAGCATTCTATTCGACTTGTGCGGAATGCATCAGTTGCAATACGAACTCCGGCATGATGGATACCGTTAAGCGATCTGAGTGTCGACGGTGATGCGGAGGTGTATACAATACTGCCATAATCTAATACAGACCGAATAAAACTTCTGTACAGACGAAGAAGGCAAGTGCTATCTGCTACCCATGACGATACGCTTAGGTAGCGAACGTATGCTCATACCAAATAATTTGAATAATTTTCAAAAGGAATTTCATACCTATCTCTGGAAGATACTTTAGCATCGCGTTATATATTTGATAATCACCAGGGTCTTTCGAAGACGCAAGGGCAGAGGTGAACTCTATCATTAAAGGGAATGTTATATTCCTCTCCCCTGTAACTCGAAAAATCCAAGCAACACTGTTCCGCGAGCTTTCTGTTGGAGAAACTGAAAAAAATAGTCGGTAGGCGCATGAGCGCGCTGAGCTCAAGGTCCCGGGTTCGAACCCCGGTCCCGTCTCCCATTTTCATTCGACGTAACATGATTAATCTGTTACCTAGCGGTGAGGTTCACCGCAATCTAAGAGATTTCTATGTTTGTGTCGTAGCATGAGGATTTGCCGCCGGAGGTAAAGAGATGGTTCGTCACTCTCGGCATACAAACTCGGAATGGGACTAGTGCGGTATGCTCCCGTTACTAGTCGAATTCCTGCATGGTGGACACTATCCAACTTCTTTAAATAGCTTGCACGAGCAGAGCTATATACAACGCAGCTATATAATCGAGCCGAGATTTTATGAATGCTCGATAAAACTGGTGCAGGGAGTAGCGATCAGCGCCCCATTCACTGCTATTGAGGCACTTCAATAAATTCAGAGACTTTAATGTTCTTGCTCTTAGGTCTGACAGATGTTCAATACAATTCAGTCTCTGATCAAAGATTAGACCTAAGAATTTCACAAAAGGATAGAATTTGAGAACGTTGTTCCCAGGGCGAGGTGAGGTTCTGCCAGAAGACTTGGTCTCCTACTGAAAAGAACACAGCGTGTTTTCTCAGCAGAGAAACGAAAACCTGTCGTTTTCGACCAGTGGTATAATCTATTCAGGACGCGTAGGATTTGTCGCTCCGCACCTGTGACACTATGTGATGAACAAAAGATAACAAAGTCATCGACAAAAAGAAAGTGTAAAACAGGATTCTTTACAGTTGACGTTATGCCGTTTATGGCCACTGAAAATAAGGTCACACTCAAGACTGAGGCCTGAGGAACACCGTTTTCTTGGAGAAGGAGATCCGAGGTGTCTCTTCCAATTCTATAGCGGAAGGAACGTTGATCCAAAAAGGACATGAGCATAAGAAAAAGACGTCCTCTAAATCCCCAGGAATAGAGTTGTTGTAAAATGCCATGACGCCAAGTAGCATCGTAAGCCTTCTCGATGTCAAAAAATATTCCGATGAGATGTTGCCTTCGGACGAAAGCATCATGAATTGCTGTTTCCAGGAGAAGTAAGTTGTCCAGGGTGGAATGGAACTTCCTGAAACCACACTGAGATCGACTCAGCAAGTTATACCGTTAAGATACCACACGAGACGTCGGTTGATAATTCTCTCCACAATTGAGTTTTACCAACACAACTCGTCAAGGCAATGCTTCGAAAACCACTAATGTTCGTTTTGTCCTTACCTGGTTGTAGTAAAGGGATAAGCGTTGCTTCCTTCCAGGAATTAGGGAATACTCCCTCGGACCAAGAAAGATTAAAGATATCCAGACGGTATTCTTTCGACTCGAAACTGAGTTATCTCAGCATTTCATAATGAATTGAATCAGGGCCAGGAGCAGTGTTGTGAACTGTCCCTAGAGCTGACTCAAGTTCCCACACAGAGAAAGGAGAGTTGTAGGGTTCCCAGTTGGTGGAACGAAAGTCAAAAGATGTACTCTCTCCTGTTTCCCTTTTTCTCGCGAAATCAGGATCGCAGTTTGCTGTAAATGTTAGGTCAGCAAAATATTCAGCCATTGCTGTTGCCATTTCTC
>NNCF01130504.1:485612-500123 GCA_002313205.1 Laupala kohalensis | reverse complement strand
ACTAGCCTTAAATCTCCGCAATGCTCTTCGTCTTGCCCGAATGGCGGACCGACATGCGTCGTTCCACCAGGGGACACGAGGTCTTCGCGGAAATATAGATGTTTTCGGAATGGATTCATCAGCTGCGTAATGAATCGATCCTCTGTTGGACACTACCCGTTTCTCTGAAGACAGACAGAGAACGGTACTGTGTCCAATTTGCCTTACTCAGAATCCATTTCTGTGGCTTGCTTTCGGGAATAGTCGCACGTTCCTGCAACGACAACCAGATAGGATGATGGTCGCTACCATGCAGATCTTCTACCTTCCATTGAAAGATATCAGCAACTTCAGGAGAGCAAAATTGATAGGTCTATAGCAGTCCATGACCCAGTGGCAAATGCAAAGTGGGTCATCTCCCCGGTGTTCATTAAGCATAAATCTTCTCCCTCAAAGACACAATTCAGCAGTCGGCCCCTGGGGCAATCGCTCGACGAGCCCCACAGTACACTGTGGGCGTTGAAATCTCCAAGCAGGAGGAATGGTTGAGGGAACTGATGAATTAAATCTCTGAGGGAAGTCTCCGAGAAATCTCGTGTCGGTGGAAAATAGATTGAACACACGGTCATAGTAGGTATGCTGTGAATTGTAACTGCTTTGGCCTCGATTTGAGTTTGTAGGAGGANGGATAGTGTTTCTAACAAACACGGCAACTCCTCCTCTTGCTCGATCTCCCGTGGTGTCGTCATATCTGAAGCTGCTGTATCCTCGCAGAGACGGTGAGTGTTCTGGCAAAAGGTGTGGCTCTTGCAGGCAAATACAGATCGGACGCGCTAAGAGTTGTAACTCTTCACGTTGAGTTCTATAGCCATTAAGGTTCCACTGAAGTATAGAAGCCATTACTTTTTGGAACCTCCGGGGTCAGGCTCTTGAATGTTCATTTCCGCGTCACCGTCGGACAATGCACATTCCGACTCGGAGGTAGGAAGAACAGATATTCTTCATTCGTCTCTGGGACTTCTTCGATGTTGTTGGCTTTGATTTTATGAAGTCAACAAGGTTCAGGGATTTAGCCTTCGAACCTTGCGTGGTTTTCGATTGTTTAATACTGGAAGAAATACGTGGTACACTGCTGGCCTTCATCTGTGTATTAGATGGACGGGGTGTGGAGTCTTGGGTTTGACTGGTGTATCTTGGATATTTCTCTTGCCGCATTTGCACTGGCATGTGCACGACGTTGTCGTAGACACGTCAGTGAAATCGGCCTGGATTGACACGCTTTTCTGGATTACAGGAGTCTTGGCTGCGGTGGAGTAACTGGTAGAAAATACAGGGTATAAAGCCCTGTATTTCTTCCGAGCTTCACCGTACGGGATCTTCTCCGTAGTCTTGATCTCTTGTATTTTTTTCTCTTCGAGAAAGGCGACACACTCCCTGCTCCACACCGGGTGGCTGCCTGTACAATTAATACACTTAGCAGGCCTCGAGCATGAGATACCGGGTTCGTGCGCTTTCTTCCCGCATTTACCGCATGTTTCACGGCCCTTACAAGATGTATGTCCAAACCTCTAGCACTTGAAACAGCGCAGAGGATTTGGAACAAAGGGTCGCACCGGCAGGTTATGCCATCCAGCTTTAATATCCTTTGGTAGTTGGGGAGTCAAAGGTCAGGACGAAGGAACTGGTCATGTGTAGAACACAATTAACCTTCCTCATGATCTGACTGACCTCAACTAAGTGGTCAGCCTCCCATTCCGCAACTAGGTCTTCAGTTGACATATCCATAATATCCCTGCAACTTACGACCCCCTTGCTGCGATTAAGCGCAGCATGGAGCTNCGTCACAGGGAACTCTCCCAACTTTTCACACTTTAACAGTGTTAGGGCCTGTTTGTTGGAGTTGGTTTCCAACAACATGGTACCATTCCGTAACCTTCTGATATTCTTCAGTGTACCACATATTCCTTGAAGTCCTTTGTAAATGTAAAAGGGGGAAACTTTTTTCAAGGTTCCTTCCTTTCTTTTCATTATAATAAAAACATTCTTGTAAGGAATGCTCTATAACGTTTCTTTATCTTGTGAAGCGGGAGGCCTGGCAACCCTCGACCGCTTCGAAGATCCTGAGACGTAATACTTACCCTGCGGCTCGCCTATTCCGCAAGGCAGGGGAATCGATGTATCTGTCATTACGAGTGCGGTGGAAATAAATGTCCGGTGACGTGGAGCCCCCGCATCACGTCACTATNAAATGTCCGGTGACGTGGAGCCCTCGCATCACGTCACTAAGCCTTGCTCAACTGAGGTGCGGCAGTTGCCCCAGAGGTTGATACGCTAAAGAGTGTTTGTCCTCAACACCCATTCACCTCATCGGCGCGTAACACACCTTGAGGTTGAGGGGTCTTTTATAGAGGTTTAATCCTTCCTCGCGACCCGGCCAATGAAGGTAAGATCTACGCCCTTCAAAACATGCAACTTTCCACCATCGCGCCAATGGTGGTCGCTGAAGCATGTCCAAAGCTTATGGTGTCCGAAGACTGGTGGCGCAATACCAGTCCCCAGCTCGGGTCCGTGGGTTCGCCAAGCCCATACTCACTCGAAACTGAGCTCCCTGCGGGGGAAAGAAGGAGAAAGAGAATGGGAAAATGAAAGATACCCTATAGGCCATCTTCTAAGTCCGCCCTATAACAGGTACAGTCACGAGAGAAAAAAGTGTTTTGGTAAGAGATACGTTTTCTGAAGAAAAACTATTTGAGGAGCACGACGAGACAAGAGCTTGAGGTCTTCAGAACGAGCATAAATGCCATTAAGATACCAGGAAAGAAGAGCCAGTCTGGTGTTTATTCGCTCTTCCTCCGATGTCTATTTTTTTCTTTTGACGACTATAAGCCACACCCTGCTGTGGTCCCTTGCCCGGGAAGTCGCCGTGATCACTGCTGGAAGTTTGTTTCGGACATTGTAGGTCCAGTATCTGTACTCCTTGGTGAACGTGAGATACGTCGGCGAGTACGGGAAGTTGATCCAACATACGAATCTGACTTAGGGTCTCTGCGGGACATTGGGGGCAAAAATTCCGCCGGCGACGATCCCGAGATTGTCTTCGGGGGAACTGTTTATTGGCAGACATTGCTTGCTGAATGTTAGTGGAAGTAGATGTGGAGACATTGTAGAAGTAGACAGATTTTTGTTTTGGTGATATCTTATACATTGTACATATAAGAATTTTGCACCCCAGGAATTCATCTTTTAAATCAGAAGGATCATCCAATGATGCCTGAACACCAGAATCACACTTCTTTTTTAAATTTCCTCCGAAACCACCTATCTGCCAAAAGAAGCTGTAGGTGGTTTCGGTGCGGTGATCACTGCTGCAAAGAATTTCGTGATATTCATCAGATACTTGATGAGGTACAGAGGTCTGGTCTTGGGGAAAGACACCCTTTGCGTAACGCGGGTCCTTTGGATGTCTTACTCCATTATAAATTTTGGGCACTTGTTGGAATTGGAAGTATTGCTTTCCTTACAATTAACACAGTACAGAGGTGACGAGCAAGGTCGTTAGACGATTTACCACAAATAACACACTTCGCAGGGTGACATCCACTGGTGAATGTGTGACCGAATCTCTGGCACTTAAAAGCAGCGCAGAGGATTCGGCACATACTGACCGAATATACTTTCCGGTTCAAAAACATGATATACTTTGCGGTAGAGGGCCTATCTAACGTTAGAACCAGTGTGGAGGTGGAAACGAACTTTCCCAGCACCTTCCTCTTAATTCTGTGGAAATTAATCACGCCTTAGGGCTCCGAAAATGCCTTCAGATCTTTGTCGGGCATGTGCAAAGTCTTCGTGGTTCCCGACGCCTTTGCACATGTCCATCGTTCAGCAAACAAAGAAGATAAAAGCGATAAAAATTAAAAACGAGGAAAATAGGAGAATAGAAAAGTACAAGAAATACTTGAAAGCCTTTTTTTTTGGGGGGGGGGGCTTTAGGGCTCGTCAACATCGAGGTCATTAGAGCCCATTGAGAGCCTTCTTTGTATCTCACCGTCAAGACGTGGACCAACTCACTTCGACGGCACGTGAGTGGTATTTCGCTCTTATATACATATATGTTAAGAAAACATACGCATATTTAAACTTTCGGATAGAAACACCAAATTCATGGATTGACGTTCTATTTCACTCACTATTGATACAGAAACGCATAAATGAAAATGAACGTAATATAAATAAGTCAATTATAAAATTTTATCCACTGTGAAATTCATGAGAAGAGTAACAATGTCTACTAGTCACATGTGAACGTAGTTAAGTTTAGTAATTGAGTAGCATAGGAAGTTTGCGTTTATACCAAAGCTGACAAAATATTTCAATATTAATTTGTATCTTAAATTATTAGAAATGTTTGTTTTACATACAAAATTAACGACACTTGGACCATATTTAAAATATCGACCAAACTTTTATCACACATAAGTACCGGATTCCCACAGCGCTAGGCGTCGCGAAACGTATATTTTCAATATTTCAAACAATTGTACACTCCTAAACCCGACGCTGAAAGGCAAAAGGGAGAGACGAAGAAGAAGAAGTACACTCCTATATGAATGAATTCTAAGAAATAGGGTGCTTCTTCTATAATCTCTTCGCTTTTATTGAAGACTGGATAACTACATTATGGAAATAATTCAGAGCAATTCTTTGTAAAAACTTCCGGTATATGAGAAGAATATAATCCTAGAATGTTTTAAAAATTACTCCAAATATGAAGTTTTTCAATTTTTTACACATTTCCACCAATAATTTATGGATATGAATGAATTTTTCCTCAATCATATCGATCTACCTTAGATAAAGTCTTATTTTAGTGTTCTGGCAGACTTTTGCCAAATTTGAAAATGCTAAATTATTCTTAATTCTCGGGTTAATTTTACTACGTCACTCTCTTGTAATTTTTTTCAATTTATTTTGGCCTAGGGTCTTCTAGACCGCCTTGTCTTTAACCTGGTCATTAGAAGGCTCATGTTTTATCTATTCATCTTATTTTAATATATTGTCCTGTCTCTTTGTTATTGGTTTCACAAATTTCCGTTTCCTACCTCGACGAAGTGGATACTCATCTACTATTCCGAGTAATTTAGCTTTTTAATGCGTCACGTATTATTCCTAATTTTGTCACATATTCTCTGAAAACATCATATTTCTCTACTCTTTTGTTCTTATTGTGTGTTCCAGTAACTACTCGTTTCTTCATTTCTCTTATATACTCTGATCGTTCCTCGCTATACCACTTGCAGTCCTACACCAGATGTTCATGTGTTTCTTCTTTTTCGCCACATATAGTCTGATTCTTCCCTTATTCCTTTCACTACTAAGAAACTATTGAAACTTCCATGACGTGTTATGTACTCAATTACATATGGATTAAGCTTGGACCATTTTCTATTCGTGTAGGTAAATTGCACATTTGGAATAAATTTGTAGTTTATTCGTCCTGTTGATGTTTTGTACCCATAGAATTTGCCACGCCTGCGTTATTTTTTTGCTATCATTCCTTTCTATTGTTTCTTTTTGTATTTCTTGCCCTGCTATAGTTATTTTTTCCGGTTTGTTCAATTTTCCTTCGAAATTGTAATTTAGCAATGTGTAAATCAAATGGCTTTATTCCATATATAACTTCTTACGCTTCTCGTGATAATGTGCGATATGCTCCTCCTATTACCAGGAGGCATGTTCTTTGTACTGAATTAATTTTTCGTTTAACATAACCTGTTGCTACTCTAAATCCCCATGCATTTGAGCTGAAAGTTAGCATTGGTCGTACTGCTCTTTTAGATAACCTTATTTTATCTTCTTGCAATATATTGAATTTTGTTATCCCTATCCTCAGCAAACTAATATAATATTTTAGCCTTTCCTTCTACATAATTTGTGTAAGAAGTTGTTCGACATGGGTCAGTATCCGTTGTCCTTTTTCAAATTCTCGTCTGACTCGTATTAGCACATTATGTCGTCCACTTATGCTACATACTTCGTGAATTTATTTCGCAAATTTTCCAATATATTGTCCATTAATATGTTCTAATATAATGGACCCATTGCGGAGCCCTGTGAACACCCACCTGTTGCTTTATGTAATATTTTCTGATTTATTCTCAACAATATGTACCTGTCATGTAGATAGGAGTATACTAGTTGTAAATATAGAGATATTCCTTTCCTCTCCATTGTTTACTATTATTTCCCAATTGGCGCGAAACGAATGCTCCTTCGACATCCTAGAAGAAACGTAAGACAATACTTATGGTCTCGTTGTATTATATCACGTAATAAACACGCATGTGCTCCATCCGTTCCTTTTTGTGGCCGAAATCCGTATTGCCTCTCATTCCATTTTTTCTCCTTTTCCATGTAAGCACTTATTTTCTGATATATCCAGCTGTCAAATATTTTACCGAAGGTAGGTAAGACAGCTATTGGCCTGAACGATTTACTCTGTTGAGGATCACGTCCTGGTTTTAACACTAATTTTATTTCCGCTATTTTCCACGCCACTGGGAAATATCCTTTTTCAACACAACTATTTAAGGTATCTAATAGTGTATCTTTAATTTCGGCATATACCTGCTTCACAATCTCATGCTGGATTTTATCATATCCCGCGCTTGTTCTTGGTCGTAGTTTCAAAATGAGGGAAATTTACTTCCGGTTGCTGCGGAAACAATTCATGTAGGAAACTTGTTCCTACATCTTTCCATGTATATTTCACCTCCCCGTCTACACATATACTTTTCCATACCTGTTTTGTTTTATTTATCCCCGCTCCTATTTCATACGGTAGACCTCAGCAAGAATGTTCCAATATCTTATTCACATGTTGCTCCCAACCTATCTTCTTGGCATCCAATACTCTTTTCTTCAAGTACCTTCGTGCCATTTGAAAGGTGTGCAAAATTTGTTTCCTCGTTTCGGTTTTGCCTTTTCCGCATTAACTGCCTTTTTAACTGATTTTTCTTTTTCTTCATGTCACTGAGCTCTTTCGTCCACCAAGTATTTTCCTTTTTCATACGAGTTTCCTTCCTTTCCTCCATACATCCTCTTAATATGTTCATCTGTAGCTGATCAATTGCGTTATCTACGTCGTGATGTGTTTGACATGTTATTGCTTGTATCGGCCAATTTGTTTTAGCTGTTTTTAATTTTTGCCAATTTACCCATGTTTGTGAATTCCCTTTCCTCATGTTTAGATGCAATTATTTCCATTTCCAATGCTGCATGATCACTGTCAACTCCATCTGTTATTTTCCAGAATTTCATTGTAGACGCTTCCAGACATTTGTTAACGTTAGGTCTATAAGTGAAGAACCTTGTGCTCCCACATATGTATTTTCACCATATTTATTGTGCACTATCAAATTTTCTATTAGTACAAATTTTCATATTTCCCCCCTCCTTTTAATTGTTTTCCTATCCACCATAATCGACATCGTGCATTTGCATCCAAACATATTAGGATATCCTTGTATTTTAAGTTTATTATTCCTCTTAATACTTTTATGTCAGCATCTATGTTGTTTAAAAATGTACTATACATATTTACTATCACCAAATATGTTTCCAGAATTGTAAATAAATTCGTAAATTCAACCTGTCTGCTATTGTATTTCCAGTATTTTGCATCCTCCTTTCTTATTATGATTGCTGACCAGGAGTTTATTTTATGCACCATTCTGAACCTCAATGGGATATATTTTGGCTAAAAAAAATTATTTATTTCTTCCTGTACGCATGCATCATATTCTTTTCCATATATCGTCTTAATTCAGCTGATCCTGTATTACCACGATGCAAGTGTTCTTGGAGTATTTTTATTCATATAATTTATGGTCAGTCCTGATAACCGGGCGATGATATATATGTCTATCCCGCACGCCATGTTTTGCTGGCAGATTCCTTTGTATAGTTAATAAATTTTTTCTCCTCCGTCATATATTCACGTCATATAATGTCCTTTTCTGCCAGTGTCCACAGTAGTCTTCTTTATCGTTGCATATTGTCGCCACGTGGCCGTAGTTGAGACATTTATAGCATCGAAGCAGGTGAAGTTCTTAGAGACGGTATCTCCGTATTTCTCCATAAATACGTCCATTTGTAAGTATTCTCGTTTGAATTTTTCCTGGTAATTCCAATATCCAATTTTCTACTTGGGTCATTATAAATTTTTCTCTATTGTAAGAATCAATTAATTATTAATTAAAGTAATAAGAACTATGACAAGCAAAATGTTTCGTAAGCGAGCGGAATCGTAACGGCGATTTCTGCTACGTAGCGGCGAGGGAAAGCGACCGCTGTGAAAAGCGCAGGGTTTCGTATTTTGTTCGGACGGTCATAAAAATTCAGCGATAGGAAGAGTGTCTTGAGTATTACGCATTTAGCTTTAGCTAGAAGGGGGAAGTAGGTAGAAAATTTGCTAACATTATGGATGGCGACGTTAGAATTAAACTGGAAAGGAACAGAAAATTACAAGTAGTATTTTAAAAGAGACAGGGTCAGCATTAGTGACAGATTTTGGGTTTTGAAGTGCAACTGCAAGAGAAACACACATCGTGGATGTGGAGAGAGGCAAAAGACCTTTACAAATTAAAAGGATAACAATAGATAGCGACCCGTGGGTGTGAGGGGGCTCGCCCCTCAGCTTTTGAGAAGTGTAGTGGCAGTTAACGTACACCATGAGACAGCGACCGTTGAGCGTGCGTCACAGAATGGTTGGCAAAGGAGGCGCTGAAGACAAGGGAGTAGCAGTTGAAGGTTCGAAGGTTTCCTAAATTTAGTTTTCTATTACTCTTAAAAACCGTTAGGTTAAAATTACGGAGACAGTTGAAAAATATAACGCCGTTGAAGTCAGGAAATTTCCTAGGAAGGAGCGTTCTGAATGGCTAGGAACAAGCGTGTCGTTCTAAACTCAACCAATCACGCCAACTCCACGTGGAGTGTTAATTGGACATGATTGGCGAAAAATAGTCAATTGGTTATTAAAAATGTATCACGTGAGTTTGCTTGATGGACAGAGTGAGGAACGAGGTGATAAAACATGGTACAGAGACATTCTGTGAGGAGATTCGAGTATTTTCGAGCAGGATTCGATCATTCGAGACTTTAATGAGACTTCGAGTATTTTCAAGCACATACGATCAGATTCGAGTAAAACATCCGGAATCATGCCGAGATTCAATAATTCCGAGATCACTTCGAGATTTTCTTCATTACTCTTGACCTCTAGTCTTGAAGTTTTGGACAAGTTATTCTTAATTGTTAACTTGATATTATTCCAAATTACGCAGTTTTCAAAGTTTCAACTTTAATAATCTATCCGAGAACTAGTCGGAGATCAAATGTTTTGTTTTGTATCAAGTGGCGATTGTAAAGACTATTTAATCGCGTCCCATCAAATTGAATGAACTAGCGCTGTAAAAACTGTATTATGACGGTAAAAGCTTCAAATTCAGAGAACGACAAACTCCAGGCAGGCGCGGTAACTTCCAAAGGCTGCTTTTGAAAGCTGAATGGGCGACTGGCAGGTACGAGGAAGGGCGCATGGGCCGATGCTCATCAATGGCATTCCAATCTTCACTACGCTTTTAGACTGATCTGATCAATGAAAAGGTAACCTGAGAATACTCGTTGCGATCAGTAATAGATATTTAAGTGGCGGCGAGAAGATCTAGTGCAACGAACCAGCATAGTAATGGCCCACGCACATAACTTTTGTGATTGTATTCTTAAATAGGGCAGAAAGAAGAGTGAGCAATAATGATTGCTTTCTAAATTTAATTAATGTTTTTGCTGTAATTAACTGGTAATAACACCAGAAATTATATGTCAATGTGTGTGATAACGTGTACTTTTTTCGGGGGTTTGAGCATGGTAGTGTTAATTAGAAATGTATCAGGGATAATTAAGTCAATTTTATTTTCGTAATATGCGTTTTCCTTTAACAAGGGACCCTGTGTGTTACCACTTAATTAAAAATAATACGAATCCACTTAATGGTATTGGCACGAGAGCTAGCTAGGGAAAATATAACCAGGGTAGTGTTTCCCACTACTCCATTAACCCTTTAATTCTCGAGTTTTATTACACTATATAATATTCTTGCGTATTTTGCAAATTCCTCGTGGTCATCATTATCAGGTAAATTTTTGTCCGCTAAAAGTTTAATGAATTCTTTCTCTTTTTCTCCGTTCCACATAATAAATTTTAATACGTGGCTTCCGTCTTGCACAATCTTTTATTTCAATTTTGTCTGTTTTTCGTACTACATCTAGGATTTTTTGTTATTCTTCTACGTTTGGCACAACAGGCGTAGTGCTCATTAGTTCTCTCTGTGTGCGTCGTGTATTATCTATCTTGATATTTGCTTTTTATTCTGCAAAACATTTTCGTAATAGATCTTCTATTTCTTCGTGAGTTTATTCTTCATTAAAATTGCTTCTTGCCGTATTTGACGGACTGCAGGTAAATTTAACATTTGTGCATACGTTTCTTTTTGTTTCTCATCCTGTTTTATTTTATGGAAATCATCCCAATATTGCTTTTCTCTCTCGATTCCCGTTAAACTGTGTTCCATTTCTGCCTTAATCCATTGTTGTTCTTCTGCACGTCTTTGTGTTGGGGACCATATTAGTGTCGTTATTCATCATTGGTTGTTTTCGTTGCTTGCAAAGTTTTTTGTTTCATTTTTCCTTTTACGTCCATCACTTTTATATACCTAGCATTTCTTACTTTTATGAGTGTTTTATTGGTATCTTGGTTTTATGGTTGTTTTTATTTACTATTTTTAGCTTGTTTGGTCTTCGTATATTAAATGTGTGGTCTTATATCTTGTCAATAAAACATGTTTCACTCAATTCGACCGTCTTGTTCAAAAGTTATTCACAATTATTGAAAATCAATCGTTAACCATTCAGTCGTATCCGACTCTTGGCGATTCTATGGGCTATCTCTCTCCATGCTATCCAATCATGCACCACATCTGTCAATTGTTGTAAGTTCATTCCCACGTCAACTTCGATGGTATCGATCCAACGCATCCTCTGACGGCCTGGTCATCTCTTGCCGCTGACCGTTCCCACCATTAGGTCGTTCTCTAAAGAACTTGATCGCATCACATGGTCGAAATACGAGAGTCTCAGTTTGGTGATCTTTTCTTCCAGCGACATATCCGGTCTTATGCGTACCAATACTTCTTTGTTCATCATCCTTGCTGTTCATGGAATGCGCAGTAGCATTAGCCAGCACCACAACTCGAAGGCGTCGATTTTTCTTCTATCTGCTTTTCTTAAGGTCTAACTTTCGCAGCCGTACATGGTTATGGGGAAAACGATGGCACGAATCAGTCTGCATTTGGTCGATAGGTTAATGTCTTCACTTTTCCATATTTTGTACATGTTCAACATCGCACTCCTACCCAAGATTATTCGACGCTTGATTTCGAGGCTGCAGTCTCCATTCCGATCGATCTGGGATCCAAGGAAAGTGAATTCTTGCACACACTTAATCTCTTTATTGTTAATTTTTATCTTGTTGCCATTTTCCACCGTTGTCATGATCTTGGTCTTCTTTATGTTCAGGAGGCCAAATTTTGGCTTTCATCTTTGACCCGTTTGATCAGATGCCGCAGACCTACTTCCGTTTCTGAGAGTAGCGTTGTATCGTCAGCGTATCGAAGGTTATTGTTCCGGCCGCCGATCTTTACTTCAATTTCTGAGTCGTCAAGATCTAATTTTCTCATGATCACTTCGGCGTACAGATTGAACAGGAACGGGGACAAAATGCAACCTTGCCTCACGCCTTTGAACCAATAGGTGCCTCGATATCGTGTTCAGACTGCGGCTTCTTGGTTATTATAGTGACCTTATCAACCTGATCAGGTGATCCGGTACCCCGAATTCTTGCATGGCTTGCCACTTGTCATGATCAACACAGTCAAACGCTTTTTTATAGTCAATGAAGCACATGTAGATGTTATTCTGGTATTCTCGAGATTTTTCCCAGATATATCGAAGATTCGCAATATGATAACGAGTACCACGACCGCGTCTGAAGCTAGCTTGGACATCAGACAGCTCCCTTTCGATGATTGGGTACAGTCGTTGTATGATCTTGAGAAGAACTTTGCTCACATGGAGAATGAGGGCGATCGTGCGATAATTCGCGCAGTCTTTTCAATCCCCTGATTTTGACAATGAGATAAATACTGATCGCTTACATTCCTTTGGCCACACAGTGGTTTCCCATATTTTCTGACAGTACTGTGAGGGCTGCTGTTGGTATGGGCCTTAGCATTTCGGCTGGTATGTTGTCGATGCCTGGGACTTTATAGTTAGGTAATTGTTTTACCGCCCATGCAATTTTCTCTGGGAGGTTGGATGGTTCTATATCCACCATTGCAGCCTCTTTTCCTTGTGTTATCGGCGGTTCGTTATTGCAAGCATACAAGTCTTCTGTTTAATCTCGCCATCTGCTCTTGATACTATCTTGGTCTTGCAGCTCATTGCCTTCCTTGTCCTTGATGGTACTTTTGCGCGCCGAGAAGGGCGTTCGAGTCTTTTTCACACGCGCAAATGCACTTCTGATATTACGCCTCATGAACTCTTCTTCCAGCAGCTCGCATTGACGATTCCAATATGCGTCTTTGTCTTGTCTCGCTGCTCACTGAAATTCTGAATTCAGTCTTGTCATTTCCTCCCGTTTTCTCGCCACTTTGGCCGCTCTTCTTTGCTCCGCAAGATTGATGGTATCATCTGTTAGCCATCTGCATTTCTTCTCTCGCTTCTTGTGTGGAATGTACTTCACCGACGTTTCACGGATAATAGATTGAAATTCTTCCCATAATTCATCCAGCATCTTCTCTAACGTGTCAAGTAACTCGAACTTTCAACTGTTCACTTCAACTGCATATGAAAATGGCATCATTGAGACATCGAACTTCCTTGGCGGCGCGATCTTTTTGATGTTACGGAGCTTAACTTTAATTTTGGCTACTAGCAGTTCGTGATCAGAGCCGCAGTCTGCACCAGGATACGTTTTGACCGCAATGACAGAACTACTCCACCGTTGACTGCACATGACGTAATCTATCTGGTTACAATGTAAACCGCTCGGGGATGTCCAAGTATAGAGGCGGCCCTTGTGTTGCATGAACGACGTATTCGCGATTTTGAGTCTATATTCCTGGAAAAACTGCACCATTTCTATCACCCAGACCAAACTTGCCAACTATGTCCTATTCTTCTTGGCAACCGACTTTTGCGTTGAAGTCTCCCATGATGTAATTGACATATTTCTTGGGTACTTGTCGCAGTGCTTCTTTGAGGTCGGAATAGAATTGTTCAATCTCATCCTCTGATGCATCCGATGTCGGAGCGTAGACCTGTAGAATTGTAATGAGAGGTTTTGCGCGGATACGGATGGAAATAATACGGTCACTGATCGTTGAATAGCTTTATATGACGCGGGCGACTCGTATACAGGCTATGAACGCGACGCCGTTCCTTTTAATGTTATCGTGACCAGAGTAATAAATGGTGAAGTCATCTGACTGGAAATAACCACTGTCCGTCCAATGCAATTCGCTTATTCATAATAATCCAATTTTGAGCCGAGTCATCTCGCTTTTAACAATGTCCAGTTTTCCTTTATTCTTACCACGCACGTTCCACGTTGCGATTCGATGTGTTTGCAAACAGCGTAGAACCGTACTTTCATCAGTAGCTACATCAGCAATTGGGAATCCCAAGAGATTTGCCCCAATCGCGTCACAAATGCTCTGACTACTTGTTGCAGATCCTCGCTCTTCCCCAGTAGCTGGTTCGGTACTTTCTGGCCTGGAGGTACTACCATACGGTACCATATCTGATACACTTGAGAGCCTTTCCATAAAATTTTCTTGGCGAATTTTTTACCGAGTAGGTCGCCAGGTCTTTCTCGAACACTCCCCATTTCTCATCCGGGCTTGTGACCAGCAAAGGCTGGCTCGAGCACTATAGCGTGATGCATACATATATCACATGCACTATATACAGTACATAGGTGGTGTCATAGTATATGTATACTCTGCGTCTCCAAACCTTATAGAGGACTCCGTGTATGTTTATAATCATACATATGGCCTTTTTTAACTTTACGTAAGGTAATGTTCTTTCTAATGTATGCTAAGCCACTGCATCTTTATTCATGTTTCATTTGCAAGCATCTACCGCCAAACTACATTCTCGTCGATTTCTACTGCGCTCCGCAGTGTCACTACCTTATTATCCGCATTTCAAAGTAATCATCATATATTATTACGTATACTTCTCCGTTCAAAATTTTATATCTCACTGTTCTTGCTAGATTCACTTCCTAGTTCACATTTATCCTTTGTAGATGTCTTTCTTAAATTTAAATTAATATTCATGATTTCTATACTTCACTTTAACTGGGTTTCTATGCACTTTTCTTACGTAAACTTCATCGCCATGTTATACT
>NNCF01130504.1:376883-485421 GCA_002313205.1 Laupala kohalensis | reverse complement strand
CGTCCATTCTCTTCGAAACAAAACAAAAATACTCAAGTACCTATTACTGAACTTTGAATATTTTTTTCCTTGGGATTTTAGGACTTGCCATCGTCAAGATTAGAGCCCTTGGCTTTAAACACACGATAAATAATATTAGTTTCTTCACGTAAATTAACCGGACAAAATTACTCTAGACAGAACATTGTGTAAGAAATAAAACTTAAAACTACACGAATTTAAAAAAATGTATATGTTCCAACTCCCTATAAATGTAAATTCTTGAATTTTTTTTTACCTTTCAACGCAAATGAGTGAAAACTTACAAATCTACAACTGAAGCGTTCCGAATCCACCCCGATTAACTTCATCATAAGAAAACGTTTCTATTACAAACAGTTCCAATAATTTACCAGTAAACAATCATGACATAATGCTGAGATGTCATAGAAAGCTGTGTATTTTACCAGTAACAGGTAATAAATTACTTTTTACACGCAATTACAATGATCTGTGTGATGTTTGCATTATTTTTAAAACGTTATGAACTACTCAAAATTTATAAAAATTGAGTTGAACCAACGCTCCCTTAATTACCAAGCCTCACTATCTGATCTTGTATTATACACCCCTGACTTTTAATAGCTGAGGAGAGTACAACAAAAGTCGCACACTCTACAGCTATTAGAAGGCAGGGGCCTATAATAAAAAATCCGATAATACTACTGGTTTTAATGTCCTCGCAGGTAGGCCTTCGAATCAAGTATTCAAACAATTGTAACTTTGGAAATCTGAGTTAGTCATTGAAAGAATTTAGTGTCTAGTGTATAACAAAATTTGTGACAATCTTCCCTTTTCTTGGTAATTAAACTGTTCGAAATTGCCTTTCGTAACTGTCGATTTTTGAAAATTCGTCGTTAGGTACACAATGATTTTTTGTGGGAATTGCATCTTTTCGTAAACGTGGGATCTTCAAATGCTATTTTTTCACCCGTTTCTTCTAAGAACATGTGCGTTTTTTCTGTATCACTGTGATGAAAAAGAAGAAAAACTTATAATAACGGAACTTTTAATATGAAATCTTTCACAAACAATTTATAAGAAAATTAAGTATAAGAAATGTACTCTGTTTTATAAGTCAATTATAAGTCATGATAAAAAATAGAAAACTTCATTATAATCATAAGTTGTGTACCTTGGAATATTTGCTTGGGACAAAATCCTTCCCTCTTTTTGCTGCTATCAATTTCTTTCTTAACTCACGATATTTCGGAAAGGAAAGAACGGGTACCCGAGGTTCATGTTTGTAATTTTCATCCCAACTAGGAAAGCAGTACTTAAAAACCATTATGAATTTTGGAATTTATAATCTGAAAATTACGAAATTTAAGAAAAAACAGCACTAATGCGTCCAAATAACGTTAAACAAAACTCGTTTCTCATCACTGTTCTCAATATGCAAAGCCTAATGTGTTCGTCATATTACTACATTGTTATAACAGTACGAAGGCTTTGTAATTACGGTGGCGTCTGTTCAACCATTGGATTCTAAACATAATTATTTGTCATGGTACATTCGACTTTATTCTGATGGAGTTACACTTGGCCAACTGCATAACGAATTTTTTAAAACACGACTTCCCATTGAAAGATTACGAGTGAACAACCAACGCCACCTGAATTACAAAGCCTTAGTACTGATGAAACAATGTAGTAATACGGCGAACGTATTAGGCTCCGCATATTAAGTATTGTCATGAGGAATTATGATGTTTAATGTTTGTTAGGCGTGTGTTAGTGTTGTGTTCTTATATTTCATAATAGCTGTCAATAAAGGTTTACCACTTGCAAAGGATCATTTTCACAAAAGTCTCTAAGAATCTCCTTAAAGCTCCCTCAAAGTTGTAAAATGTGAACTTTTACGAAAAATTCATTATCTCTGTTACTAAAGATCGGATCGAGTTCAAATATTTTTTGTTTTATTTATTATTTATTATTACGTAAGTTTTAATATTAATTATCTTCATATTTGCAACAAAAAGAATAGTTTTTTCAATCAACTATTGAAATCTGTGGAAAAAAACTTTTTCACATCTACATTTTTGGTTTCTGTCATGTTTTAAAAGTGAAATAATACGGAAAATATGTACACAATCACACTTAATACGGAAAAAATCTTCGTGTAAAAGCTCATGGTTATGTGAATATATTGATATCAATTTTTGTGTATTTATATGAGATACTAACGCCGGGGTGAGGTATGTAAGCAAGAAGTAGCATTTGTTATGGTCGTCTAGTCGCCATGTATGCAGTTATAGTGCGTGCGGTAACTGAAAATATGAGGTATATTATGATACAAATTTGTCCTTTGGTACAATTAGTCATTGGACAAATTGAAGCGATTTGACCCGCAGGAAACTCGAAATTTGCTATTTGATTTAGGCGTGGTTTTCCAAATTTTACCTAATACTTTCCAAGCTACAGAGGGTATCTTTTGAGTCGTTTCCGCATGATTTTCGTATGCCAAGAACAAATCGGACGTCACAATTACATTTGAACATGAACTTGAACAAATTTCGAATAGTTTTGTTCTATTTTTCGTAAATTTGATTTTATTACCCAATACAGTGGAAAGGACGATACTTGGTCACAAGAGACACAGCAAAATATCAAAATCAAAGCGCGTATAAGTATGAGCAAAAAACTTGAACGGATTCCATTGAACAGACATGAACTATCTCGAACAACTTCAGAGTGTCGAAATGCGCCACGTCAGGAGTTTCCGAACAAAGGAAGGTCACTAAAATCGAATATAAAGTAAAATGTAAAATTAAGATGTATTTTATGAAACAACATTTTTAAGTATGAGTCATTAACATGTTATAGTTTTTCCTTCCAAATTTCCTATTTCTCTGATTCCAACTGAGGATAAGTGAAAGGAAACAAAAGAAGATACCGAGAAAAGGCGTGTTACCATTAATTTTTCTTGACTGGAATTGAAATTCAATTGCTACATACATACGTCAAACTTAAAATACATTCTGTGCAATTTCCGTGGCAGCCCGTCCAACCAGGAAAACATGTTCTGCAGACACATTTGGTGTCTATTTCGCGTCGATCTTCCTAGATACACCACAAATCTGTCTAGTCTGGAGACTACGACCTTCTGGAGTTTTCTTCGAGTCCACATATGTGGAGAGGGAACATTGATCTCAAAAGTAAACATTGTTACACCAATACAAAGGTTTTGTAATTCAGGTGGCGTTGGCTGTTCACTCCTCCAGAGGGATTCTTAGAGACTTTTGTGAAAACGATCTTGGGAAGTGGTCTATCATTGGGGAAAAATTTAACTTAACGCGAATTTTTTTCCCAAAATCGATATTTTTGGACCTTTATTGACTCGGATATAATTATTAGATCACAAATTACAAAGTACAATATGGATTTCAAGTGATGCGTACCTGAATTTAATGGAAATTACAAACATGGACCTCGGGTATACGTTTTTTTCGTTCCAAAATATCATGAATTGAACCAGAAAAGAGTATCAGCGATAAGACGGAAGGATTCCGATACAAGCAAATATTCCAAGATAGATAGCACATGTTTATAAATCAGTTTTAATTTTAACATTAATTATACCAACTACTTGACTTATAAAACGATCACATTTCTAATATTTAATATCCTTATAAATATTTTTTCGTGAAAGACAATTTGTTCTAATACAAGTTCTAATTTAACAGGTTTGTGATCTCCATTTTCATCCCAGTGATCTAGAAAAGGAAACATACGAGTGTTCATATAAGAAACTGGCGAAAGAATTTCAGCTCCTTTGAAGATTCCACGTCTTCGAAAAGGTGCAATTCCGATGAAAACACCCGGTGTTGCACATAACTTATCTATGTTTTTGTGCAAAAGAGTGCGGAGGAAAGACGAATTCTTCGCGAAAATCAACTGTTACAAGAGGCAATTTCAAATAGTTTAATTACCAACAGCAAGGAAGATTTGAAATCCGTATACAAGTTATTGGAAGAATTAAGTGTGTGTTTAGTAAATAACACATTTTGTGACAAAGACTTACATGATTGTAATGTCCAAATTGAAGTTAGACATCAAATATTTAAATATTGTTTGTGTACATGAAAATATGCTATCATAAGCATTTTACAAATTGAGAAAAAAAATGTTATACTACCTAGAGGGAGGATAGAATCCATAAAACAAGTAATGCTACAAATGCACTATAAGACAGATATAGAAGCGAGAGACAGTGTATATGACATTATCGGTTTTATTGCGATATTTCTTAATAAAATATGAATCCAAGCTTTTATTTTAATTTTTTCTCGATTTTTGTATAGTTATTTAAACAGTGTTATTAAATGAATGAAAAATAATAACCTACATTTACAATAAACCCAGAAATGCAACTTTTTTAATGTGAACAATTTTAGTTTGAGATAAATAACTATTATTAATTTAAGAATCACTGAGTGATCTTTGTGTTAGAAGGCATACCTGCGGGGACATATAACCAGCAATAAGGCTTCGTAAATTAGGAGGAACAACCCACTAGTTTCCGACCTTTGGTATACTTCCAAAGCAAAATAAATATTTTATGTTGGAGCAAAATACTATTACGTGTAACACAGCAAACTAGCTCGAGAAAATAATTGTTTTCTTACGTCTTGCGCGTCGTAATTAATGTCGTTTATATAATTTCTTGCTTTATATAATATTATTTATAAAGTTACTTATATAACTTATTTATATAATATAAGTTAGTACTCTTCATACGCAGAATCCTTGTTACATTTGCTATGTCCAATAAAACTTTAAGAATAAATAAAAATAGCAAACTAGTAGTGCAAAACCATCGCACATACTTTCTCATGCACGTTTCTCCGTCTGCAGCATAAAGTGAGAAAATGTTCTATAGAGCAAGGGTCAATTTTGGCGTGGTCCTCTATATTTTGTTAGTCTTCCAGTGCTCTATTCATGCTCAAAATAGCTAGATAAACTTATTACTATCTTTTATTTGAAGTTTGAAAGTAAAATAAATATTCAGAATATTATTTTAAAACATATACCAACATATCAGTCTGACAAATATTGTATAAGTGTTATGTAAATATCATTTCGTTGTAGACAGAAATTGATGTATTTTCGTATCTGCAGAGAGCTTGCTGTCCTAGGTATTTAATCATTATCACGTCTTTCATTTCAGTTTACGAAAAGTGTATTCTACATCCGCTTGGTCCATTTACACTGTTAAATATTATTGAAGCTTCTTGAAAAAGTAAGGAATGTGTAAGTGTAACAGAAATTATTTTACTGCGACTATACCAAACTCTCAAGCGAAATACCGCTAATGCGGATGTAATGCATACTAATTGTACCTTACGTACAGAAAATTTAAGCAAAATCGTTGGAGCCGTTTTTGAGAAATATTCGAAAACCTTCATGTAAAGTACCCTTTGTTTGAAAGTAAAAATAAAATCAGAGCACGTGCATCGACATGTAAATTCTACCGTAAATGCGAAATGCGAGTTAAATTGATTCATCCATTTACATACAATCAGAATAGCTGCGCACAGACGGACGGACGTTATGTCAAAAAAAAAAACTTTTTCAGAATCAGGGATAGCCAAAACTGATATTTCCGTCGAAATCTCGGTTTCGAATGTTTTCATGATTACAATACTTTCTATATATAATATGAGAAAGTAAAATAATCTTGAAAGCATTACGTCAAGCACAACTATGCGTATTACGTAACCCAAAATCCACACGATTCATTACACCAACAGGTAATACAATGGAGAAAACTTGCCAACGTTCACATGTGCAATACACAACTTTTGATGCAGTTTGAAACACGTTTAACAGATTGAAGTAGTATTCAATAAGCAAGATTGAAGAAGAACATGACATCCACACAACACTTATACGAAATCGCTTTTTTTCATATTTCGAATATACAAAGCCATCCGTATTGAGATTAATAATAGCTTTTCAGAAATATTGGAATAAAGATTGGAAGATCAACCCATACTCTTCATTTTCCTCTCAAAAAAAAACAATCTGTCACCTTGACGTTTTTACAGTAGGTGGACCTTTTCGGAGAAATATAATTTGAAATTCAAAATTGATTTTCTAGGTGCAATTTAGTCTATGGTGCGACCGAAGAAAATTTAAGAATCTCCTACTTATATTTTCTACGGCATGTGGGGTACTATTTTATTTGTAAAAATTTACAGTGTGAAAATGACCCTTATTTTCTTCTAAAAAGAGTTTCGCGATAGATATTTATTAATTAATTGAAATGCTACATGATTGATACGAAGATATAATAAAACTACCAAGGAGGAATAATTTACGAAACTGGACAGAGGCGGGAACAAATAAGAAAGAAAAAGCCAAAAATTAGAATAAAGAACTGGGAGATTTACAGCCGAGAGATGGCCAAAAGGGGCGTATGGAAAAAAAGAGAAATAAGCTTCGAAATAAGTAAATGCATGGACAAATTGCAATTAAATTACTGAAGGCAGGACACGCATGCATGATCAAGGGGAAAGAGGGATTCCCAGATGCAGATGGTCGGCAAAGCTGCCTAAAATAAAAAACGAGAAGTATAAACTATTGTAGAAATAAAGAAAATGGCAAGGCAGTGGGTGCATTACTAAAGGAATACAGGAAGAAAATCTAATACAAAACAAAAATAAAGAGACCGAAAAATGCAATATTTAGAAGTATGTCAGACAAGAGGGAATATTTAGAAGCTTGTTAGGGTAAGAGTTGTTGGGGGAGTCATCTGCTGTAGCTAGTGACAAGATTAGAGAAAAGATGATTTGGGCAGGAATAAGTGATGGAAGAGGGCGGGAGACAAAAATATGGGAACAGGGAACACGGATGCTCCATGAACTTCAACCTCATGAAACGTAAATCAGCAATGGGATCCATCTCGGAGAGAAGAGGAAATCAGAATGTCAAAAGAAATGACAAACCAAGAATAGACAGAAAGAAAGCACTAGGTTTCGAAGGAGTGACTCACGAGATGGTACAAAGAACAACTCACATATATGACAAGTACCTACTAAAACTCTGTAACAGATGCATTGCGCAAGGTGCATTTCCAGCGGAATGGAAAATAGGACTATTCTTAACAGAAGACAGAGACGCAACGAAAAGTAGTTCATATGGACCAATTACTGCCTAAGATCGGGAAAATATTTGACAGATGGAAGGGGCAAGAAGTTTCAATGTATTGAGGCAAGGAAAAAATATATGAGACAACATGGTTTCAGAAAAGCACTAAAGACGCTCCTGATAAACACATTACACGGACGGACAAAGAAATACGCTTTGACTATACTATACTTATAGATGTTTTGACAACGTAAGATGGATAAAGGTATTGAGAATTTTGGATGACAAGGGATTATTATTAGCCAACCTCCTTGCGTCATATTTTGAGACAAAATACAGTTAGAATTAGTCTAAGAAAAATTAAATCGAAAAATACAAAAGGGATCCTCGGGGATCCAGTTCTTCACAGTTATTGAGGAATGTATTTATAAGCAGTGTTACGGAAAATTAAGTGATTAAGGAAAAGCGTACGCTACTGTCAGCATGACTGTTTGGGAACACAAGCAAAGTAATAGAAAAGAAAGGAACAGAAGCGATGACAATGTGCGGAAGAGAATCTTGAATCGTCATAAGTAAATATTAAGTGGATTGTTACTTGGGAACGCATCCGAGAAATGGAGGAACCCTGTAATAAATGTGGAAGGAAAATCTGTTAAAATAGTGCGACAACGAAAATAATTAGGACTAATCATGTTACGTCGAATGAAAATGGGAGACGGGACCGGGATTCCATTTTCATTCGACGTAACATGATTAATCTGTTACCTGGCGGTGAGGTTCACCGTAATCTAGGAGATTTCTATAATTAGGACTAATAATAGACGACAGACTGAACTCGACGGAATACATACGGTATGTATTTTTACATGTTATATTTACGACCATTAACGAAAAGAATTTAGTAACTCATTTTACGAAGATCCTAGAAGATAGAAAACGGTCTTAATCTAATAAATACGAAAAAAGGATACGTACTATTTGAAGATTGTGTAGGAAGAATGTGTGCAGTGCGAGATGTAATAAAGGAAAATAATTAAAAGGGCACAAATAAGGTAGTTTACATCTACATCCCCATAGTGGGGATGGGTACAGCGCCGCGGCCAAAGAGATGCTTCACAAGCAAGGTCTCAAAATCTGTAAAAACGTGAAGACTTAATTTATGAACAGCTCCTTACATGCGTAATCTTTGGTTTCGTCGTATTTGGACTCATTTTCGTTAAAACTTTACATTACAAAAAAAATAAAAATTTTAAATTTAAACTGTAAATAAAAGAAGTTCCAATTCTGTGGGACAAAGCCTTCTAAGTGAGTCATTGTTGGTCACCGGCCGACCCGGCCGAAGGGGTGAGATGAGTTCCGAGAAGTCCCATAATCCTCTGGGTACGTCTGAGCGGAAAGAGTAGAGAAAATGATATTTCGCCCCTCTCCGAGTACACCACCTTAAAGTAGATAAGCTTCAATAGCACACTACATTTCCTATTTACAAATACTATACTAGGAAAATTTTATCGGCTGCTGCATCGCAAAGATTGTGGTTACACCAAAGGCTAAGGGAAGGGAAACTCCGATGTTAAACCTACGGGAAAGAAAACCCCCTGGAACTTCAAATATACTCTGAACCATGGTCTACATTACGTTAAGATGTTACGGGAGCTACAATGCGAAATGAAGAGGCAGTATTGAAAATAGAGGTTAAACAATTTCAGGGCTCACTTAGCTGTAAAAGTGAAAAACATTTACAAGAATGAAATCTATGGACCAGAACAACAAATGGAGGAACCATCAATGCAGGAACTAGATGAGAGCATTGATTAAAAAATAATAAAGCTCCACGACTAGACCCCATACTTAACTTATTTAAAATAGGGACAGAGTTTCACGGGGATATATTCACAGACTGATTACCCTCATATGGCAAGAGGAAACGATGCCTGAAGAGAGAATAAGTTTAGGTCTTTATTAAGATAATGGAATTGCCAAATACAAGTTCCCCATACATATTTCACAATAGAAGATCCTAATAATAACAAACTTACTATCGCTGAATATGATTTGATATTTATGTTGAATTGCTTGTTTTCAAAAAGTTTGTCGCATAAATTGTAAATAAAATACATACTCCGGCAAGTACTCACCAACCAATCACTGTCCTATGAACATAATTGGTTTCTACTTTTTTAAACATTTCGCGCAACAAGCTTTTTGATGCCATTAACAGAACAAGCTGGAATTTTGAAAAATCCTCTGTTTAAGTGCAATAAAAGTTCACAATACTGTAACTATAACTACACTACAGTAAGAATTACTGCAAGGTAACCGACAGCGGTGGTCTATTGGTAGCGTCTTCGCTTCCTCGATCCCGCTGAGCGGTAGAGTATGGGTTCAAACCCTGCTTGGTCGAACTAGGGGAGCTTTTCAGCTGGGGATTCCCTCACCTCTCCTGACAAATGTCAGTTCGGTACCATAAGTTCCCCCGCAACCCACCATCACTCCTTCCTTATTCCCTTACCGAAGTCCAACTGTAGCTGGCCTCATGGCCTAAATCTCGCCGAAATAAATAAATCAGTTACTTAATTTACGGCAAATGTGTCATCATAAAACGACAAAACGATGAAAATACGGGGGCCAAAAAAAGAACAGTAAAAAACTACAGCAAACTGAAGATGATGTTTAAAATATTATACACGCAAAGTTTAATAACGATTATTAAGTTTTAATTTGGAAATTTACCTCGAGGGTTTAACAAAATCTTGTAGTAAAAACGGTTTTCTCATAGTTTTTAGCAAGGTAATTCAAAATATTCAGATTTAAACCATATGAATGAGTGTTCGTGGAAATGGACCTAACATTAAATATAAAATTTTCCTTTTTACACAAGTTTATAAACAACAATTACTACCATAACCACCAGATTAAAATGAGACAAAATTAGAAAACAAACAATTTCCTAGGAAATTACTTTCTTAAAAAATATTAATTAGTATGTTTCCCAATGTATAGACCCATCGCTGAACCAGAAGTAAGTAATATGCAATATTTGACAAATATTCAAGTCTTAATCTTAAACCTTTCCCCACAAGGAGGCTGCCTTGAATTAGCTTCTCCATGCCTATAATATGCTTTGATATTAATCTAAATGATGTTTTCACAGAACCTCAGAGAAATTCTCTCGCAGAACTTAAATTGAACCATGTAATGTATCCGTGAATAACAATCAATTTCACAAAGAAATTACCTGTAACATGAAATCAATACCAAAAAATCAATTTAAATAAACCTAAACATATATTGGCTTCAAATAGTCTGTAGGCACCCCTCTATCTATTTCCCACTCTTGGAACAACACTCAAACTCAACAGAGTGTAATTCAGAGAGAATGGGTTGTTAACAATTTGTTGAAACCTTCATAAACGTACTAAATGTATTTCTGATGTGTCTGAACAGATGTGTGAATATTGTATTCTATACAGTCACTTAAAAATTATTGCTCGTAAATAGATCAGATACAGAATTATGAGAAACATTTTTCAATTTCCAGTAAATCCCAATAATTACATGATTGTATAGGAGACACAAACCATTAATATCTTGTGATCCTGTTGT
Organism: Laupala kohalensis; assembly: GCA_002313205.1. Taxonomy (NCBI): domain Eukaryota; kingdom Metazoa; phylum Arthropoda; class Insecta; order Orthoptera; family Trigonidiidae; genus Laupala; species Laupala kohalensis. The sequence continues at coordinate 474,687 of NNCF01130504.1, read as the reverse complement.
GATTTCAAAATCTTAAGAAACTCCTTCCAGGTGTACACAAAGACATAAAAATGGACACCACACAAATAAAACAACAAAATTTTATTAACATGATACGAAAATTTGTTAAATGATCCCACACCAACCAAGAATGACACAACAAATTTAACAAAAAAAAAGGGAAGTCAACTTGGTAGACCAAAGAAAACTAGAAGAAAAGATTGGAGAAAAGCACTCAGTGAAAAAAAGGGATAAAACTTAGGCTATAATGAATGCATAATAAAATAGCTTAAACAAAACTAGATTAATGTAGACCAGATGTGTCCATGTAGCAACCCACTGCACAGACATGATTAATGTTGCCCCATCTTAACTATTTGCCTGAGAACCTCTTTCTTACAGCCCTCGAGTTTCAGTAAATTTCAGATCAAAATTTTCATCAAATGTTGGGAGACACAACTTAGTGTCGCAAGACTACGCTGTCAGAATTAATATTCGTCTTGACATGTCCGGTGAGAGAAAATATAAAATTGTGTTCAGAATTACTCCATCATACATTACAATCTCACAATTTTGAAAATATTTTATCATAATACTAAACATAAAAAATACTTTTTAAATATAAAGATTTATACTATTTAATTTTCCAGCATGAATAATATGAATTTATGAGAATCAAAATATTGCAATACAGATTAATTAATAAGACCTATTAGTTTTATAGTCGGTCAACATTTTGCCTAACTCCATTCCATGCCAGCCCAATCTATTGAAAGTGCACATAGAAGATGTCTCACAGACTAAGATATGTTGGACACTGCTGATATATACAATACTCTCATCTTCTACAACACAAATATAGTGATATTTGATATAAGTTTGAAGCAATTTGGCTCCTGATCTAATATAGTAACATTATCCTAATTTCAAATTTCTTCTAAGTGGGGTAATGAAAAAACAATGTAGGTTGGTGTTAACATATCATTAATGTTCTTTCATTTGCATCAACAATGCAAGTTTAGTCTGTCCTATGCAGCAAAAGAATTAATAATATAAAGCCAGTATAGAACATTTTATGTAGGGAGTTTACCCAACTACACCTTTCCTCTTATCTACAAGATAATGGGATTGATTGTTTATTTGACTAGTCAATCATGAGTTTTCTTGAAAAAAAAAATCTACATAATATTGAGTACATTATTATAAGGAAAAACTACACAAGTTTTGCTGCTATTTTGTGATTGACAATGTTGAACTCTTTATGAACAAAGTTTCATATGACTAAGGTAATGCCTATGCTAATTTATATACTTCATTATAAAAATTACAGGATTATGAGTAGCTAGCAGGTTTGATCTTTCAAAATAAATATTGTTGGTGAAAGCAGTTATCTGACAGCAATATTGCTTTATGAACCAAACATCACTGCAATTATTTTAACAACAGGAATAATATACAAATGGAGTCAGTGTGGCTCAGTGGATAGAGCACTGAGTTGCTGGCTGGATGGCCGGGGATCAATCCCCAGTGAGGTGGGGATTTTCATCACGCCTCAACATCCAGACTGGCTCCCAGGCCTACTCAGCCTGCTATAAAATGAGTACCAGAATCTATTCTGGGGTCGAACCGGTCGGAGTGAGATGCTGACCACATCTCCTCCTCCTAGTGCCGGGGTCAAGAAATCACGCGAGCTCTATCCTCCATGAAGGCCAAAGCCCACACAGGGCTGTAGTGCCAGATAAGAAGAATAACATACAAATAGTTTTAAACTCATCCAGAGTTTCTTAAAAAGGCATTGAAACACCAATTTGTTATTTACACATGAAACTAAGAAATACAAAAAATTTAATTTTCCATTGGTTTCTTTCTCCTACATAAATTTTAATAGTGGATGATAGCCATTAAAACATATACAACATGCCATTTCTGTACTATCAGTTGAAAAATGCAAAATATATTGTCAACATAACAATCATACAAAAGAACAGAGTTTAAATGGTTAGAACATTAACATCGGAGATTGCTAAAAAGACCCCCCCTCCCGAGTGAAAGTTTTCATCTTTGAGTTAATGAGTTAAACTGGTTTTTGAAATGCTTAGAGTCTTGCATACTTATTTGAGGTACCCTCATATGTCACACTGATACAGAATATATCTTTTATTTTCATTTTTTTAAATAGAGGATTATATAATATTTTTTTTCATTTTCCCAAAAATTAAAAAATCTCATTTGGGTCTCTTTTAGCAATCACCAATTTATAAATGTTCATGTAAAATAAATTAGTCAAAAGCGAATAAATAGGACTACCCATTGGTGATCCCTCTACTTTATATAATATCTTGTTAAATGTAAAATAAGTCGATTCAATAAACAATTTTACGCTTTGACAATTTCGTATAAAGGTATAATATGTTAATAGTTTTAACAACTCCCTTTAGCACAACATAAAAATAAGCAATAGAGACAGATATTACAGTGACGTGCGTACTGGCAGTCTGATTTCATATTTATACAAAGGATATAAACATACTAAACTTCGTAACCCTTGTTTGACTATGATGCACAATAAAATGGTATAATTCTGGGTCAGTTGATTTCAATATTACCTCCTATGGATCGATGAACTCCACCTGTACAGGAAGCCAAGAATAATAACCACACAGAGGAACACCACCACTTCATACCCATCGCCATTGCACGACAGATAGTTCCAAACTGCTAAAAAATAAGAATATCAGAAAGAGTTTCTAGCGGAAGGATGTAAAAACGTCGTCAGCAATTTCTTATGAACACGCAGCACCAAAATGTCAAACGCAGCAAAACTGGGACCAACATTCGATGCAATGTAGTGAACAACGAACTGCTTCGAACACTTGGCGTAGATCACAGAACAGTGAACTAGTAGTCCTAATATTTTCAGGAAACTTCTAAGAGAAAAAACGTTGTGTTATTCTTTGACTTTCCACATATGCTCTGTGGAGCGAAGCGCGACAGGCGAAACCATTGGGCGAAACGCCTGAGTGCGTCCATGGAACGAGTGCCAACGAAGACTTTCCAGTGGTGTTGGAGGTGGGGACAATTCAATGGGTCCCCTGCATTTGTTTCATATTGAAAGTTTGTATTTGCTTGCCACAAAATCCAACAAAAGTGCTCTTGTAAAATTGTGGAAAAGTGTTTTAAAGGGATGAATCAGATTCAGAGTTCTTATTTCATTTTGAGACCAATAGTATTAGTATTATCAAGTTTGCGCCACTAGTTGTCATTTTTTATCAGCTGAGTTACCTTGTCATTCCATTTTTTCTCGACGTAGCACCTCTAATATTAAGCATCCTTCTGTCGATTTAATTCTACTTTCTCACTTTATTTTCTTGAGACATGGACATGCTTCCGAGTTGCATTTGGATTCAAGAGGTTCAGTTATTTAAACTGATGAATCCAGTCAATTATGTTTCTCTTCTTGCTACTTCTTCGAATTTTCGATTTAGAGAAAAGTGACCAAAACTATGTAAAAAACAATGTTTTCAAAAGATGGCAGATTTTTAAGTGCGACCTTCAATGAATTTATTTTTGCTGTTTTGTAAACTCTCACCACAAACATGGAAAGTTGTTTCGGATCTTGTGAAGGGAGATTGTCCCCTGAGACTCTAAGGAGATGGACTGAAAACGTCCACAATGTACTTAGTACAGCCATTGGTAGAAAGAGATTTCAAGATTTTCTTGTGAACTATGGCTTAGAAGATGGGGCTGAACTTGTTACACTTTGGGAGATGTTGCATGATTTAGTACCAGATGAATCATTGTATGTATGATATTTAATTGCCACCTTATGTTGGATAGTTATATATTGACATTTCAAATTTATTTTACATTCCAGACTTTCAAATGTGCCTGCTGATATTTTCACTAGTGCTGGGAGAATTTTAAATTATGCACATGAAAATGACATTAATCTTGATCCTGGACTCCTTCAACGCATTGACAAAGGTATTAAGAGTGCTAACCATGGAGTAATGATGTCAGCTCTCTTCAGAATCAAGCAAGAAGTATCCATTAATTTAGAAAAGTATCATGAGCTGTTCAAACAAAATCTGCCTACGTGATCTAGTTCCATTTTTTATGTTGCAAATAATTTGAAAAGTTAAATAGAATGAGAAACCCTAGTGCATATGTATCTTAATGAACTCTTGGATGATAACATGCCCTGAGTGTTTTTGTTACTTAACTTGTGATATTTGATTTTGTAAATAGCATTCATTATTAAATGGTTTCAAGTTTTATTTGATTGTTGAAAAATAAATGTTTTATTTATATTAATTGATTATTTTCTTTTGTTTCTTTTAAAGTTTTTTTTATTTCTTCACTATACAATAAATTAAAATAACCATAATTATACTTATAATTACTATAAGTACTTAATTATACTTATAATTACTATGGTACCTCTGAAATTTTGTTGACCTGTGACATTTTTTGAAAGTAAATTAATGTTTAGTTGTTGTTTGTGGTATGGGCACTAATGTTCATAAGACATGATGTGTACTAAAGTTTGCATCTTACAATGGTAATTTAAACTCTAGGAAATTCAATAGGAACCTCAATTGCCAAGAAATTTATTTCACACAGTAATGCATGTACATGCATGATTATTTACACAAAAGCCAATGGTTTTAGACTACATGTTAGCATTTATATTGCCCAAAGACCATGTGAGCAAAAAGAAAAATTGTGGGCCACATCTATAACTGAATTTTGCAAAAAACATTACTATTCAATTATTTACTGAAATGTCATCCAAATTATCTCAATACTAAAAAAAAAGCAAAATCCCAGACGTTTGAATTCTGTAGGTATGACGGTAAGTCAAGCATTTTTCAGGTAGAGAAGATTGGTTACAAGTTGTCTGTTCCACTCTTCCATATATAAGAATTAAAATTAAGAAGAATTAATCCTTCTCTATATTTTTTAAGAACTAGTTCAGTGTTTAACACTACAGGTTTTTTAATTCCTAATTTCTGTTTTATGTGAAGCTAAAAAAACAAAAAATTAAGAACTTTTTCACTAGCTCAGCTTCCTTGAAATAGTTTCCTTCACTTGTGCCATATTTGTTGAGTGCCATGCATGATTCTATCACAAGCTCCTTTACTCTAATTCCTCTCAAGTTTCCTGCACAGTATTTTACTGTCTACTAAATATCTGACAGAATCAGGTATATGAAATACTGTTTGTTGTGCTGTCAGTTATTTTACCTAGAAGTTTTTTTGCCTGAATATAATACAAATGACAAAATTTCTTTAATTTTTACATTGTGAAATCAATTTGCAAATGTTACTTAAAAAATTTAATGTATTTTTGTTTCAAAAAGTTTTTAATACAATATTGAACATATTTAAGTTGAAACAGAATGATTTTATAATGCTTTTCTGGACAAAGAAAGTGTCAATTTATTATTAAATACTAAATACATGAATGAGCAATGGTTCCAAGAGATTTATATTCAAGGTACAATATAATGTAAAACAGGTCTATGAAGTAAAGACTAACGGTTCATGGAATGCTGCTTCATTTTCTCTGATAAGTGCTACCTTTGTTATCTTTAATATTTTTGGATGGAATGCTACTTTAAGTACTCCATGTTATGAAAATAGCCTTGGAAATGCAAAGATTGATAATAAGTTATGCAAAGAAAATTAAAGGAATGTCATCAAATAACAATTGAAAGCATTTGTGGAAGATCCTAGAATTTTCATTGGTTTCTGTTTTTTTAAGCCTTTTTATTTAGCGTACCATAGGATTAAAAATGAAACCTGGAAGAGCAAAATCTACATTCTTAAGTGCCTTCCTCATTACATTGAAAACACCCTGAATTGTCAAAACAAGACCGAAAATAGAGAAATTTTATTTCATTGACTGTAGATCTATGAATTTTATCATTCATAGAACTGACTTATGACTAATTTTTTCTTGTGTTGGTTAGGAAGCTAGAGAGTATTGAGATAATTTGGATGACATTTCAGTAAATAATTGAATAGAAATGTTTTTTTAAAAATTCAGTTATAGATGTGACACTACTTAAATTTGTGTCTACTCCTGCCAATGATGCTTTCTTTTCACAATTAAGGGCTCTNTGAGCCCCAAGCCCCCACAAAAAAAAATTCACAATTATTTCAGAAGTATGTTCTTTCACAAAAATTAAATTACAATTTTGACGTTTTGTCAGACTTTGTGTCTGCATTGCTATAAAGTATGGATAATATTTTGCCAACTATATATTTTTATAAAAATATTTTGTTATTTTTTATCATTTTAATTGGGTCTTTACAGCTCGCCAACGTCTAGGTTTTTTGATCCCTTGTGCCATTTATAGTACTATCTTCTTTCTTCTAAAAATGAAAATATGTAGAAAGTAAAAGTAGCATTTATTGTGAAAAAGACAAATATTTATGAAATTAATTGTATAAAAATTGATGATATTAATGTGTTTAACTTCTGATTATACAATTTCTGTTGATATTCCTCACAATTTTTATAAGTAGATCTTGGCCTAACTATTGATATCAACTTGACATGGGATTCACATATAAGTAATAAACATAAAAGAGAAATATAGTTATACTATCTAAAAGAAAAGTTTGATATGAAGGGCCTTTTTAAAACAATTTAAATTATACACTACTGAAACAAAATTGATGTGTTAATTGGAGTCCTGGGGTGATGCCTGTCTAACATATCAGCCACTTACAATAGGCCAAAAGTAAAGTTAGATTAATTGTAATATGTCAATCAAAACCCACCATTTTCCACTGTTCAATTTAATATTACACCTCAATGACATTTATATTTTTATGACGTACTTCTTTATTTCTTATATGCAGTGGGGATAAGGAACATGTCTATAAAGGTGTAAAATAGGTAAAGGAAAAAATGGTAGTTTAATAATAGCCAAAAGGAGTGTTTCAGATTATTTTGCTCATATGTTACCCCACAAATTTTAATATGCCTGAACAAGTCAAACAGAATGTATGTAAAACTAATAAAAGGAAACAAAGGTTCTTCAATTAAAAAATAATGTTAAAAAGTTTTCTTGTGATAAGTAGTCAATATCTCTCTAGAACTTTTTTGTGTGTTTATTACTCGAAGCGACCACGCGCTCAAAGCTGCGGTATGCTCATGAATAGTCACATACACCCAACCTATTTCGCTGAATATGGGTAGTGCACCTCCCAGGGAATATCACCTTAAAGTATCAATTTCCGTGCGGGTGGAAAGGGTTTATGAGGGTCAATGAAGTTGAGGGCTATGCCGGCAGTAGCACAGCTACTGGCAGGGTCTCCCAAGCCGGACAGGTCTCAATAGAGGCTCCATACGAAGTGTATTCCACAACGACCTTTCATTCTTAATCTATCCGTTGATCCCTAACTTACCTTAACCCCACAGATTACAGAAGGTACAGATAGTTCACTCCCATAAGCCCTGCGCGCCATGGGGAAGGACCAGAACTACGAACCAGCATTTCTAAATGCGTGATTCTTACTAAAACACACACAAATCAACACCAATTAAAGCTCAAGTAGCTTCAATTAGTCGCAGTCGCAACATGAAGACCATGTGCTTTCCGGCAACGTCATCACTCACTACGCGAGCAACCAGTTGAACGGGTGGTGAGGGCTGATTAGTTCGCTCCTTCCTAGTGGAGCGCTGCTACGAGTGATCCATCTTTATCTAATATAATATGTGCCTTAACCCAACCCTAATGTGTAAGGTTATCCGTGCCGATGGGGTGCATGGCACATGGGAGATGTCTCAAACGGAGCCCTGGGAACCTGGCGACCTCTCTTGTATAATACGCATGCGGGGCACTGCCCAGATGGACATTAGACTTCTCGTGGGAATCTTATGGATTCTGCCAAAAACAAAAATTTAAACAAACCGGAGAGCTCCTCTGTGGCTTCCGAGAGCAATGATGGAGAAATTGACTGAGGAGGTCTCTGAGGTCCACTCGGGCTCAACCTCTTCAACAGTGAGAGGACTCATGGTCGACGTGGACAATCTCAACCTAAAGAAGAGGAACCGCAGCAAAAAGAGGCGGAGGAGGGCAGCGGCGGCACGGGGTGAGGTTCCCCAAGGGCCTAACCCTGGGACACCGGGACCCTCGAGAGGACACAGGGCCCAGGAGTAAGGTTCCCGTTACGGGTCCGGAATCCGAGGATCGGAGGTCCGAGAAGAATGAAGATAAGGGTAGCAAACAGCTCCTCTCGGGGACGACGTCGGAGGTGAGGCAGGACACCAAGAGGCAGAAGGTAGACTGTGNCACATCTAGGAGATCAGGGTGTCTATCGTGCCTGAGGACTACCCTGAGACAACTTGGCGAGAAGCCGTTGGAGATGGAGGTGGGGAAACTCAACGATTGGCGCCCTTTACAGGGAACTATCAAGCCACTTTCAAGACTGCTACCTTTCAAAATGAGCGTCAGTATTGGTGTGCGTGGACGAGGAGACCAAAACTTGGCTATCCATATTCGTGCCATCCATGAAGCCTTGGGAGGGAGCCACACTCGCTATCATAGGCCTGTACAAACTCCTCACTTATAAAAGGGCCATGGTTTGAGTGCCACGACCCCCAGAGGATAGCAATGATCTTCTGGGGAGAATGATGTGCCAGAACGATGGCTTAAATACTTCAAGTTAAAGGGTTTACGAAAGAAAAGTAGAAAAGAAGGGAGTCCGGCTTGTTGTGAGGATGGACTCCCGCGATGTCGCTAGGTTGGTGGGTAGGAGCATTTATTGTGGTACTCGTACTGCCTCCTTCACCTTGCTGGAAAACAAGCAGGAGGCAAAGCTTACAATCCCTAATAAACAGGAACCTCCACAGCAGTAGGCGGTCAACTGGATATATAAAATTTCGACCATCGGCTATTGTATTCTGGAATATGTTCGTGTATGGCCATTGGAAAATAAAATCGACTTTGGTTGCTGCATAAAGTTCAAAGAACGCATCGAACTAGCATCCTCCGCCCAGCCCAAGTTCGACAGAACGCGACCTGTCCCGTTAGCTTGGAGAGACGTGGTTACGCAGAAGTTACAGTACCCCATTCAGCAACAGGTCCTATCCCTTGTCACAACATCACGTTGGGTTACACCACTGGTGATAGTTAAGAAGAAAGACAGCAGACTCCGCATCTGTGCGGAATACAAGAGGACCTTAAACGCACAACTAGAAGTAGACCAGTACCCTATCCCGCTTGCGGAAGAATAATCCACAAGTTGTCTGGAGGACATGAGTTTTTCTAAGATTCATTAGAAGGAAGCATATCTGCATTTACCTGTCGACGACGAGTTCATACAGCTGACAGTAAGCAATACCCCGTTGGTACTGCTTGCATACAACAGGCTAACAACAGGAGAACAAAGCAGCTGCGATCTTTTGTAGGAAAGATTAATTACTACCATCGTTTCATCCGTAACTTCGCCTCTAATGCTGCCCTGCTAAAGAGATTACGGTAGCGGGGAGTCGCTTGGGTTTGGTCACGGGAGTGTCAGCAATCTTTCGTCTTGCCCAAGGATAAACTCCAGGCTGCCTCATGATTGTCTTATTTTCGTCAGGATTGTATCACAACGCTAGCAATAGACGCCTCCGATTACGGTATCGTCGCAGTGTTATCCCAGAAGCACAATGGTATGAAAACGCCAGTGGCGTTCGAATCCAAAACTTTAAACATACATCATGGGGAAATATTCCCAGATAGAGAAAGAAGGTTAACTATCATTTTCGGCGTTAAGAAGTTTCACGAATACCTACACGGTCGCAAATTCTTTATCATTACTGATCACAAACCGTTACTATCTCTGTTCAATCCAGAAAAAAGATGCTGGCAAACACAGTCTGCAAGTTACATCCATGGCCATGTCTTTAGCTGATTACCACTATGAAATATTGTTTCGACGCACGTCGGAAGATGCTAATGCCGATGCATTGTCTAGACTGCACAGCTGACCCGCATTTCGGCTCCACGGCAAATCGATTTGGAAGAAGAAGACGACTCCACACCTTCCCCGTCGACGCTACCATTATTGTAAGGGAAACCTCCAGATACCCCGAACTCAAGCGCCTCAAGGATTAAATCGGCGTCAGGTATCATATGGACAAGCCCAGCGAGCTTGAATTCCCAAAAAGAAAAAGACTACGGGATCGATTGTCAGTGAGAAGCGGAGTATTGATCCTCTATTCCGGGGAAAACCATATAATTTTGATACCCCCTTCATTGCGCTCATACGTCCTAAACAGCTAACACGACGGCCACTGGGCAATCGTAGCACCAAAGAAACTGGTCAGGCAATATTGTTACTGGCGCCGAATGGACAAAGATATTGGGCGGCTTATTAGAATTTGTGAAGCATCAGAAAGCTCCGACAACAACGCTGGAGTCCTGGCCACGTACGCCAAATCCTTGGCAACGTATCCATGCGGATTTCGATAAGCCCTATATGGGAAATATACATTTCATAGTTATCGACTCTTTTTCTAGTTTTTCGTTTGTGGTGGAGATGGGCGCCACCACAGCAGCGGTCACCATCGCCGAACTCCAGAGAATTTTCGTAGCGGAAGGACTTCCCGAAACCCTCGTCACGAACAACGGGACACAGTTTACGTCATCTGCGGTCCAGATTTTTTGCAGACAAATGGAATTCAGCATTATTTTTTACCACCATTCCACCAGCTGTGAAACGGGCTTGCCGAGTGGTTTGTGCAAACCTTCAAAACAGCTTTAAAGAAAGCCACAGATGCGAGTACACCCACGATCGAAGCCTTACTGTGAATTACGGCAACCTACAGAGTATTGTCACAACCAGACGGTACTAGCCCGGCGGAATTGTTCCACTGTCGCAGATATCGTACAATACTTTCCTTTTTGCAGCCAGCTGTAACGCAAGCTCGTACCCCGGGATTGCTAAAATTCTATCATGGGCAAATAGTGTACAACCGTTCCTTCAAACCAGAGGTGGTTCCCGGCAACGGTCGTGGGAAACCAGTATAGCCGTGTTTTTTACGCTTGTGGCTGGTCGTGTTGTAGCTCAAAACGTGGACCAGATACGGAATAGTGTGGTGAACACATCAGTGAAAGACCCTACACGTATTCAGAAGACACACCCCACAGTAAATCTTCACAATGGCATTTTTTCAGAATGCTCTCATCATCTACCAACACCAGGGTCCCCGCAGGCATCCAAGACGGGAATCTAGCTACAGCAACCCATCAGACATCAGGGACAGCAACGGCAGAGCACAATACGTCAGCCTCGAAGGAGCCTACCGCACCGGCGATCCCTACTGATCCATGCAATACGACACTCCATCCTCCAGGAGGAGATCGACTCGGCGATTCCAGATGCAACCGGAGAAGCAGCCTAAACCAGTCCCGAACAGCAACCCACGGAGATTGCATCCTAGGATAACGATGACCGACCAAGGCCCCGGCGAATCAAGTGTCTACAATTCCTCCTATTCCTCAAAATAGACAGGGAGAGGGCATCGGACGCTGCAGTTTGAAGACCGCAGGATCTATTAGTTTATAGATAACTCACAGACAGCGCTAGCTGCAGCTACGGCGCGGGAAGTGGTGTCGGCGCCGTGCTAGACCAGCGAGCACCAATAGGAAACGGGCTGTGGATACGAACGGCGGGAAAGCTGCTTTTAAGAAGCGCCAGGCGCAGCGGGAAGACATCAAATTAAGAAGTGGTCTAGAAGGACGGTCACTGCGCAGCAATCCAGCGATGTTATTGCGCTGAGCAACAATAGGTTCAAGAATAAGGTGGACTACTGGACCTACGTCTTCCCTCGAATATCGTCCCCTATCCTATCCCGACCACCAAGGATAGAACACGTGGGAGACACAGTAAGTAGTACAGAGCCTGACAAACTTCCGGGTTTACTAAACACCCTAACGTGAGGAGGCATGAGCCCTCAGGTGACCCAAATCGGTCAGCAGGGTTGCTGCTCGGCTACTGTGAGTGCTTATACCAATAGGGAGATGACGCTTGACAACTCCTCGCCGACCTGAGCGTACTGGACACATGCATCATCAGTCCTCGGTCCGAAAGCACAGGGATAACTTGCTGCTGTCGGTAAGTGCAGGAAGCCTCTTTAGGTAAAGCTCACACTAGGAGATGGAGGTGAAAAGGAAGCAGAAAAGTTGAGGACCGCAAATGATATGCTCAAAGAAACATTCTGCAACTCTCTTCTTAAAACCAGTGAAGCGAAAGACGGCTAACAACTTTCTCTTAAATGCTGTGCGCGCAGTTGGCTGTAATCGACCACAGTCAACAGTTAGCATGAATGAAAATCTTTATTGTATACAATCGTGGCCTCCCAAATTTTCAGGAAACGGTTATACGAAGAATGAATTAATTAGGAACATATTGTTTATGTTTATTCTCTCTGAGAAGAGAAACAATTCAATGATGGCAAAGTTTCTTTCAGGGATTTTCTCAAGTTCTTTTTCCAACCCTCCCATTACTTAATTCCCCATATTCGACTTACTTCTATGGCCAAGCTCTTAGAAATCTGCTTTTTCTCAGCCACTTATTTTTATCATAAAATTTTCATCACATGGTATACTAACATCAATTATTTTGTATGTTCTTGCTCTTCTATCTCTGATGGTGATATCCGGTGTGTTGGCTTTAACCATCTCTTCTGAAAGAACTTGCTTGTCATATAGTATGGTAATTCCTCCGTTCGACACAAATGGTTTGGCAGTTCCTCCGTTCGACACAAATGGTTTCTGTTCATACTATTTCTAGCATGCGTCTGGCACGCCTATGGACTTACTACATGTGTGCCAATGCACATGGGAATAAACGTTGTGTCTTTCGAGGTATTCATTGTAAGCCAAAATTGAACAGCCAGATACCATATGATCATTATTTCTCTCTTGTCTAGGCATAAGCGGCAACTATCATCTTGTATGTTCTTCAGAAGTACCTTATTGTAGTGCCGCGTGCGCAGTGTCTGGTCTTGAGCTGTAATTATGGTCGCTTCAGTTTCTGGTTTCATTCTTCGAGTGAGCTACATATGCGTCCTACGTTGGTGAATCTCTTGACTGTGAATTATTTTAACATACTGTCCATGAAGAGACTTGCTTTGCTAGGTTTCTATTGAACTTATTAACGGATTCTGTCGTCTTAATAACAGATTATTATAGTCGAGCGTGTTAAGGTCTTCAATACATGACGTGTACAGACGGTTTGGTTGAATTCTATAAATAATTTTCTCTGCGTCCCTCACTAGACCGCCATATTTCATATCATATTGTCAAACCATTTTCATTGGAGAGTGTTCAGCGTGAGTTGTTGCATTTTTGCCATTCGGGTACAGCACTTTCGAAGGTCGCTTCAATCTGCTTTAGTATTCTTCCTTAAGAGGGATGTACAATCTGTATACATCACCTTTTGGATGAGCAAAATGGTAGATAATGAAGAAACATTTCAGGTTTTACGGTGAAAATTACAGATCTCCTGTTTTGTCCATTCCACAATCCCAAAACTATACTCCAGGAGTGGTATAGCAGGTGTGTTCGTTACAATGACTTAATTTCTACTGTTTAGTTCAGGGTGTTGTACCAGTATTAGTTTCTAATTGTACTCTTTCCGGAGCTTCTCTTTCATTTCTGAGATTGTGAGACAAGAGTTTCCTCAATACCTAGGAACTTGTAAGTATTTCCAGGTTTTTATGGTTTTATTGCTTCCTCACCAAGGAATGTTACTGTGTTTCTGGAGCTTGCCATGCATATCGTCGCATACTTATCAGTACCGAAATTCGTACAGATGTCCTGACTGAATGTTTGAACTGTCAATAACATTTCATCTAGTTTTTTCCCACGAAAAGTTTCAGGTATCCATATAAAATAAATGTGAGACAGACTTGTGTCCCTTGAGGAGGCTGTAACTGGATTTAAACTGGGACAATTGCTTTAAAAGTGGGATCAAACAAACACAATAAAGGAGCGGGGATAGATAATCTCCTTGAAATACCCATCAATTAATATTGATGATTTTAGACATTGTTTGGTAACCCAATTACTTATACGTATTCTACAAAACGACACACCTACACACTATGATAGTGAGCAGTAGCTTGAATTTGAGCACTGAATATAGTGTATAGGAGAATAAATTTGGCAGTAAAATAGTGTGTTTAATTGTGTATTATGATAAAGAACTATGTGTTCAGAGAGCTTGGCAGAAAATTCGAAGAAAATCAGCCCATAGGGGCCGAAATATTGGTATGTTAAGTTTGTGTTATAATATGGCGATGTGTTTTGGTGTAATAAGTGCATAGAGGCGCATATATAGAGGTGAGTGAGTGCACTGGAGTTGTTGCCAGATTAATTTTCTGGATTGACTGTGAATAAAGGAAATTTTAGTGAAAATTGGAAACAGGAAGCGCAGATATGAATGTTTAAAAAATATCGTACTATTTCGAAAGTAAGGAGTTACGTGATTCCAATAGCGGATATTAAGGTAGATTGGAAAAAGGTTCCGCCCAAAAATTATTTGGTAAGTTAAGCACACGCTTATAGTTGTCGCTTATATCTGCTGTAGTTGAGAATTTATTGCAGTGCCTTCATAAAGGCACGTATAAGCATGTAATTTCAAAATCTACAGAACAGTCATATGAAGTTTGTAATTAGTAGGATAGATTTCGTGCCACGGAGTCACATGACATCATCCCCGCCACCACTTCCCACTGCACCGATTGGGTCAAGGAGCCACCTGGCAATAGGGGTGGCAAGGAGGTACATATGAGACAGCAGTCCCACGCCCTGAACATGCCAAACGGGAGGCAATCCCCCAGCAGAGGACGCTATGTTGTACCAGATGACGCAATATTTCACCAGAGGACTCAATCTTTCTCCCAAAGACTCAATGTTGCATCTTAGGACGTATAGGAGAAATATACAAGTATATTCAAAATATTAGTGTTCTCGTTTTTTATTTTTATACAAAATGACAGGAAGAACCTATGATGTGATTGCATCAATGCGCTCCTTCAGGAAGTAGGTGAAGGCGCTGTTATCTGTAAAAAAGGAAACATAGTAAAAGAAATGTGGATAATATGTGGTAAAACATGTTGTCATGTGGTAGAATATGAGAATAATTATTAGAGATCCAATAGTTGCTTCATGCGTTCTATCGCCACCTCTCTATCATGGTAAACCAGAAAGAATGCATAGAACATGTCACTCCATAGACTCTCCCTGTAGTGATCGAGATAGTGGCGGCACAGCGGACAGGTGGCATTGTAGTGTATGAGCACTCACGACTCCAACATGGGATGCTCCAATGCACTGAAGAAAATTGGACATTGAAACACATGAACCACCACATGTTGACATCTTATTCTTCGGTTTCTGCTCCGTCATAGGTGAGAGGAAGATTTTCGGAAGGTGGCGACAAGCTCCAGAGGACATGACGTAGTACGGTAACGCGTGCTTTGCATGGCGTTGCGAAGTGTGCCATGCTACAGGTGACGAGTCATTGTCTCAAATAAGGCTATTCGTGAGCAGTTCTCCGAAAGATCTGTTGGAGAACACTTCATCTGTTGATGGGTTTGTGCTCTCAATACTCGATTGCATGCTAGCTGTCCTGCATCACGCTTCAGCCACGAGAGATATGCGTGAGGTCTGTTCCCTTACTATTGACGAACATGGCATAAAAAAGTGTCATATCTCGATCGCTAGTCTGCTTTGCTTAACCACGCCTCATATGACTCTCTTCTCGCACCACGAGACGGTGCTTCCCACCTGAATCAACCAATCGTCACGACGTCCGCACTTGCGATTGGCGCCATCTCGTACTCGCGGAGCGAGTCTTTGCACAGCGAGCCTGGCGACGTGCTTACTTGTAACGAAGACGGTCGGACGGCAATTACTCTCTTGCCTGCTGCTCGCCAGAGAACACAGCTTTTCTCTCTCGCAGTAACTCGCCCGCCGCTTGCCAGCGGTGGGACTCACTTTTTCGCCTGACGCTGAGCGGGAACAGCACTCGCTCGTAGGCTGCTAGCCGGCACACTCTCTCGTCTGCTGCTCAAGTCAGCACACACTCGCTCTCAGGTGGTAGAGCAGTCAGCAACATTACTCGCTCTCAGGTGGTAGATCAGTCAGCAGCTTGCACTCTCTCGCTCTGCAACGTGAGCAACATCACTTGCTCACACGTAATCATCTGGCGCCATGCCAGTACTCTCCCGCCAGCTGTTCAGCAGAGAACACCGACATCACTCACGAGAAGTCAACTGGGCATCTAGCCCTTCCTCACACCACCGCCATGGTGAGTCGGCAAGCTAGCCGGCACATTCTCTCGCCCGCTGCTCAGCGGACAACACTCTCTAGCTAGGATATAACGGGATATCCAGCCCTTCTGCGTATCACTAATTCGCTTCCCATCGCCTCCATGGTGAGTCGGCATGTTAACCGACATTCTGTTGCGAGGAGTCAACGGGACATCCAGCCCTTCTGCGCATCTCATCACTTCTATCGTGGAGCCTCACATCACCTCCACGATGAGTTGGCAAGCTAGCCGACATCCCGTCGCTACAACGCGAGAGAAAGTACTTTGTTCACGCTGACATCGGCCTTCTAACGTTGGATCTGGTAACAAGACACCGATTCAACTCTACCATGCAACCAGTATGCAATTATCCAAGCGATCATTTTATCTCATCTCATCACGTACTCTTGGAAAACAGCATATTCTGATTATTTTCATTATTATCATACCATTCGTCACGAAACTACTTGTTCTTGTTGGCAATCAGTATTCATATTAATCCTCATTCATTTTCAATCTGCATTTCTAGTACAATCATCCCATGTGCAGGCAAGACCAGATTTGTCTGCACATAATTGATCCTTCGAGCTTTAACTCGTGCTTTAATTTTTCCGTGCACTCATTTGTTCTACGGGACAAAATTGTCTGTACACCAACCAATAACGTTTATCATCGAAACAGAAAAAATGGCGCTTCTGCTGCTCCAAAGAGTATAGTGTATGATTTTTGGGAAGAAGACAATGCTGCACGTTCATGCGTGGAACATCATCATGTAATCATGCCAAGTAGTACTCGCAACGATAATTCGCTACAACCGTTTTTGAATGACTTTCGCTCTACACAAGGTATGCTTTGACTAGGATTGTAAGACATACATTTTTGGCCGAAGCCCTACAAACTCCATTATCACATCACTTCCTCATTCGTTTTTAAACAAAACCAACACTTTCTTGTTGCATGGGAATACACAAAATGGATCCTACGCTTCAAAAGTAGATGTATCGTAAAAAAGAATATAGATATCGAAAAAAGAATATAGACATGGCGTGACGTCGACAAAATAAAGGAATTAGTGTTAATGTGGAGCAACTGGATAACTAAAATCTTTTGCTGGAGAAAGGAATAGAAGAAATCACACATAAGCAATTTCGACAGTTCTAAAATCGAAAAGTTAACAGAAAATTGTTTGTTCATCAACACATCTGTTTTACGTAGCTCAATGGTCATGAGATACCCTTCGATATGTCAACTAGTGACAAAAGCAGGATCGGCAATAAGTTTCCGCGCCCCATATCGTACCTCCCATCGATTCACGAGATAGATGCGTCGATTTCGCACATTATCACTTTTCCCATAGATGCTATTCACCATCCAATTAAAGAAAATTGTTCCAAATTTTGAGGAGGCATTTTACGTAGTTCAGTGTTTAAGTTGGGATAGGGAAGAAGCAACGGTGTTTGACGGAAGGAGAGAATGCTGTGGATGCGAATGATTATGTAACCCATATCCATCGCCTTTAGCAAAGTGCGACCATGAATGATAGTCATTTGAGGAGAAGCGTGGCCATCACTTTCGGTTGACGACACAGTGGTGGTTTCTACGGTTCACGACATAGTGGCAAGTCGCTGAGAGTATCGTTGAGATGGGTCGGGATGTCGAGATCCACTTCCAACAGATAGCATTGCTCGTCCTCCTCCACTGCCTGCACTACACGAAAGTCTGCAATGTTCTCGACCAATTGAAAATCACCGATGGGTAAGGGTTACGACGACGTGTCCCTACAGATTATTCCAATCAATATATTCAAGATAGCAATCGGGGTCCGACGGGGTGTATGGGGCAACGAGGAAACGATGGTTGGCTGCACCAAACCACCCCGTATCGCTGTCTCAAAAAAAGACCAACATATCAACGTCGGTAAGCAGTTCCAACCGCACCACGTCATTTTCAACATGGCATCCCATGTGAGAGGCGGTGCAGTGAGGTAATGTGTAGGATCAAGAGCGTATATGCGCTTGCACAAGATGCGAAACGTATAGAAAATGTCGGTGAGGAGTATCACATAGATTTTTAAATACAAGTCGACGTAATCTGATAAATGACGTATACGAAACACCTGCCAGAATGCTGTGCACTCATGTAATTATCGTTCGAAATGTGTTACCCCAGAGGCAACTAAAAACGTTTCTTTGGGTAGCAACACGTTTTCGTCGAGTTTCGATTCCGTGTTGACATAGTCGTAAGGAAAAACATCCTTTGTACATGCTAATGCAAAGTGGACATTGTTCGGAAAATGTGCACGAACACATGTCAAAAATGTGGGAAGGAGACTGCGTGCCAAAGCATCGAGAGAACTGGATATAAATTTAAAGGTGTCTAGAAAACGAAGTTCGACTTTCCCAACACGTAATGAGATGGAGATGAAACGTTCCTGATTCTGAGGTACGATATAGACTATGGTTTTTTCATCTAGATCTTGACCAATGGCACGAAGTATAAAATGCGAATCGTAAGAGGCTGACTTGCGAATCAGTATTGGAATATGAAGAGGAATGCGATAGTTGATATTGCACACGTTGTGTGCAGCGCCACGTTAAGTGATCATATACGCGTATGACGTCGGAGTGTAATAAAGCATTCCCGTAAATACAACACGAGGTCGCACTTCGGAAATGAGCGTCGTCCTCAGGTGGCATGACAAGTGGCCGGTGTTGGTCAACACACGTCGCATAGTCACGAGCAATGACTTTCAACGCCAGCAACATCTAATTCGCCACATCACGTCCACGAAAAGAAGTATAGCTGTTGCGAGACGCGTCGAAGAAACAGACGATGTTTCAACCAGCTGCAAAAAGTGTGTGACGTTGATATACCTCGGAATAGAGTGCATCGATCGGTGGTTGACATGAGACTATAAGTTCTGTGAACGCTTCGAAATCGACCTAGACTACTAAACGGGTGTTCTGTTGCCGTAAATAAATTCTAAACATCATGAGTGCCTCTTCTTTCTTTGGTAAAATCACACGCATCGGTAACGTTTTTGTTCAATACGCTAGATGCGTTTCAAATTTGTCTGCTTGGTGGAAATATGGAAACGGTGATCGCAGACAATTTTTCTTCGTTTATGCTCTAATAATTGTCTCTCAAGTAAGCGGTCTAAAATTTTTATCCAACAATAATGTGCTTTGCACAATAAGAGATTGACATGATGTTGCTTGATGTTTTAGAATAATAGAGTGCACCTACAACCAACTTATCCTGTGTCGACGATCACGTCAACCTATGCACATGACATGAGTAATCTGAATTTTGGCGTTCATATCTAGACACTTGCATTGTAATTAAATATGTGTCAAATCTAAGGTACTCATAAGCTGATGAAACATATCTTGTAAGTGTCCCCGATGATAGAAATGGTGAATAATAGGACGAGTACAATTACAGAGCACTGCCGCAATCGACCAAAGGAAACATCATCACGATTCTCTACATTAATGGTCCCTTTTCTTGAATTATAAAAGGGTGGTGGAAAATTGATATAATTGGAATTTTTACGATAATCATCAAGATGATGAAAGTCGACATGTAATGCATCAATCGTATCAGTGCTTTTCCACCATCTCGCTCATGAAATTCAGAGAGTCGTATATGAATCAGGTCTACAATATTGACATGTTATTGCAACTCTCGATTGTTTTCAGCAAAGACATACGCCGGAGATAAAAGGTGAAAGGTAAAAAGTTAAGTTGCATGCGTCCATATTTAGGAACGAATAGTTTTTTTATCATAAATTCACATTATAACGTTGTAAAATTTTTATAATGATGTTGTAAACCGTTCATTGTCGAAAGAGAGGGTGTTTGACATTGTTCTAAAAACGCTAAGGGATGTAAAATGCCCAGCGTATTGGCTGTACTACCGCGTACAATGTCTTGGTTAAGTAATCATATTGGGTATATTTCACGAAAATAAAAATGAGCCGAACACCTACTCTTCCTTTATTTATTGTGTTTTGGGGGCAACAGATGCACTTCAGCGTAAGCCGACCGCGTGGGCTAGGTATGTGGTATTACTATTAATTATTTTCAAGACCCATATTAAAAATTTCTCTTCACGGTATATTTAGTATGTATATATAATAATACAATAATAATATATAACAACGATAGAACAGAAATTCACTATCCATATTTACCAATTAGTTAGGTATTATAGCATCCAACTCTAGGCTTTCTCTATCTGAAAAAAAACAACAACATACTTGTTCAAACATGCTTTGCTTTAGAACGACAAAAGCTAACAATACAAAAACAATAGACTGATCGATTGCAAGAAAAACTTAATCTATTGATGTGCCTGAGTAGCAGGGAAAGGGGCGCTTAGCGCTCCTCCTTGCTCCAGTTTTATCGAGCATTGTAAGAAAAAACGAACTTTGTAATGCTGGAATCATACAATAACAAATACACAGAAGTCATCGCACGACAACGTGCGGAATGGTATCGCTGCAGAACTCAACGCGCCGGTACGCAAACACTATCGCAGACGTCACGTGCTAACCAAGGGATTTGACGATCTCTGGGAGGCAGATTTGGTGAGTATACAAGCCTATGCGAGGAGTAATAAAGATATGAATTACATCATGACGTTGGTCGACGTCTATTCGAAATATGCGTGGGCCGAGACTGTCCAGCGTAGGACGAGGGCGCTATGAAGAAGGCATTCCAGCATACCCTGTCCATCTCAAAACGCAAACTTACTCTTCTACAGACAGATCACGGCACCGAATTCTACAATACCTTCTTTGCGATATGGTTAAAGGGAAAACACATTCGTCATTACTCCACCTACTCTACCATGAAAGCTTGTGTGGTGGAAAGTTACAATCACACACTCAAAGCGAGCATGTGGATGCGTGTCTCTGTCGAAGGGTCGCATCATTGTTTGACTATGTTTCCAGGTCTTCTTCGTGCGTACAACGCTAGAAAACATCGCACGACAGCCATGCGACCGATGTCAAAGAAAATAGTCTCATGAAAGCGGTCTATGCACGTGTCAAAACACTCGACACACATCACGCCACGTTTCGCGTAGTCGATCTCGTACGCATCAGCTAATACAAACATCACTTTCAGAAAGGGTACGAACCTTCATGGACAACGAAAATTTTCAGTCGTGAAAGTACATCTTTCAAATCCTGTGACGTATTTACTCCAAAATTAAGATGGTGAAACCATCGCTGGACGTTTTTATCGAGAGGAACTGCAGTCGACGCGTTACCCAAAAAGTTTTCTGGTCGACAAAGTACTTCGCAAAAAGGGTTCCCTTCGCTATGTCAAATGGTTGGGTTTAAACGCAAAAGATAATGCATAGATATATAAAAAAATTATGTAAACTATTTGTGAAAAGATTGAATAAATACATCACTACAACGGAAACAAACCGTTCTTTTGTTATTCTTTACCGTTTAACATTTGAAAACATACCCGTTCGTGACGTGTATCGTTCACGATGTGTGTAAAAAGGTGTCATCGCGTCTACCACGTTAGACATGACTTACCAGCGCGATCTTCGAATCCTGCTGTCGTCAACCGCACACAGCGCAGGATGTTTGGGAAGAAGGACAATGTACGGTGTCGCAAACATGTGAATCTGAATCGTCGCATAGATGGTGTGGACCACCTTCCTAGTCACCTCTGTGTCATCTGTGCCATGAGATGCAACTAGAAGTAGATGATAAAGTGAACCGTCGACCCAACAGTGTTGTAGCTCTTCGAGGGCATTGGTGTGATGGTATGTTCTACGCACAAGTACTCGCCTTCCTAGGCTGTATTCACCATATTGGTGAAACACTCCAGTAGTCTTCTTACCACTTCACCCCCATACCACCGACACCACACGTGGAATATGTGTACCGTATAGACCACGATGTGCACCTGATGAGAGAGATACTGCGACACATACTTTCTCATCGTCATCGCCTGTTCTTCAAAAGAGCACAACATGCACAATGGTAACGACAGTTGCTCTATCCTAATACAACAACCATCGTGTACGTGAATACCGTCTTGCAATACCCTCCGAGATATGCCCTCATGCGTGCATGCTATTCACCGACAAGAACATACTTGTGAACATTACAAGGGACGAAGGGAAAAAATTGTTGGTCTATCGCGTGAGATGTGATGCGATCTTTCTTCACATGTGGATGAAGGATGCTGCACATCCATTTTTGTAGATTTAAAAAATGCAAATAATATTCAAAATAAAAACATGGTGTTTTGATTTATCCTCCATCCCCTCTCCACTTAGGTTACAAAACGGATGACTAGTTGACCTTGGATCGTGAAAACAAAATATAAGAAATAGGATAAAGAAAACATAATGTGTAACATTGTGTTTTTATTCATTGTTTCACTTCTGAATGTCAATTTTCTGTTGGCTGTACCATTCGGCAACATTTTTAAACGAATGTCCATCAAATGGCGCTGATTTTGGTGATCATGATTCGATTAGTCATCTTCATATTGCTTTCGTAACAAATCTGTTCCATGCAGCGATTAGGTTTTTAATTTTTTGCTCCCTTGTTTCTTCGACACTTCTGGAACATTACTAAAAAATCAGAAATGATTATGATAAACAATAAACTAAAAGACTACAACGCAGTGTGCTCTTAATTTCTTAACAAGTAGGAAAGTTTTCCTTCTCACAGTTCCACAAAAACATGGCCAAGACGTGACGTTCACTCATGACCATAGGGTTCACGCTCTTCCTTCCCCTCAATTTTTCATAAATTGTACTCCATTTTAACATGTGTCTAACGCATGTTTAACGCATTCGCCCAACATGTTTAACGCATTCGCCCAACATGGGACATCCACATTTCTCCAGATTTATAATAGAGACACACACATTGCCTCAACCATGTAATTTTCTGTTCACCCTTTACATATATCATGTCCACTTCTTTCAGTTTTTCTTCTATTATATGTGGTAAGAACGTATATGGAATGTTGCCAAATCGTTTCCAATCTAACAAATGGTGATTATGCATCAACCATGTGGCAATCCTTCTATCGTATGGTGACAACGACACCTCTCCGCAAGGAGGTTCAACAACCAATGTGGATGTGACTGCGTTTTCGACTTCTCGAGAATAGTAATACCCTTATAGAAGAATTGTTTGTCTCGTATAAACCCTTGCATATCCACAATGGCGTAACTGTATACGAAATAATAAAAAAATATTTATAGTAAAGACAAAACGATCGCGTGGAAAACAAAATAAATGAAGGACATAAAGTTACGTCTGTGGCATGTTGGCAACACATTGCCGGGGACGAGACATGTCATCTGCCATGACAAGGATTGTATAGCGTCGTAGCGCGCAGAACGACTACGCGAAATGGTGTTCGATGTAGTGGTTTATATTGGACCATGTTGACCTCGCTACGCGTGGTGAAAATTTGGATGATGGGTGAACACGTTGACCTCGGTACGCGTGGTGAGATTCTGTACCGCGACTACTTAAAGGTTGCTGTGGCATGCTGAAAACGCAGTAGACCTCGCTGCATGATGACGCATCTCGCTCCATCGAAGCCTACCATAGGGTAGGTCATCTTTAACTGTTGGACAACGAAGCACTGCACCACCTACCGTTGATCATCCTCACCACATGAAGAGCGAAAAAAAGTGCCCTTTTTTCTCGAGCGGTTGAAGCATCAAGCATCTTCGTCACTGTTCCCGTCATTGCATGAAAGGACGTACCGTCATTAATGGTCTTCCGCTTATCGAACTTGATTATCCGTGGTGGAAAAAGAAGCGTGCTTTGGAAGAAACTGTCCTACGCATGATTGATAACAAACTGGATGACGTCATCTCTCCACCAAGTGAACAATGACATTGTATTCACTTTGCTTTGCATGATTTTTCATTGCGCTTGCCGTTGCACCTACGACACTGATCGTCGCTGCAACGACGTCTCAACCACCCTTCGCACGCATCTGTCACAACGCTGACCGTCGATGCACACGTATCTACACCAAGCAACCCCTGCTCCCAGGTCGTCTGTGTACTCCATCCCCTAGGCAATACAAATTCTTTTAAAGTGTGGGCGTTTTCACAAGCATGTGATCGATGACGACGTGCGTCAAGCATTAAGCATTACAAATACAGAATATATTTGATCATCTATGGCGTCCCGTTGACAAGCAACAAAACACAACACCAGGCTTAACCGCGATCAGACAGGATGGAGATAGCGCGTCTCTTTGTGTTGGTGGTGCTCTGTTTTATCTAACTCGCGTCATGTCTTATCCTGCCTGTTTTAAAGAAACTATTCCATTGTTTGACTTCTATACCACGACGTGTGGACACACCTTCTTCAACATATGCATCGAACAATGGATACAAACCCCTCATTATCAATTACCCTCTACATGACTCTATTCTCAAATTGCTATCTACACTAGAAGTCGCCAAAGTGGTGGTCCGCGGACCACTAATGGTCCGCGAGAAAATTTTGCTAGTCCCCAGAGAAATGTGGAATATACTTACTCATCACGTTAAGTTATGTTTTAGGTTACGTTGAAACATAATTCAATTCAAACAATACGTAAAACGGAGGAAGCTCTCGAATGCGATCCAGGATCGTGAGCGTTCTGTTTATCATGTCAATTCGTTTATTTCCTGGAAAGATTTGCTTAAAAGATTAAATTTATCTTCAACAATAGATAAAATTAATCAATATGGTATGGATAAGGAAACTGAACGCCTTTTAAGTTATTATTTCAATGAATCGTAGATGTGATTCTGTTTTTTGTCATGCAACAATCTTCCGTTTCGGGGCACAGGTGTGATAGGGTCTCTTTATAATGGAAATTTTCTAGGCTTAATTGAATTATTAAGTAAATATGACTCTGTGTTGAGGGATCATTTAACAAAAATAAAAAAATAAAAAAACAATTGTGCATCATGTGGCGCATAGGTCACAGGAACAGATTATTTCTGCGCTTGGAAACGAAGTGCTTAACAAAATTAAAAGTAATATAAACGCGGCTACATATTTTAGTATCCAAATGGACTGTACCGCTGATATTTCTCATAGAGAACAGGCTTTAATCATTATAAGGTATGTAAACTTCGAAGAAAATAGATTTATAATAAATGAATCGTTTACAGGATTTGTTGAAGTAGCTGATGTAACTGGTGAAAAACTCGCAAATGCCTTATTACAAAAATAAATGAGTTAAGCTTAGATATTAAAAATTGTAGAGGGCAAGCATATGATAATGTTAGTAACATGAAAGGAAAGTATAAGGGCGTTCAATCTAGAATAATAGCTTTAAATCCTCTTGCGGTTTATGTTCCTTGCTTATCACATTATTTCAATTTGTTAATATGTGATTGTAAAAACATTTTTGGAATACTACAACGTTTATACTTCTTATTCGCTGCATCAACGAAAAGATGGGAAATTTTACAAAAGCAACTTAAAGTCACCCTTAAACCATTATGCAATAATCGTTAGGAGGCTAAAATAGATTCTGTTAAGGCCGTGTATATACAGTTTAAACAAATTTGTAATGTTTTGGAGGAGTTTATTGATAAAGGTAATATTAATATAGCAATATCTGAAGCCAATAGTCTTTTAGGCCTAATACAAGAAATGCCATTTATCTTACCCCTAACAGTATGGTTCGCAATCTTATCCAAGATTAATCCTATCAATAAAATATTTCAAGGAAAAAAAATTGTTCTTGACGCGGCTTTGAACTTAATTAATAAAATTAGAGCTGAAATTGAAGATTTAAGACCAAAGTTCGACGTATTTGGACGAAGCAAAAAGTTTTGCACATAAATTAGGCCTTTCAGAACAGAACTGAACGCTTAAATTCACTTGCTATTTTAAGTATTGAAAGAGAAATTGTAAAAAAACTGTAACTTTTCTGAAGTAACTGACGTAATAGCGAAAATAGAGTCGTGCTCTAAATAATAATTTTTTTTTGAATATATAAAAAGTTTGTTTTTTTACCTCAATTAAAAATAAGGGGCCCCTAATTTGTTTCTTGCACCGGGGCTCCCAAAAATAGAAGGCCGGCCCAAAGGAAGTTTTTGTGTATTTTTCTTTTGTATATTGGTGTTTTTTAGGACATGTATGATCTTAAATCTTAACCATTTACATATTTTCTTTTATTTTATATTTATTGGCATAAAATTAGTTTGACTTTTCTAAATTTCTTCTCTTTTTTATTTTAGATTCAAACAAAATAAACCCATAATGAGTTAAAAAAGAATATTCTGCATTTCTTTAGTAATTCAAAAAGTATTGAGAACGATAATAATAATATTAGTAGTATTTCACCTAACCGTGAACTGATCAATAAATCAGACTCTCCACAGTCTTCATCAGGCACCATTAGGAAAAATATTGGAACGGGAGGTGGTGAGAAAAAAACCCGCAAAGTATCAAGAAAATATCATTCCTACTACTTAAACATTGGATTCATTGAAGAACCTGACAGTGAGCTGGATCCACGGCCTCTCTGTGTTGTATGTTCTGAAAGTTTATCTAACGATGCATTAAAACCTTCCAAACTTGAAAGACACTTGAATTCAAAACACCCGGATTTAGCAAAAAAACGCTAGAATATTTTAAAAGAATGTATGAAAATCTGCAAAAGCAAGCTACTGTTTTAAGAAAAATGACCATGGAAGATAAATCATTAATAAAGGCTTCCTATCTCATGGCAAATCAGATCGCGAAATGCAAAAAGTCGTACACGATTGGAGAAGAATTAATTAAGCCTTGCATGTTAAAAACCAGTGAACAGATTTTGGGAATGCAAGCTGTTCAGAAATTGAAAGTAATTCTTATGTCTGCTAATACTATCAAGCGCAGAATTGAAGATATGGCCGAAGACATTGAAAATCAGATAATAAAAATGGTGAAAAATTCATCAATTTATTCAATACAACTTGACGAATCTACGGACATTACAAACAAAGCACTCCTTCTCTGGTTTGTGAGGTTTGAGTATGAAGGTGAGTTATATGAAGAACTATTTTGTTTGCTTAATTTGCCAGGTAGAACAACCAGCTCCTAGATTTTTGAAGCTCTTAATAGTTATTTCCGGGAACATGAAATTGACTGGAAAAAATGTATTGGGATATGCACAGACGGTGCCGCAAATATGACTGGACATCTCTCAGGAATTGTTGCAAAGGTGAAGAATGTTGGTCACCCAGGCATTTTATCTACACACTGCATTATACATCGAGAACAACTTGCAGCGAAAAAAATGTCCCCAGAACTACATGAAGTATTATCAAATGTCATTGAAATTATAAAGGAAATTCGACACAAAGCACACAATTCTCGAATATTTCAGGCGCTTTGTGAAGAAATGGGTTCCGAGTATATTCATCTTCTTCGTCATGCTGAGGTGAGATGGCTGTCGAGGGGCAAAATACTGACCCGACTATTCGCCTTGCGGGAAGAAGTCAAATTATTTTTCCATGAACAAAATAATCCGAAATTGCAAAAATTCTTGTCCAACAATGAATTGTTAACAAAGCTTGCATACCTGGCAGATTTTTTCCCTGTTAAATGAACTAAACATATCCTTGCAAGGACAACTTAAGGACGTGTTCACACTACGAAGTAAAATGGATGCGTTTCAAAAGAAAATATTACTGTGGCAAACGCGGTAGGTTGAGGACGATCTGCAAATGTTTCCTAATTTTGATGAATACATGAAGGAAAATGATGTTAACCGGCAAGTAGTAACCCTAGTTAAAAAGCACTTGGAATCACTTACAGAACCTTTTGCTCGTTATTACCCAAAGAATGAAGATTCCAGACATGGTAATATGTGGATAATAGATCCGTTTGAAGCGAAAATACAGAATAATAATTTAAATATGCATCTAAAAGAAAGCCTCATCGACCTATCGTCCGACGAAACTCTCAAATTTAAATTTCATTCATCCTTATCATGATCTCAGTTTTGGCTTTCCATAAAAAGTGAATCCCCTTTTCTTAGTGAACAGGCGATGAAAAATTCTGATTCAATTCTCCACAACTAATTTATGTGAAAAGGCCTTTTCATCTGTCACAGCCATCAAAACACGGTACCGATCTCAGCTTGAAATAAATGCAGTTCTCCGTCTTGCAGTAACAACATTGGAACCAAATATCCACTATCTTTTTTCAAGTAAGCAGGAACAGCCATCACACTAGGAATGTATAATGCTAAAAGTTTGATATACTTAACCATTTTTTAATTGTTTCGTTTTTACAGTTTTTGTTTATTTTGTTTATTTTATTATGGTTTATTAATAAAGCTTTCATAATTTGGTTACAATTAATAGTTTCATTTTATTAACTACATACGTTTTATGTGTTCTTAGATCACATTTTTTTTAATAAATATATTTAACACTTAAAAATCCTATTAGTGGTCCGCGGGATTTAAATTATGAATTTACTGGTCCGTGAGGTCAAAAAGTTTGGCGACCGCTGATCTACACGATTGGTTGCAACATTCATCTCTCTTATTGGCATGATATGTGGCATGGTCCGTTTCGTGGTGTTCGTATGTGTACCAACCCGCATCATCGTACAATATGTCCAGAGCTTCTAGTCAAAGCGAAGAGCGACATCAATGCCATTCCCCATCACATATTATGGGGACTCTAGATAACTATTTATTTCAAAACAAACACATATGATGTAGTCTTTCCCGGTGAGTGCATCGAACACAGTGCTACGCGAGTGTCCCAACTGCCTCTCCACGTCTCTCCGTGAAAGCAATGTTGTTAGGACGGTTGTAGCCATATCTTCTGCTAGACGTGTATTATTCGTTGGTTCCAAACGCAGCGTACATGCCCCGTGTGTCGCTGTTCACTTCCCCGAACCGCTTACTTAGACAACAGAGAATTACTTAATGATGATTCTAATTGAGCGTTGCATCGCATACGTGCGCTTCATAATTATCATCATATTGTTTCCACACTTCGATTTTGATAGCTGTACACATGCTACACTTCTTATGATGTTGTATCATAGCAGACTGACTCAACTCGTGCACATTTTGCTGAGCAGTAACATTATAGACGACATGATTGCTTTATGGGACAGTAGTCGTGTGATAAGACGACTTCTTTCTCAATACAACCATCTTATTTCTCAACCCTTTATCTCTGGGAATGTAGTACGATTCATCGCGTTGATGTGTCACTTTATATGTGAAGGATACCTCAATGCTCTTCTGTTGAACAAAGACGCATCGTCTTGACACACACCAGATACCACAATGCTCCTCAGTTACAGATGATGAAACATTGATGAAACATTGCGTCCTATGGTGAAAGATTGCGTCCTGTGGTGACAGATTGCATCCTGTGATGAAAGATTGCGTCCTGTGGTGAAAGATTGCATCGTCTGATGACAGATTGCTTCCTACAGCGTCTCTGGTGCAACATTGCCGACTCTGGTGCAACATTACGTCCTCTTATGCAACATTGTACACACTGCTGGGAGATTGCCTCCCGTATTTCGTGCTCTGGGCGTAAGACTGCGTCACATCTCTGCCTCCTTGACACCCCCATTGTCAGGTGGCTCCGTGGCCCCATAGGTGTTGGTAATGGGGTGGGGAGAGGTGGTGGGGATGTGGCTCCGCGACCCCATATTTACCCTACTGTTATTGTCAAAGGAGAAACCTATGCTCTATATTTGTATAAATACATATACAGCCAAACCGCTACACGAGGACCAACTTACGTCTTAGAGGGAAGTCTTGTGCGCCCTCTTATCGGCCAAACATAGAACTACACGTGTCGTGAAGACACCTAGCAACCAGGAAGCAAATTGCAAAGCCAGAGGAAGTAGATTAGAGGGTAATGATATGAAGACAAACTGTATATAATCGGTGGCATAGTGGACT
Source organism: Laupala kohalensis (assembly GCA_002313205.1). Taxonomy (NCBI): domain Eukaryota; kingdom Metazoa; phylum Arthropoda; class Insecta; order Orthoptera; family Trigonidiidae; genus Laupala; species Laupala kohalensis. Next base: position 444,443 of record NNCF01130504.1, on the reverse strand, counting down.
CGAAGCAGAAGAACTCAACAGCTGCGTGGGCGTTGCAACTTATGTGACACCCCAGCACTCTCACCGCTGACTCCCGAACCAGGTCGGAAGCTGGAAGGACACGAGTCTGTCGAGATCTACACTGTGACGTCATGACCGCCACCTACTTCTCTCTGGCTGCTGCCACCTGTGACCATGGAACGTTGTAAGTACTAATAAATGTGTCATCCTAGCTATGGGTTTCACAAGCATCTTCACTCCTGCCTAAACCTAATCTACACCTTTCCTCATTCTATGTCGTGTCTATCATCCGTGAATGCAGTCGGTCAACCAGATAAGAACGACGAAGGAAGAACCGCGACACACTTGTAAACCGAGAAGAGTTGAAAAGAAGAGGGGAAGCGTGGTAAAGTGGCAGACCACCTGCCTAGGGGCATAAAGGCACTATAGTCAACCGTAGAGCAGAATAACAAGATGGAGCGGTAATATTGCAAATTGTAAATCCCAAGGAAAACGATCGGTTTTAAAAAACTGTATATCTTGGCGCAGAAGTACTTTTGGAAGACAATGAAATTATCTCGAATTTTAATGCAAAGTAATGCATTACAGACGAAAATGGAAATAAAGGCCAAAAATAATGATTAATTAATCTCAGGAAAAATTCGTCAATGCTTGAAAATTCGGGGGAAAAGTAAATGACCAACAGTAAACGTAATTGAATAGAAGACAAGGACAGCATTGAAAATTAACAACCAGAGAACGCTACTATTGGCGCAACAAAGAGCAAGCGTATAACTCCGGTACAAAGAAAGCTACAGTTATCACTGTAGTTAGTGAGAAGGCTATAGTATAGCATACTACAGTCGACCAACACGGATTGAAAGGATTAAAATGCTAATGAATATTTAGAGATAAATTATTTTTTGTGGGGCTTTAAGGACTCGTCAACAGTAAAATCATTAGAGGCCATTAGAGATAAACAACACATTACAAATATCAAATAGGTATATATTTTATAGGGAAAAAGTAAACGTCTTTACAATAGAAGACTGGGACAGCATAAATTTTGAATATTGATACCCAGCGATCGCTACTATTGTCGGACAGAAATACTGTTAAACATGAGAAGTATGGGGAGAAAAGGCTCCAAGTTATCACAATACATCCCTCGAGATGCTTCATCAGACAATAGAGACCTCCATTCCAGGGACTGTTCAACAATAATTCGCAGTGAGCATATCTGATCTATAGACGATATATTGGCTCTAAATCCAGCTTGTTCTTTGCGGATAATTTATGTACATCTGCTGACATGCGATGGAGTATTATTCTACTAAAGATCTTATTGCAAACACAAAGGAGATTGATTCCTCTCCAATTATCGCATTCACTTAAATTTCCCTTCTTAGGGATTTTAACGATTATGCCCTCCAACCATTCATCAGGTAATCTCTCCTCTCTCCATATATCTTGAAATAATGGATATAACATTACACAGTAGAGGTAATGTCCGCCTTCAATATTTCTGCAGGTATCCCATCTTTTCTTGCTGCCTTTCCTTTCTTCAGTTCTTTTATGGCACTTCTAATCTCCCTCTTATTGGGTGCTTGTACATCTATGTTCAGAAATTGAAAATCCTACCTCCTCCGGCGTATCCTGAGTTGTTTGGGTGTTATTTCTGTGTAGCACTTCCATAAAGAATTCTCTCCACCTCCGCAGCTGACCTTGTGTTGAGAATATTCCTTTTCCGGCCTTATCCTTCACTGGCTGATTCTGGTTTCTTGAGCCTCCACTCAGCTTTCTACCTATGTCAAATACTTCTTTTAGATTCCCTACATTAGCTGCTGTTTCTGATTTTCTTGCCATATCTTCCATATAACTTCTATGATCTCTTCTACAATATTCTTTAATATCCTTATGAAGAGAGTTATACAAACATGTTAAATTTGAATTATTCTCCGAACTATCATTATAATTTATCTTCTTCTTTATTACATCAATAGCACTTCATTACTTTGAACTTTCGATAATTATATCAAAATGAGACGCTTATCTGACAGTATGTACATTGCATTATCATACTGGAGGCAAGAATTTAGTAAAAAATTCTAGTTCCGCACGCGGTACGTGACATAAACATTTACTTTCTTTTGTTGTTTTAACACTGAGCCCATTTTCATCCCATATTCATATTTTCCCAGACGATTAACAATGATATAAACTATTTCAAGTATAAATTTAAAAAAATTTAAAATGCGCATTTTGAGAAATTCAAAATCAAAAGTTTGATTTTGAACACGTTATTTTCTTCTTCTTTGACCTATATCGTATCTATACGATGGCTACTTCCCTTCAATTTTTTTTATCAAAGTCTGAGATGGACTTGAAAAAAATATATTAAAACCGTGTTGATATAATAATAATAAATTTATTGTCAAAAAAACAGTACAAACTGCGTATGACCATGTGGAGGACTATAAACTAATTTACTCTCCGGAAGCAAGCAAGGGACCATCCCATCAATTCCGATAAAGGGCCCTAAGGCAGAGGCGGATTCAAAAATTTCAGCAAAAATGCCTAGATAAGATGAAAAGTTAACTACGAGTTATAATTCTAATAGAATGTCAATATGTTTGTAAATTAACGCAAAAAATGTACATGTACAAATTGTTATCGAACTATAGATTATTCTGAGTATAGTGTTTAAAAATCATAAGAATTGAAATAACACTATATTCATGATGAAGTGGAATTGCCCAGTAGTTGGACTAAGTAATTACATTAAGAAAATGAAGGACAAATTGTGTAAAATATTACTAAAACATGAACACAGAAAAGTCAAAATGAATTAACTGGTCAAATTAGGTGACATCATCACACAGGAGTGTATGATTCTCGCCATGAGGAAACTAAAGTGACTTCACCACAAGATCCCGAGGAATTGAAAGAATATCTGAGAAACACACACTGAATCAAGAGAAGATAAACAATTTGAGATCAAAATCTATACATGGTCAGTTCTTTACCACTACATTTAGAGACAATGTTCATCAAAAGATGACATTCAGCTAGTTGCAAAGCTCAGGATTAAAAGGTGAAACTGGAAGCCTACTAGTAGTCGCCCAAGATCAGGCTTTAAGAGCAAGATAATTGCAGAATCAAATATTAAAAATGAATGTTTCGAGCTAATGTAGGGTGAGTCAGTGAAAAGAAGAACACATCAGCCACACTGTCGCAGGATTTCCCGTTATATCAGCAATTGAGTTTATAAACCGATACAACAACGTGGCTAACTACATCTATTGGGCAATACTTACAATTAAAGTTGTAGCAGTCTCGGTACAGATAACTGGTATGACCAAGAATCTGAAAATGTGATAAAACAGGAAACATTATCATTACGTATGACATGCCAGTGAAAACGGACCGAGATATACCAGCAAGCAGGCCAGATTTAATTTATTATAATAAATCCTATAGGAATTGTCTAATTATTGATGTTGCTGTACCAGAATGCCGTTTCTGATGTAAACATCTCCAACAAAAAAATTGAGGAAAGGGGTAAATATAAGTCAGGTAAAAAGTCATTGGATAGCCATTGAATAATTTTTTGCCGTCAAAGGCCGGCCATAGGAAGCTGGATGGCCGCGAACGGCCGGTCATTGGGCTTGTATGCCCGCGAAGTACCGACCATTAGGCTTTCATGGCCGCGGCCATGTAGCCCACGACATCCAAAGGCCATGCATGGCCGTGAATGGCCGTGTGTGGCCGCGGCAAAAGTACAATTATGGCCATTCATTGACTACGGTCATTCACAAGCAGAAATTTCTATGATTTTTGAACAAGGTTTTTGAGGAAGAAAAACTTCAAATTTTCATGTGTTAATATCCGGAAGGTAAATAGTAATTTAAATATACATTTCGCGGATATATTTTTTCACTCAGATTTCTGTATATTTTGATTAAGCATTATTGACTTCTATTACGATAAATATTTATTTTACTATTCATGAACATGATGCACTGAATTTTTTTCAATTCAACTAGCGAACTCTCCCTTATACATCTGTGTTATAATTAAAGTGTTGTCAGTTCCCTTTCCCTTATATTTCTCAAATTATTATATTTCATTCATTCAGAACATTCATTGCCTTTGGCGTTAACTCAATACTTCAAACAAGCTTTCGGTGGTAGGAAACATACAGAACTGGATTAGGATAAACAAGAACTCGGACAATACTGCTTAAAACGTCTCTTCGTACTTATATTTCCAGAAATAATAGGAGAAAACAAAATGCCATTACTTATAAATAACGAGATGAAAATGAGTACTATTTGACAATAAAATTCACAATATACGAAGTATGTGTAAAGCGAAAAAATTTCGCCGGTGGCAACACTGCTGGGAAGGCCCCTTCCCACCAACAACGCGCCAACAGTTGGTTGGTGGGTCTCATAGATCAGGAGCAGAGCAATCAGAGAGCAACCTCTGTAGCCTGTGCTCTGTTTATAGTCTGTGCTCTGTAGTGTGAAATAAAGCCTGTGAGTTCTATACTATTGTGTGTGATGAAGAAGTCGAAAAACACTTTCATGCCATTGGTTTCCTAGTCAAACACCTCGACAAAGAGGGAAACACAGACCGAGTACCTCCTGTAAATATATCCGATGTACTATGCAAACCCATTTCTGGAAATCTTGTTACAAGCTGTCGTAAAGCACTTTGATACTTATTGTACTTACTGTGAACTTTGAGGAACAACTTGAGAGATAGAAAATAAAATTAACGGGAAATATTATTTAAAAAAGTGCATAAGTAAAGCTTGGGCAAAAGTAGTGCATATGCAAGCAATTTTAATTACATAATAAGCACAGAATCGCCTTCTATTTAATTGTATAATTTTTATACCAAACATCTATAAATGTCCCATCTCTGTAAATAACATGCCAGTCCTGCTTGCTAATTAAATTATTGGTGTTAAATGGATGCCTTTATGCATAATAGAATCAAATCACTGTTTGCATCTGGCAAACTGTGATATTAAGGTTCACTGTGGTTCCTAAATTATTTTCATTCTGAAAAATTCCCGAGACTTTTTTTTTTACACTGAGTGACATTTTCTATAAATAAAACCAATTAACAACCTATAATTTTATGTTCTTTTGTTAATATAAAAGACACAAATGACTCCATTTTTCCTACTTTGGTTGGTTCTTTTATGCATGAAGGCATTCAAATGAATCCCAAAAGTAAAATCCAATGGTTTTTCTGCTGCTGTGTGTACCATTAATTTTCTGTAAAATAAAGTATTGTCTTGAATAAGGTTTGAAATGAAGAGTGTGATATGATTTGAACTTAGAAACAATTACACTGAAAGAATAGAATGTTAGTGAAGAGAAAACTTAAGTTTCTCATTCTTAGCCCACTGGCTCTAAAGTTGAAGTTTCATCCCATGTTTTTGTGTCTCCAAGATTTGGCAAAGTTCCTTTCCTGCCATTTTTTTGCTGTTGCTTGCAGTTAAACAGAGAAGCACTATAACTTGTCTTCCTTCTGAAGAGAGTAGATAAAGGCATCTACTTCTCCAGTACTGCAATGAAGTTACTGAACTCTACTACTTACCTCTGTTATGCAATGAAGACAAATAAATAAATTATTACTTATGACCTTTTTTGGACAATCAATGTGTTTTCCTGGAACTCAACATTTTGACTTGTGATTTGGGTCGTCGTAAGGTTTTAACAAATAGTAACAAGAAACATTAACATAACAACAGAACATGATATTAAATGTAAATAAAATTCAAAATAAAAAAGCACTGAGCATACAAACATGTTATAATATTGTATTGTAAACACTCGATAATTTTTCTGTATTAGAGTGTAAATTCAATTTCCCATTTGAGTTTTTTGTATATTTGTGTTATCTAAAATATTTATTAAAAAAAGACAACTGGGAGATTTATGCTCCAATACAGAAAAACCTTTGAGTATTTACAATACAATATTATGACATGTAAGTGTGATTTCTGCATTTTTGTAAACATATTTTGGGTTTATATTTATGTTTTGTATCATCATACTTGGGGACGTTAATGAAACAAATTAATTAGTTAAAACTTAACAGTTAATCCTTTAAAAAGTAACTCATTGAAATTAAAAGTTAATTACAAATTATAGGGACTTAAGCTCACTTTCTGCACTTGCAACTCTCATTCCTTGACAAGGTTTTCACTGAATTTGAATGATGATTATGATCATAATAATAATACATGAAAAACTGTTAAACTATAAATGAAAAAAATAATAAACTAAAAGAAAAACTTTTATTTCTGATCTAGTTGTTCCTTCCACTAACAATTAAAAAAAGACAGAACAAACATTAATTCAAAAGATTTAAGACAAATCTAAAAGACCTGGAAAGAAAAGAATTTAATAATTTTTCCCCTCATAATTTCAGCAACTGGAGTCATTTACAAAACACTAAAAGGACATCTTGCAAGGTTGTCATTAACTAGTAATGTACTGGCCGAAATGCAGAAACCAGTTAATTTACAAACATGTCTCCTAACCCAAAAGATACATATAAATAGAAGTAACCCTCTCTACTGCAGGTTTTCCGTGATAACATGAGACAAGTTACTGAGAGACGTTGCCCTCTCTCTCGCACATCTGCTTGGAGGGGGTTAGATATTACTGCACAATGACTTGTGACCAGCAGTCAGCAGTCGGTGAGGGGAATCGAGTACCCCAAATAAGATGTGCAAGTAAGAGATAATCGAGTAAGATGATGAGCGAGAGAGACAGATATCTTTCATCATTTTCCCCTCCGAACAACCGGCGCATAAAGCTATTGTATCTATGTATGTATGTATGTATGTTTTTTTTAGGTAGGGGAAAATCTTCAAAAGACGCTGTGGAGTACAGACTCCACAGTGTGTGGGATTTTTACCCACTAAAAACCACCTCCCGTTTCTCTTCATGACACCCCACGGAACCGCCGTTAAGCATTACAGGTTAGATTTTATTCTATGCCACGTCGAATCCTTTCCTCATATCGGAGCTTCTTCAAAACACTGGACGCGTAGTTGGCCACTGCATACCAGCTCTCCTTAGAGAGAAGCATCAAAAGTACTATGCCCTCTGGTCTTATTTCTTGTCGTAGAATTATCCGTATTTCTTGCCTTTCGTTATCAAAACGAGGGCAGAAGAAAAACACATGCTCCGCGTCCTCACCGACTGGTGTGCAAGAAGGGCATGATGCATCCTCGTCTAGCTTAAAGCTCTCCTGGTATGATCGGAAGCAGCCGTGGCCTATTAACAGCTGTGTGACGTAGAAATCTACTTCCCCATTATGTCTCTTGGTCCACATTCGTATGTTTGGTATCATACGGTGGGTCCATCTTCCTGAGGTCGACGCATCCCATCGGCGCTGCCATCTCTCCGTTGTCTCCAGTTTCTCCTCCTCGTTAACTATCTTTAGGTTAGCATCAGGAGTTGCTTGCGCTCGTCGGTAGATCCTGGTACGTTCCTCTGCCACCAGGTCGATCGGTGGCAGACCGGCCACTACACATACAGCATCATATGAGACCGTGCAAAAAGCGCAGGCCACTCGAAGAGCATCTTGTCTATGCACAGTGGTTATGTGCCGGCAATAGGTCTTGATCGCCGTGGCTTGAGACCAAATCGGGGCCGCATACAGCAGGGTAGACGTGATGACGCTCATCAAGAGATTCCTTCTTCCTTGTCTAGGGCCTCTCGTGTTTGGCATTATTCGCGACAATGCGGTTGTCACTCTTGACGCACTACCACTAACCAAGCGAAGGTGGTCATCAAAACGCAGCCTAGCATCTATCTGGACTCCTAAGTATCTGAGGGATGTTTGGGGTGCAATCGTACAGTTACCGACATCCAGGTTGATGGTTTCCCTCTTTTTTCGGCTTATAATGAAGATAGCTTCAATTTTACTCTCCGCTAACTGTAGTCCCACGGAGGAAAGCCAACGGCGAATTGGAGCTATAGCGTCGTTTGAGATCTGAATCACCTGTGACAGATGTTTGCCAATGACAACAATGGCGACGTCATCCGCATATCCCACACTCATCGCTCCGTCTGGTAATGGAAGCCTCAGCACTGCATCGTACATTATGTTCCGAAGGGTTGGTCCTAGGACTGATCCTTGTGGAACACCTCCCGTGATTGAGACCCTCCTCCGTAGTATACACTAAATGTCGCTCATCAAAATAATTTGCGATTATCTTCGTGATATACCCAGGGACGTCCAATGCATGCAGTGCTTGGAGGATGCAACTCCACCTGGCAGAGTTGAATGCATTTTTTACATCCAAGGTGACCAAAACGCAATATTTCTTACTTCCTCCTTTTCACCGTCTGCCTCTGGTGGCATTTTGGGCGGTGGTAACTATGGTGTCTATCGCATCTACAGTGGATCTTGTCCTCCTGAATCCATACTGCCTATCTTACATACCTTACAGACCTTGGCAAATGTAACTAACCTGTTACAGATGATGCACTCCAGTACCTTACCCGCCGTGTCCAAGAGACAGATCGGTCTATAGGAGAAAGGATCTTCGGGTGGCTTTTTCCCTTTCGGGATAAGAGCTAAATGCTGCCGTTTCCAGCGCCGTGGGAAAATCCCCTGACAGACATGAGTAGTAGGTGTCGAGGAATATATCCGATCGGGTCTTGATGGCGGTTTTTAGGGCAACATTGGGTATTCGGTCAGGACCAAGCGCCTTCATGTCCCCGATTCTAGAACTAGCCATCACCATCTCTTCTTGCGTGATAACTGGGACAGGTTCTTGCATTGCAGGTGGAACGAATGCTGCATCTTCCTGTTTAGGGAATAGTACTGAGACTATCTCCTCCAGGAACCGCGGATTGGTGGAAGATAGTGAAGTTCGGGATTTCACTTTGGCCATTACCGTCTTGTAAGGCCTGCCCCATGGGTCATTATCCACTTCCTTGCAAAGGTCTTCCCATCCTTTCCGTTTACTGACTTAAATGGCCTTCTTTAACGCTCCACGGGCTTCTTTGTGTTGCCTACTTCGGATATCATATTCCGGTCGCCCTCTTGCATGTTGCACCAATCTTCTAGTACGGTTGCAGGTTCTGCGATTTCGTCACTCCACCAGTATACCGGTGACTGTCTACTCCTCTGGCAGTTTTTGATCATTGAGGCTGCGCATGCACTGTCGATGAGTGCCATCGCTTGCTCAACCATGTCTTCTGCATTGCCCGATATTTCAATGTTGCCCTCCATCATAACAGCAGAGGAATCACGATCAAATGATCGAACATTCTACGTACCGTTACGATGTGGAGCTCGCCTTGCATTTGTCTTTGCGTGTTCGCCTATTTCAAAGACAATGGCCTGATGGTCACTATGCGTGTAGTGCTCAGTTACCCGCCATGAGTGAGTTTTCTGTCAAGGCACTCACTCATAAACGTGACATCTACAATGGAACTTTTCCCATTTCTACAAAAAGTAGTAGTCCCCCTGGTCAGCTCGTCCAAATCCTTGAGCTCTAGCTTAATCTCAGGAATGAGGGAGATAACATCCGCCATTTCTTTAAGCCTTTCTGCGGCAGTGGCTTGGAGCTGACGCACGTAATCACCTTGTGACTTCATTAACTCAAGAAACATGTCCCCAGAGGTTCTCTTCCTTATCTTCATTACATTCGCACCCAAATCTTTCAATCCTTCATGCACCGAAGTATATCGGCATAAGATTTGCCGTCTCTTGTCTTAACAACGAGGGCATTCGGTCTTCTAAACCTTGGAAGTTTCCGTCTCCATTAACTCTTCCTCTCTCGCCCACTTTCTGTCATATCTTGGGGTTGCGAGTCTTGAGGGGTGTCCAGCCTATCAGTCTTTTGTTTTCGCCGTTGCCGCTTCTTTGATTTCACCTTCTGCCATTCACTTTCCACATCATGTACCTGCGGAAGGTTAGGGGGGTTTACTTCATCTGAAAGGCCCACATCCGTGTGAGATTCCAAATCAGACGACATAGGTTCTGTTCGGCCAAGACGTCTGTTTGAGTGCTCACCACTCTACTCTCAGAAGTAATAACTGAGGTACTTCCCTGCTCCACCGCGCCAATGCCAGATTTAATGACGCGCACAAGTTCTTTAATTTCCTTGTGTACGTTGTTGCGAGGTGTAACATACTCTATCATTTTTCCTAGAGACACCAACGCTCTCTTGGGCACAATAATTTCGTCCTCCGAACTTCCTTCCCACTTGATTTAATAGGTTTAATGTATTCATCCATAGTGTTCCCACGAGAAGCTAGGGAATAGATGTACACCTGAACAGAGCCCCGCATGTCCAGGTAAGGTTTATTACTCTGGGAGGTCACCAGGTATCCCAGAGGCTCCGTTTGCGATACAGAAAACCCCCTGCATCATTCAGGCCTCGGCACGGGTCGCATTACGCCTTACCTTGGGGTTGTAGAGAAAAGAGACAGGAAATAGGAAAGGCACGCCCTAGCCCTCGAAACCTAATAGCGTCGGGGTCGAAGAGAACACGAGTTGACCAAGGGAGGCGCAGTAGAAGATTAAAAGAAGAGAGAATCAAGCACAAGTGGAAGAAATGCTTGACACGGCTCAGGGCCCCGTGGTTGCCACCCACGAACTCCCCAGTTGGGAACCCCTGAGGGAAATAGGTACGGAATCAGGTGTACGAGGACAGACAGGTCGTTGAAGGACACACTTTGTCTGGTTCCTCAGCTGGAACCTGTGTGGCATGGGTGACCCTGCCAGCAGTTACACCATCACTTAACGCGCCTACACACGCCCAGATCAATGGTGCAACTGCTTCCGCCATAGCCCCCGGCATCATTAGAGCACGCAAGTCCTCGCCACCCGCACGGTCAGTGCTCCGTCAAGGTGGTGTCCTACGGGGAGGGTGTGTATGTATGTTTCTCTGTGTGTATGTGTCAACTAAGACTAAATTTTATAAATAAGTAAACATTTTTATCAAAAAAGTCGTTGTAAAGTGCACATGACCAGGAGGGGTATGAATAACTACGCTACTCTCCATAAACAAGCAAGGTACCATCCCATCAATTCCGATCAAGGGCAGTGGTGGACTTAATTCTTTTAAAAAAATTTAACAAAATATGTACTGTGATAAATTTATTATTCCAAAATGAACTGTAGATATATGTAGTTTTACTTCTGGCTTGGCATATAAGCCTGCACCCACTACCTGTTTAGTTAGAGACAATATAATTATTAAACAAAAGGATGATGATGATGAAGAGGAGAAGGATGATGGTGGTGGTGATGGTGTTTATTTGCTCGTTGGCCTTATAGATCACAAGGTCAAGAATATGCCACGAAAGTTAATAAATACAAATTACATCACAGTTTGAACAGTATATAGATATATAAAGATTAGGCCATTCCAAAGTTAAAAACCGATTCGAATGGGTTATATAACTAGGCGTATGCACAACATCTATAGACTTACAGACTAATTACAAATGTACACTTTCACACAGCAATTATAAATAGAATTTACATGAATACTTATAAAACACACTAAGTTACATATTCATACAATACTTAAAAACAGAATTTACACCAACAGTACCAAGTACGGACATTACATGTTATTATATAATTTTTGCACTAATGAATCATATCATATTATTTGCAAGTCGATATATAAGGAAACCGATGATGCCAAACGAATAGTTCCTTCAATTTATAAGGTAACTTCTTGGTGAAATAATTTTAAGTACTTTTATTTTATTTGTCCTGGAAGTTTATTAAAAATTAAAATGGCTCTCTTATAGGTCCATGAATAGCTGCTATATAATTATAAAGCTGATTTAGAATTTCACACCCTGCGATAGTTTATAATAAATTAGGGCTTTAGGGCTCACCAATGCCAAGGTCATTAGAGTAATAGTTAAGTTATCTCCTAGTGTTACATTTAAAGAGTACCTTGTTTTGTGTTAAACTTTTGATAGTATTACATTTCAGTGAGAGTATTATTTTGTGGGCATATTATGCTACAACTGTCATAATATTATATTTCATGGAATATTTTTACATGATTCTTTGGATTTGAGTTTGAAGACACATCTGAGGGCTCTTTTTTGCAGTATCATGATTCTGTCCCTATTTGTATTGTATGTGCCACCCCACATTTCTATACCGTATTGTATTAGTACATGAATTATTCTATAATATATTGAAATTAGTTACTCTGGCTTCATGAATTTAGCAAGATTTCTTAATAAGAATATGTTCGACCTTAATTTGTTACATCAGCATCCACATGTTCATTATAACTCAGATTTTTATAGTAATTCTAGGAATTTATGACTCTATAATTTGGTTGTTTAACTGAATCTTAACTCTATCAAGTATATTTCCACAGTTGTGATGACTACATTAGATCACATTTGTTTAATCACTATTTAATTTTAACTGGCTCTAATTAAGAAACTTAGACATTTGTATAAGTGAATTTGTTCTTCTGGAGTTAGTATTTGATTACTATTACTTATTATAGTTGTATCATCAGTGTAGGAGACTACTTTACAATTAGGGGAAAGGGGAAAATCATTTACATATAATAAAAATAATAGTTATCCTAACAGATACTTGTGGAACTCCTGAGGTGACTGTAACCTACTAACCATAATCTAATTTTATTAATACAATAGTCATTTTCCCAATGTAACTTAACACGCTTTTTCCTATTGGTCAAATATTTAAGGAGACCATTTATTTTACCTTGTAATCCTAAATGCTCAATTTTGCTAGAAGTAGTTTATATGATAAACTATCAAATGCCTTCAAAAGATGTATAAAAACACTGGTAGTTTTTCTAACACTTTCAAGATTTTCGAGCACAGTTTGTATGAAGTCTATTGTAGCTGTTGCAGTGTACCTTTTATTTCTAAAACCATGTTGTGTGTTTACTAGCATCTTATTGCATTCCAAAAAATTGCATATACATTTTGATATTTTCTTTCCAAAGAGTTTTGCAAAACTTGAAGTTAGATTTATTGGTCTGTAGTTTACTATTTCCAAGTCACTGAGTTTTTTTATAAATAGGTGACTATTTATAGTGAAATACTATACTAACTTTCAGAGCACACATTCAGTCATTGAGCTGTTTATTAAATATAAAAGTATTGTAGTTAGGGCTGATTTACATTTCTTTAAGACATCAGAAGAGATTTTGCCCCAACCTGTTGACATACTATTAGTGAAGAAGCTGATCAAATTTTCAATTTCTGTACCAGATGTGTTCTTCAAGTATAATGTATTGCCTGCATTGCAATTTGGAGGCTTTTCGTTCAGTTCTTGTGCTTCACTATCTGTGGATGTGAAGAAATTGTCAAATATTTTGCAGGTAATCAATGGATTAGTTACTAGTTTCCTGTCTTATGTGTATATTTTTATGTTTAGTAGTTCCTGTCCTTAAAAAGGTTTTAAAGAGTGTAAAGAAATCATTCATGCATTTTTTCAGATTAATGACTTCTTGCAGTAGCTTAATACATTTGTTCTTATTACATTTTACTTGTCTTTTAATTAGATGGCAAGCTGAGTCTAGATGAGTTTTTATTATTTTGAAAAATTTGTTCCATTTGTTGTTCAGGTCGGGTTCCACAAAAACATTTAGCTATTCTTATTTTTGCAGTATTTCTATTAATTTCTCTATGTTTCTATCCTTGGTGTCTCGTGTATAAGTCAATTTTGAATTTTCTTTACAAGGTTTATACTTAGATGGATATGTGATTTGTCCGACGGATGAAAATCTTAAAATAAATCATACCTTGAATAGTATTTTTCATGTGTAATTGTAAAGATATGATAAATGGAAGTACTAGTATAATTGGTAATTATAGTAGGTCGTCCTAATGGCACATCACAAATATTGTACCTAGCAATAAGGTCTTAAAGATTTGTGTCACTATTTCAATATTCAAATCCCCTAATATCATTATTTTAGTGTTATATTTTGTTATTTCTTCAGAAATTTACTAAAATGTGTTAAAACTTTTTTTTTCAGATCTATAAATTCAAACTATCTTGATGGTTTGTTTTCCAATATTAATTTGATACCAGTTATTTTGAATACAGTATTTCCTTATACACTGTAATTGCTCACACGTTACATTCCATCCTGATTTGACATTTTCTCCAGTTTTCCTTCAGTTGGAGGCAGTGGCAGATCCAAGGGATTTGGATCCCCAAGGAATTTGACTTGACTTCGTAAAATACAAAAAGGAGCACATTAAACTTGTTATATATTTTTTCATTTGATTTAAAAAATCTGAACCATGTTTATAGTTATTATCACCGAGGTTTATATTATTAGTAACTACTACTTATCCTTTCTATTGCATATTGTCCCATATGGTAACAAATTTTTATATGCAGTCCAATGTTATTCTATATAGAAGTGTATTTCAAAAGAACGAAGAAAATGCATGTACCATACTGAAAACAAAATACTTCTGCTGACGTAAATACACATTCGTTGTCACGGGAGATAATTCTCCTATTGAATGAAGGTGCTACATGCCACCTCTGGACCTCCCTGACAAAACTTTGCACCGACAAAACTATCAGCTGGCCCAGACACTGCGTAGTCACCTAGTAGCAAAACAAAAAATATCCATCCCAATATTTTAATGCAATATTAAACATTTCAAAAAAATAGTAAAAGCAGCTTCCAATCATAAATATACAAAAATTTACACTTTTGGCTCATTGGACAATAATAATAATAATAATAATAATAATAATAATCTTTATTTGCTTATTGACCTATATGTTACAAAGTTTGAAGCATTTGTCAAACAGTTAACTTACAGAAATTAAATATACATTACAAATTTAATTAAAAATAATAGATATGCATACACACATATAAAGTAACCCAATTCGATAGGGTTATTTATGTGATCATACATTTAGACTTAACAAATGAATTAGTTCTACTTAATTACATAAACATTATAAATTAAGAAATACAAACATATTCAATGAATACGTATTACAAAATATAAATACATGACATATATTTTACATAAATTTACATGATTTTATTAAATACATAAATTTATATACATAATACCTATTACATAATACTTTACAGAATTTATCCAATCAATGAGTAACAATACGTTTGGATTAAACTATGTTCATAGAATTTCCTGTAACCTATATGGGCACTTTTCAATAAGGTAATTTTTAAGCAATCTTTTAAAAGCATTTTGGTTTGCTTCTTTGATTTGCCCAGGAAGTTTATTTAAAATTAATATGGCTCATTCAAATGGGTCTTTCTAAGTACCAGTTTTAGAGTTACATATCCTGTGATAGTTTAGTTGTCCCCTAGTGTTATATTTGTAGAGTACCTTGTTCTGTGTAAAACTTTTGATAGTGTTATCTTTCAGTACAAGTATTATTTTGAAGGTATATAGTGCTACAACTGTCATAATATTATATTTTATGTAATAGTTTTTACAAGATTCTTTTGATTTTAGTTTGAAGATATATCTGAGGGCTCTTTTTTGTAGTGTAATGATTCTGCCCCTATTTGTGTTGAATGTGCCTCCCCATATTTCAATTCCATATTGAATATGTGTGTGAATTGTTCCATAATATATTGGTATCAGTTGCTCTGATTTCATGAATTTAGAGAGGTTTCGCAAGAAGAATATGTTTGAGCTTATTTTCTTACTTATAGCATCAACATGTTCATTATAAGTAAGATTTTGATCAATGAGAAGTCCTAAGAATATATGGCACTGTACCTGCTGTATAGTTTGATTATTCAATTGAATATTGATTCTATCACATAGGTTTCCACAGTTTCGAGGACTAAATTGAATCACATTTGTTTTATGAAGATTCAATTTTAATTGACTCTGTCATAAGTTGTTCTAGATTTAATTTTTCTTTATCATTACATATTATTGTTGTATCGTCAGCATAGGAAACTAATTTAAAATGTGGGGAAATGGGAAAATCATTAACATATAATAAAAATAATAGTGGCCCTAACACAGATCCTTGTGGAACGCCTGATGTTGCTGTTATAAATGATGAACTAATTTTATTAATGGAATGGTCATTTTCCCAATGTAACTCTATGCATTGATTCTGATTTGACAGGTATAATTTAAGGAGTTCATTTATTTTGCCCCGTAACCCAAAATGTTCAATTTTTGTCAAGAGTAATTTGTGTGATAAACTATCAAATGCTTTCGAGAGATCTATAAAGACACTGGCTGTTTTCCTACCACTTTCAAGATTTTGGAGTATATTGGGTATGAAGTCGATTGCAGCTGTAACAGTGGATCTATTATTCCTGAAACCATGTTGTGTGTTCACTAGTACCTTGTTACATTCCAGAAAATTGCATATACATTTTGATATTACTTTTTCAAAGAGTTTTGCAAAAGTTGATGCGAGACTTATTGGTCTGTAGTTTTCTATATCTGTTGCATTGCCTTTTTTATAAATGGGTCTCACTATATTAATTTTCAGAGCATCAGGGAAAGTGCATTCATTTATTGAGCTGTTAATTAGGTGTGAAAGTATTTTAGTTAGGGCTGATTTACATTTCTTTAGAACAGCTGAAGATACTTCATCCCAGCCTGTTGACTTACTAATGGTTAGGGTACTAATCAAATTGTCAATTTCTGTAACAGGTGTGTCCTGCAAGTATATTGTATTACCTATATTACAATTTGAAGGTTTTACATTAAGTATTTGTGTTTCATGATCTGAGTATGCGAAGAAATTATTGAATGCTTCACAGATAATTGATGGATTAGTAAGTATTTCACCTCCGTCTTATGTGTATATTTTTATGTTTAGCGGTTTGTTTTCTGATATTATTCACAACATTCCATGCAGCTTTAGATTTGTTTTTAGACTTATTAATTATATTACTTACTTTCATTGCCTTGATATTTTGCATGGTTTTATGGAATAGTTTTTTTGTATTCTTCCTTAAATAAAGTTAATTTTGTTGTTTTAAAGATTGTATAGGAATCCTTCATGCACTCTTGAAGATTAATGACCTCTTGTGGTAGTTGAGTGTATTTTTTCTTATTAATATTTACTTGCTTCTTTATTAGCGGACAAGCTGAGTCTAGGTGAACTTTCATTATCCTAAAGAAAGTGTTCCGTTTGAGTTGGGTTCTAAGATAACATCATGCCATTCTTCTCTTTGTAGTGTTTCATTTAATTGCTCTACGTTTCTTTTTTCTTTTTTTTTTTTCTTTTTTTTGTGGGGCTTTAGGGCTCGTCAACATCAAAGGTCATTAGAGCCCTTTCTACGTTTCTATTTTTTGGTTTCTCTAATATATGTTTATTTGGATTTTTCCTTATGAGGTTTACAATTAGATAGGTCAATGATCTGTCCCTTGTGATCCGATAAATGAAATTCTAAATTATTTATTGAGTAGTATTTTTCATTGATATTTGTTAAGATATGATCAATGGAAGTGCTAGAATCCTCAGTTATTCTTGTAGGTCCTAATGGGACATCTACAATGTTACAGATAATAATAAGGTCTTTAAGATTGGTGTTATCTATTTCAATATTCAGATCCCCTAATATGATTATTTTGGTATTGTATTTTGTAATTTTTTTAAGAACTTATTAAAATTTGATATAAAATCCATTATTTCAGAGTTTCGTGACCTATATAGACCAACTATCTTAATGGTTTGTTTTTCTGAAATTAAGTTGATACCAGTCACTTCAAATACCATTTCTACACTAAATTTATTTACCCATTGTATTTCCTCACATATATTATTTTTAGCATAGATAGCTACACCCGGACTTTTGTGTAACGTTCTGCTATATTCTGTGATTAATGTATAATTATCTATTTTGGTGTATTTTATTTCATCTTTATTCAGCCCGTGTTCAGAAAAGATACATATGTGTGGGTTTATGTTGGAAAGTTCTGTTTGTATATATTCTATTTTGTTATTTATGTATTGAGTATTTTGATGAAAGACCCACAGATCCCTTACTAGACCATCACAGGGTGTAACTGGTTTCCCAAGTTATTAATTAATTGACATGATCCTAGAGAGTCAACATGCATTACACTTTGCTTTTTTTCTCTTATACCATTTATGCAGCTACTTATCTTATGAAGAAGATGAATCTTGCCAACCTTGTTGAGATGTTGACCATGTCGCGTATGGAGTCCTCGTTCAAAATGGTCCAATCACTAACATCTACAGTATGGACACTTGAAAAATAAGCACACAACAGTTTCAGTTTTTTGTTGGTTTTTCGGATTTCTTGATTCACACAGGAGTTTGAGATGAGGTCATGCCTATGGGGAATGTTCACAATCACATATTCAGTGTTATACTTCGTTCTTTTAAGGACTTCTTCAACTTCACTGAGAAAAACTGAGGCCTCATTATGCACTATATCATTCGAGCCTCCAATAATGACTTTCACATCAGCTGTGTCCTTGGCAATTTCTGATGTTACATCTCTAAATTTTGCACTATGTTTCACCCATCCCATTATATTAAAATCATTAGCATTTTCCCTTAATCCAATGGCTAATCCACGCGCGTGGCTATCTCCATAGTGTGTTATCGACTGTTTCTTTCTTTTCGCATTTCTCTTCTCAGTACTCGATATTTCTGCAGCGGAACAGGTTTCATTGTCATTTAAATCTACGAGCGCATCATACTTATTATTTAAAACTATGTCACTTCCGCTTCCCACTTGACACCTTTTACCTTTAGATGTTTTTTTGACAATCTTCCATCTTTCAAGAGACTCTTCTTGAGCCTTGTTTGAGTCACTAACATGGACGCCACGTGCTCCGGAACAAGAGCTCTCCTATAATATTATGACATTTTACAACTATCCACTAAGAAAACTAATTCATAACTGTGTTCAACAATTTTGTAAATTGGTCTGACAATTTTAGGGGTGGTAAAAATAAATTATAATATAAATTTTACCATTTAGAATTTTTTCTACACAATGTTAGGTTTGGTTTAAATTAAATTGAATGTTCTCATATAAATTTGTGCTTATATGATAGGAAATATAATTTATTTGATTCATTTAATATAAATATGAATGGAACGTGTTTAGTAAAATTAGTAGTGTGTAAAAATCAGAAAGTTTCTAAAATTTAATTTTTTTGATAATTGTTTAATTTGTATTTTAATAAGTTACTTAGAAGTCAGCATGGCTCAGTGGGTAGATCGTTGAGCTGCTGACTGGATGGCTAGGGTTTGATCCCCAGTGAGATGGGGATTTTTCATCACACCCCAACATCCAGACTGACTCCTAGGCCAACTCAGCATGCTGTAAAATGAGTACTGGGTCTCTATCCTGGGTTCAAGCCAGCCAGAAGGAGATGCTGGTCACCTCTCCTTCTAGTGCTGAGGCCAAGAAATTGTGGAGTTCTACCTTCCATGAACCCCTTGGGCACCTTTGGGGCCTGTCATGAGATAGAAATAGAAAGTTACTTAGAATTCTACACAATTGAAACAAACATATAAATATATGGATTTATTTTCATTATTAACAAAACGGGTGATTCCTTGTGCGTCAAAACTATCAGGGGAGGGGGGTATAGGAGCAAAATTGGCAAAGTTCCATCACTTGCTGGATACGTCCCAGATTAGAGATGGATGTTTTATACAGGCTCTCTAGACTATTGCCCTGGGAGACATCTATTGACATAATAAATCTCAAATTTAGAAGTTATTTTAATAGACACAATTTATAAACAGTATATTCCGAATATTCATTAGTTTATAATAAAATGTATATTAATAACAATTTTGTTTTATTAAATACAAATTTGTTGGTATTTTGTTAATATTATAACAAGTACCAAATTATTTTTATCCTTATCTTAAGAGTGTGCTGAAATGTTAAATCCACCTCTGCTATAGGGTTCTTGATCGGAATTGATGGGATGGTCCCTTGGTTGCTTCCGGAGAGTAAATTAGTTTGTCACTCATGTGGTCATTCACAGTTTGC
This sequence comes from Laupala kohalensis, assembly GCA_002313205.1. Taxonomy (NCBI): domain Eukaryota; kingdom Metazoa; phylum Arthropoda; class Insecta; order Orthoptera; family Trigonidiidae; genus Laupala; species Laupala kohalensis. Next base: position 424,426 of record NNCF01130504.1, on the reverse strand, counting down.
TACAGCTTTTTTAACAATAAATTTATTTATTTTATCACTTTTGGCAAAAATAACCACACCCTTACTTTTGTGTAATGTCCTACAGCAATTAGTGAGTAATTTTCTATTTTAGTGTGATTTGTTTCATTTTTACTCAGTCCATGTTCAGAAAAGATACTAATGTGTGGGTTTATTGCTTAAAACACTATTTCCAAATTATCTATTTTGTAGTTTATGTATCAAATATTTTGATGAAAACCCCTCAGATCCCTTTCTAGACCATCCCAGGATGTGACTGGTTTCCCAAATGATGAGCATCAATTCATTGACAGGATCCTTGAGTTTTATATGTTTCTTTTTAGTCGTTATACAAAATTTATTTAATGAGATTAGTTTTGCCAGCCTTGAGATGTTGACTTAAGTCGCATGTGAATCCTCTTGTAGTCACCTACATCTGCCATATGCATACCAAAAAAGCAGCACATATTCATCTTAAGTTTTTTGTTCGTTTTTGTGGCATCTCAATCGACACAAAGAGTTTTTGATAATATTATACCTATGACATATTCAATATCACTTTTGTTCATTTAGAGGAGTTTTGAGTTTATTACGTACGAGAGAGAGGCTTCATTCCACTTATTTTCATTAATTGACGAGGAAAAATTGGGGTATGCTTTCAACAAATATGAATATGCAAACTATTCCAAACAAAATAGGATGTATGTGAATTCTTCCCAATGTTCCCCAAGTACTAAAATGTGTAAATAGTTATTTACTTTTCTGTCATGAAGCTTTAAATCAATATCCAATTTTTTAGATAATACATGGTAATTCTTCACTTGAAATCACATTGATACAAAACACTTTTTTTTTAATATCTCAAAAAAATTTCTTAGTTCATATTTTTGGTTGAACTCGATACGGGGAAAAAATTATTTCAGATAAAAAGATTCAAAGAAAAAAATGATCCTAAAAGTTATTACAGTTATGCTGATATATTAACAAGCAAAATCAATTAATCATTACACTAAGGGTGGAAATGTGTTAGAACAGTGCAGTTCAAGTGGTGGCCCGTGAGTCATAATACATTTTACATCAAATTTTTCATCAAACGTTAGAGGGCTCAACTATGTGTCATCAATCTGTCTTGTCAGAATTAATACTTGGCATATCAATGAGAGAAAATATTAAGTTATAATCAGAATTACCCTGTCATACATTATGACATAACATTTTATTATAAAACAAAATATAAAAAAATACTTTTTTAAAACAAAAAAATATACTGCTTAGTCTTTCCAGCTTATATTCCAGCAAATATTATCATCTTGTTGGCAAGAATAAAAATATCGCATTACAAATAAATAAATATGACCCATTAGTTGGGCAACATGTTGCCTAACCCCGTTCTGTGCCGGTCCAATAGATTGACTGTAGAAAGTGGCTTGCGGGCTAAGATAAGTTGGACAGCGCTGATATAGAATAAACAAAGGATAAGGTTTGGACAGAGCTTTAATGCAACACTTTTTCTTAGAATATGTGTAAGACGATTAAAAAGTAATACAATATAAAAAAATATTACATTATTTAGGTTACTTAAAACTTTAAAAATATTTCAGTTGTATTTCATTCAATAGTCCATATTTTACTGTGTAAATATAAAGAAAACTTCTTTAATATAATTCTTTGTATATCTATCAAATATACATTCAAAAATATATATATCTTTTTTTTTTTGAATGTATATACCAAATTCAAGATAATAAATGCTAAGAATCTATAACAACATCAATTTTTCTAAAAGTTCTTCAAGGATATAACACAAAACTTATCAACTGTAAAGATTCACATTTCTAAGCCTATTTGACTGGAAAGTCTAAAGCATGTCCAATAAATTCAAATACTTTACCTTAATAAAATAATAAAAAACTTAGTGATTACAACATGATTCTACAAAAAATTATTTTCTTTTTGAAGTTACTGTTTTTAAACAAACTTTTAAAAATGTATTAGTAAATTTCTTACTAAAACATGCTATAGATCACCAATAATGTAACTGAAATTTGTGAATAAAAGGATATGATTTTGGTACACATTTTATCAAGAACAAATTTTAAACAGAAAAAAACAATATTGGGTAATTGATAAATCAGTTTCTGTACTCATCTTCCATCACCTACCGGAAGTACCAATTAATTAATTATAAATGTATATATTCATTAATAACTAATTTATACATTTATAATAAATTAATTATAAGAATTAGAAGAATCCTCCATGAAGAATTCCTTGAAGATTATAGTTGGACAAGATCTTAGATAAAAAGAAAGCTCAATAATATTAGAAAAATATAAATGCTTATCATTCGAGTGCACAGTAACAAAATAGCTAAGATCTTATGTGGTCCCATGAGAATTCTGTCACTTAAGTGTCCTTCCACTTTGATAAATTTTAGATTACAAATGAAAGTTCACCAAAATATGTAAAAGAAGGATGTTTTCCTCCTTTCTAACAACCATACATGACCTAATACACAACCTAATGTTACCTACAACAAAAATATAGGTAAATATTTTATGGTTGTTTTAAAAAGAATTTTTCCAACATTCATAAGTTTCTATAAACTTTGCTAATAAAATATATAGAGTTCACAACACTTATTTCCATAACTAATATTAATATTAGTGACTAATAACTCAATGTAACTATTAAGACACATTTATAAGTAAAGCATTCGTTTGTGTGTTTCAACATATAGCTTTTGAATTAAATTAACTATCATAATGACTTTCACAATCACTAGACACTCAAGAATATATTCCTTTAGATACATTTAAATTAATTAAAGGTTAACCCGCTAAATGTGTTGGGCCGCTTGAAATTCCAAAGTTCATTCTCAACTGCTCTAAAAACACAAATGTTAGAATAGTGTGAGGTCCAAGTCTAATAAATGCTGGCACATATCCCTGTTCAAGAAAATGAAGTATGTTAATATCAAATGCTTTATTTTATATTACATAACAATCAGCAAACAAATTACCTTAAAAAATGCCAAGGGTCCAAGTTTACCCGTATGATGAATTATATCCAACAGATTCTAGAATCATAATGTTATTGTCAGAAATAGTTTATATTACATATAAAATATTAACAAAACTTTCTTTAAATATTTTTTTAATATTTACTTTGAATTCTCCAGGTCTAGCACTCATAGCCCTTGTTTTCAGAACATCCAACGGCTGAGTGATTGAAGTGGCTACAGCTCCCTAGATATTGAGTACAAAATTCTACATTATCAAATGTTTACTTAAGTTCTCCTATCCAATATCATAATAAAGATAAGAACATAAAATCCAGAGTAATAAATATGGTGCTATTCGATAATTATTCTAATTACACAAAAACATACCGCAAGTAAACTTGACATAAAATGAGTAGAAAGACTATCTCCAAATCCCCATCCCAGGAACGTTTGTTTGAACTGATCATAAAAAGACAGCTGACCCACTGTCATTAATATAGCTCTTAAGGTAGCAGTAGAAGCTCCAGAAAATAATCTTAGTACTCCCTCTTCTCTGTACACTCTAATTAGTCCATCAACTGCATTTTTGTAGCTAAAAAATTAAAGGATGAAGAAAATGTATTCTTTCTATTGGTAAAATAAAATGCAGGTAAACATCCTACTTACTTTCTTCTTTCTTCTAATGGTAACTTTGTATCATTTTGCATACGAACATTCACCATATCTGCTGGTGTTCCTACTAACCCACCAGCTGCTCCAGCACCTGCTGCCATACCAACACGTTGATAGAAAGGGATATCTTGACCTTTTTGAGCAACAGCTTGTTTTGACATCTGTCAAAATAACAATTTTTGTGCCTCTCCAAAATACTTAACATCAACCCATTAAAAAGAGAATACTAACTTCATAAATACCAAATCTTGTAGTTGAGTATGTCAACTGTCTCAGAATTGATGCTGATATGCCATTATAAAGAGCTAAGAATCCATCATGCCGAACAACTGTCTTAGTCATTTGCCACAGGGTCACTTTACCTTCCTGTTGGGTTTGGAGATGAACCTAGTAAAATAGAAATGAGTTAAAATAATATATAGTCCTCAGTTAAAGGTGATCATAAACAATATTCTTCTGTCCATTTTATTAGGTAATAACAAATAACACAAGAAAATTTAATATACTTTCAACAAATCTAGAGGATGAGTACAACATGCTGCACCCGCTGATGCTAATCCACCAAAATACCATCTTGCTCTCTTCGTTTCGTGCATCGTTTCTGCAGAAAAGAAAGTATTACTGGACGTGCTTGAAAAAAACAAAGCATGCTCCGTGACATGCAAGTTCGAATTGCGCGCCTCTAAAAAGAATAGTTTTGTCTTTTTTCGTTCATAATCCTGTAGAGTATCACGACTCCAAGCAATATCTTTAAAATGTACGGATTTACTTATGAGCACGAGAGAGACAGATAAACATCTAGCAACATGCGTTAAAATATGAATAACCGAAACTCAATTGATTTTACTAATGCAATCGACACAAGTTTAACAATAACTGAAGTAAACCAGAAACAAAAATATTAGTAAAACGCAATTAAGAAACATATCACATGATCATCAATGACACGTTACCTTACCGGCCTACTTCCCTAGAGTACTAATCTCTATCTTGCTAGTCATAGTTATGACACGAACAGGCTGCGAGCAGGGCACGCATCACAACCTCGTCCGAAGGCCGGACACCGCCTGACTTGACGTAAATTTATATTGCTCGTCATTGCCAATTCAACGAAACTTGCTGTGGTAGCCATATTACCCTGTATTATCTCACCTTCCTTTGTTTCATCTCGTTTACTTCCTCCGTCCTTCTCCTTTTTGGGAATTATAATCACAGACATCTTCGATTAACTAACAAGGGGAGTGTACGAAATAATAATATGAACTGACAGTAAATTTTTCGTGGTAAGATTGGCTGTAAGTTTCGCTTGTTATGAAAGAAATGATCGAGTTCGAAGATGTGTACATGCTATTGAGATCTTCCTAATCTGTAGAGTAAACGGTCACCTGCATTCGGTTTGGATGTAAATAATACGTACGTAAATAACGTAAAAAATACATCAGTAGAGAACAATTTTTGTACAATAAATGCTGACTTGCTACGTGGATGCTCTATGTACGTGTGAAGACGTTTATGGTAAAAATTTGAAGCGAAAAAAGTGGCTCATCGCATAGATACAATCCTTAACACATTTAAAATATTTGGTTGCGAATACGTACGCAGCGTGTTTGTTTTACAAGTTGGTACTCCAGTTGCTTTGTTGTTTTACAGTTAGCAATGACGGTTTTGGGGGATGAGGTTTCGGGTCACAATACTTCGGGATCAAGATCGCCACTCCCAAAAACGAAAAAAAAAGTCAAAAACATTTTCATATATTTCGTAAGACGTTTGGTATGTGTGCCTATTATTCACAATGAATGGCAAATTACCTACAACAAAATCGTAAGGTCTTCGCCAATGATAGAAAAAACTGCCTAACAGGAAGTCGACCTGTCCTAATCTGTTGTTGCGGACACTCCAATTGTTCGTCCGTCAAACGGAGGATCATTTCAGTCAGGTCAAAGAGAGCGGCTCAAATCAATTCCGACAGAGATGGAAATTGGTACTCACTTCAAGGTCGGTCATCTTTTCAAATGAAATATCATTTGATAAAGTCCTTATCGTTCCCTCTTGAGCTAAAAATATTCAAGGACAATGTTCATGAAAAACGGACTTGTAGAATATGTTTTTATCACAAATTTATTAAATTTTATTTTATTTTTGTTGACCGCTATTTAATCCTAGGGGTTCACGAGTCGTGCGGTTTGCGTTTTTCACGCCTATGATGCCAGAGCTATCTCTAAACGATGAGTAACAACATGGTGTGCGCCATATTTGTGTGATAAGTGCCTGTTGAAACCAAGTAGTTGATAAAGACTACTTGGTTGGATAAAGTAGTTCCGAACTTTTATCGAAATTTACAAATAGTGACGTCGACTTCACTATTTTCTATAAAATAAACTAAGAGTGACAAAAATAATTCTTATTCAGAAAACGATCACGACTGTGTTTGTCATAAATGATCACGGTTGTAATCGAGATTTGTTGATATTCTGGTTCTTTAACCTATAATTTGACTTTTTCAACCTATATTCGTATTCTACTATTTCTTTAATATGGACTGGAACATTTATATGGGTTGGGAAAACAAAACAGTATAAATATTTCTTGAATTATATCAAATACATCCCGTCCATCATTAATATAATAATAATATTATATTTATTTAATTGCAAATAGGCAGATCTTGCCCGGTGTCAGAATACAAGAAAATAAAATTAAATATACAAAAATATATACAACAGAGAACGGAAATTAAAAATTATTAAATAATTAAACTACTATTAAAATATTAAATTTAAAACATTTGAAGCTGAAAACAATAAAAAATTAATTACTTATTAATAATATTAAATATATAAAAAATGTGACGCTGAAAGGAAAATTTATAATTACCAGTTGCACATTTTACGGCAGATGACACAAACATTTGATTTACCACTTCAGTGCACTTCATCTTTCCCTTCCCTCCCTTTCTCACTCGCGCTATTTCCTTCACTTCACTACCGCTATATTCACTATAGTCAGTCCAAAAGAATTTTTGGCTGACCTTGGTCGGTCAATATTGCGCTAGAAAATCAGGAGCATTGAATGAAAGATTAGAGTTTGAGAGTGGTAGAGGACTTAACACCTCCTTTACGCTGCTACAGATGCCACAAATTTGGCCATGTGACTGCCGCCTGTCGCGAGAAGCAGGATATGTGTGGACACTGCGGAACAGCAGGGCACTGGTTCGAAGAGTGTGTAGCGAAGATAAGCCAGTAGTGTGCATTAACTTCATGCGCCGAGATATTTAACATAGTCATAGTGTACTAAGTCGCGAGTGTGTAAAGTTTATAAATGCGCAGAAAGTCTTAAAGGCGAGCATCAATTATGATTAACATTCATTGACAAAACTTACTGCGTTAAAAATCTCAGCGCTCGAGTAAGGAGATTATATGCGACAAAATAACATTGATGTGGCAAGCTTGCAGGAAGTGTTTCAGTTAAAAGACAACAGTAATTGCAACAAGTGCCCCTGGCGTTTTGAATTGTAGCTGGGACAGACCCGTGAATTCCGATAGTAATTCAGAGGAAAGGGGATGTAATGGTACTACAACAATACCTCACATCGCATAGACAGGTCACAATACAAGTGGATTAGAAATATTGGTAATAAACTATTATTGCCAATATAAAAAGGACTTGAAACGGGATTTACAAGACTTGAGGCAAAGATTGCATGATATGAGACAAAAAGAAATTATTGTGTTTCGACACAAACGCACGGACCAGTGCACGGAGCACGAATACTTGGAAACAATCTTACTACCAAGAGGGGAAAGGACTAGTAAAAGTTTATGTTTGACATGGGGCTAATTGTCTTGAATGAATATGGAGTATCACGTTTTTGGCCAGCAGAGGTGAATCAATGTTTGATCTAACATTAACAAGCAAATGGAGAACACTAGAGTTACTGTAATGGCGACTAGTGTCGGGAATGCAAAGATATCGTCATGAAATCAGTGTGACATTGGCACGGGCAGGATAGGCAGGAGATCAGGAAGGAGAAAAAATAAATTATAGAAGGATTGATTAGCACCAACTACAGGATAGAAAAGGCCAGATACTACAGGAGATGGAGGAGATATTGCACGGGGTGGAAGGGACATTGGATGAACGGATTGATGCGCCACAAATAGGATTACAACGGACTTGCGCGTCATGTGTAGTGAAACCGAGAACAGGTAGGCCGAAGGTAACCTGGTAGCTAAGGCGATTAGATTCTCTGAAACGAAAATTTAACACGACGAGTCACCAACTACAACGGGCAAAAAGGAGAGGAAATTACACTTCTGTTGCATTAATAAATTACAAATTAGCAAAGAAGACCTTCCAGAAAGAAATAGTTACAGCGAAAAGAAGTAGTCAGCAAAACTTCATAGAAAGATCATTTGCAAAATCGACCTGGGGAATCTATCGGAAGATCGTATCTAATAAGTGTCGATAAGATTCACAGAAAAGAAATGTGGACATCTCATAACTCAAAGGCAGATAACATCTCTCATAATTCAACAGCTACGTTCACGCAAACTTGTCGGGAAAGAGGACAGACACTTTTTAATACAATTTTCCCGACGGATCGGTCACCGGAGTGGTAATATGAGGACACTAAAATGGAAGATATAGAAGAAATGACACTGGAAAACAGCACCAGGTTATAAGAACATCAATAATGAATGATGCAACGAAAACTTGAAACACTTCTAAGACCTTTATGTAGTATTTATAATGATTGCTTGCGCGCGTCTTATTTTCCCCGCTGCTGGAAAGTCAGCATTGTAAAGTTATTTTAGAAAGGAAAGGACCGACCCCAAGTAATCCTTCACCCTACACACCTATTTAACTAACACCGACGTACGGAAAATTGTTCGATAAAATATTGACTAGGAGTATAGTAACCTTCCTATGCCACTCTGGGGAAATAAATGATCGTCAGTTCGGTTTCATGCAGGGAAAAAGCACTGATGATGCACTAATACTGTTGTTATCAACGATAACAAAGCGTGACTAATAGTATTGCACATGTCTTTTCCTTGATATAAAAGGTGGTCAACAATGCCAAATGGTCAACAATTATTGTAGAGACATTAAAAAAGAAGAATTTGCCATCATACTTGTAAAACATGGTAAAATCGTATTTTGAAAACCGGATGGATGTTGACGGTTAGCGGATAGAGAAGGCAGCAACCATTGGATGTCCTCAGGGACCGGCCAGCTTACAGATCTACTGGAATATAGTGATGGCTATTGTGCTATGGGATTCGCAAAAACGGTGTGGAATTGATAGCTTAAGCAGATGATTTAACAACTATAGTCTTTACTAATTCGTGAAAACAACTGGAACATAACGTGCAGAAGACTTTGTATAATTGTGCAATGGTCTGTGCATCATATTAATTGACATTGACAGAAGAAAAACATGGATAATGTGATCCGAACATCCGAAGGAAAATCGACGATCAATGTTAGAAGTTTTAATAGTATTGGAGTGCGTCCTCTGTCCCTTATTTTCAATTATATAAATGAGAAAAAGTTTTTTTTTTAAACATCCATTTCAGTCTCTTAGAAACAATTTATTAATGGACATTTTAGATAATTTTATGTGTCACGCTTTTCCCAACCCTCGCCTACACACACACAAACATCGATCAGGCCGGCTAAGGACCACGAAAGACGACTACCAGTAAGGCTCAGTTTTGATTTGAGTATACTCAATAGACTCGTCGTAATTTTAATAACCGAGATCGGGCAGCGATTAGATATGATCCAGAGCGCTGTATCCGAGCATTACAACTGCGGTTGTTAGTCGCAGAGGTCGGTCTCTTTGTAAATCCCAGCTAATTAAATAAGATACAAAGAGCTACAAATTTTATCTTGTCCCCTCCGGGAATCGAACCTGGGATGACTTAGTGACGAGCGAGAACGTTGCCACTTTCGCCACGGGCGGGTTCGGCCCTTTAGGGCAATAAAATACATATTTAAGGTGTAATGATACACACAGCTCAGATAAATTTGGTTTCAATTACTAACTACTTCCTTTTTTAAAAACAACTATTTCTACTCTGCACACATCCCCCCAAAATCAAACGTCATAACAATCTTAGAATTCATTAGATGAAGCGTTGGTACACTATAAGACCCAATCTGATTAGCTTCATTATGAATAAATAACTACAATCTCAATTGACAAATGTATTGGTATTGTTTTCTTTTCTTTCATCTTTCTATTTAGATATTTGTTGATTTCAGGAGGGTTTTTTAGTGGATATGGTCGAGATATTCGGCGAGTCCCACACACGGGGAAGAGTCATTACGGCTCTTCTCTATGGTGCGAAACTGCATTTTTCCCTACTTGCATGGGCTCTAATGACCTCGATGTTGACGAGCCCTAAAGCCCCAACAAAAAAAAATCAATTGACAACATAAATTGCTAGGATCAGCTAGCGGCTCTTTATTTTGGAATATAGTTTTCGATAATGTTTTGAGGGGTTTAGAAAGAGAAAATATTGATGTAATTGCGATGTAAAGCCGTGCAGACGACATGTTTATTAGTATATGGAAATTCACGCGCAAAATTAGACACAAGCAAATGAAGAACTAAGTAAATAACAAACAATATGTCAGAAGTATGGATTAACAATTTCGGAGCAGAAAACACGTTGCATGTGGTTTAAAAATATTTAGGGGTGATCATTGATGAGCGATAAAACTATCAAAAACATTTAGGATACATGAAAACGAAGGTTCAAGTAACATTATACACTATGCTTCGCACAGGAATACATCGATATGACATCCAAGCTAAAGATCTAAGATTGTTATACACAGGAGCATTACGGCAGGCAATGGCTTATGGTAATATCATATGGGCAGAACGAATAGTAAACGTTAAATTTGAACAGAGTTTACAAACAATAGAGCGACAATGCTTATTACCAGTAGTTAGGACTTACAGCACTGTGTCGACTATGGCCCGAAATGTAATTGCAGAAATAATACACATTGACCTACATGTACTAAAAATGAAGTATATATATATTTGTTGAAAACAGATGGCAAAATAATAATAAATGAAGAAAAGTTAGAGCGAAAAGATAAAAAAGCGAAATGGAAATTAACACATTTTTTAAAATGCATGGGCGGAAAGATGGGAGATGAGTTTAAAAGGAAGTGTAACTTACAGGTTTATTCCTGATGTTTGCTTTGCAAGTAACGATGAAAAATGGTTTGAACCATCTAAACCAATTGAATTCTTGGCCGGTCATGGTGATTTTGGGTAACATAAAAAGAGATTTTGAATAACTGATGATGCAGCATGTTTATGCGGAGACGAAATAGAAACTTTGGACCATTGCTATGGGACTGCCCCTTATATGCTACAAAACGTGCGGAATACTTCCGGGGAGGCAAGACAATTTGACAAGAATAGGAAACCACCTAATAGAGACAAAAGAAAAATTTGAAACATTAATGATTTTTGTTAATAGAATAAGAAGTTTAAAGGATACGGACAAAAGAGGAAGTAGATATGCACACGCCTCCCAGTTGGCGGGGACGGGTAAAGCTGTATGCAGCTAAGATATGCAGCGCCAACAACTGAAGCGCAAAGAGTTTGTAAAATAGATCTAAGATCATTGTATTGTTCTGCAACACAGACAAGGAGGCTTGAAGAGAGCCTAAAATTAATAAAAGAATCAAGTCCCTAGATGTATCAACTGCCTAGGTTTTGGACATACTTCTAGCGCCTGTAAAAAGGACGACAGGGACACCACGTTATGCTTTATCTGTGGTGAATCAACGCACCTGACATTAAAATGTACAAACAAACCTCAATGTGTGCCATGCCAAGCGATCGTAAAGCCAGCTGACCATATCGCTGGAAGCGGGAAGTGTGTTGCAATGCAAATAGCAAAGCAAGAAAAAAGGAATCAGATGAACATAAAAATGGCATCCTTCCTCCAAATTAATCTAAATAGATGCGACAGTGCTCAAGATCTTCAGCAGACATATTGATATCAGAACAAAACAAGAACCTAGATGGTGTTATGATATAAGAGGTGATGCTGCAATTCAAAAACTGCATGAAAATAACGTAATTGCTGGGCAGATTAAGAGAAGTCAAGGGTATGTTAGAATAATAATAAATGGAATAGCAGCATATAGTTGTTACTTTTCGCCGAATAGATAAGTAGAAGCGTTCCAAAGTAATCTTGAGAAGTTGAAAGCAAGTATCAGATGTTGGGAGGGACCAATCATCGTTGCGGGTGACTAACGCGAAATCTCCGTCATGGAACAAGGGAGCAAGTGATGAAAGGGGACGGATTTTAGATTAAGCCAATTTCGCTAGAATTGATTACCATTAATCAACCAGGAGTGACATTTGAAAGAACATCCATTTCTGTACTGGATCTAGCCTTCTCAAGAACAACGACTATACCTTTCGTTTGTAATTGACATATATTAGTTACAGACTCTCAGTGACCATAAATACGTAAGTTACGAAATACGAAGGCGTGTTCACCCATCTCGGTCCTTTCAGAGATTGTGCAATCCGCAAACGTGACAAGGAAGTGTTCCAAGAGTATATTGCAGGAATCTCTGCGATGAGCGAAATGTGATCTGCTGAACGCATGGTAGAATATTTTACAGCGTAAATGAGCAAAGCATGTGACGTAACCATGCCACGTCGAAGCGGGAAATACCCAAACCACAGAGCGGTGTACTCGTGGACAGAGATAGCAAAGCTGAGGACAAAATGTAATAGGTTACGAAGAGTCGCACAAAGAGCACACAGAAGGAATCAACAGACAGCAATGCAAGCTTCATAAACTGGCAAGAAAAACTCTTCGCCATAAAATCAAACGACGGAACAGGGAATGCTGGAAGGAACTTTGCGGACAATTTGATAGAGATCCTTGGGGTACACCTTACAGAAAAGTGCTGGGCAAATTGCATAAGAATAATGGTGAAAAAAAGATAGAGTCCTTACTCCATATAGTAGCCTCGCTATTTCCAAAAGGAGAACCCAGGACAAGTACCCAGATATCAGAGAGGAGGAACCACCATTCCAACTGAATGAACTTCAAAAGGCCGCATAGACTCAAAAGTGGTAAAACGCCTGGACTTGACGGCATACCGAATGAGGTACTGAAGATTACTGCGTGTCGTAGACCTGATCTGCTTCTTGATCTATTTAACACGTTTAAAAGCAGGATATTTTCCAGATCCATGGAAAAACAAAAGTTACAGCTCATACCAAAAGGGAAAGGTTAGGATCTAAACGACCCAACTGCTTACAGACCTCTGGGAATGCTTCATAGCACAGAAAAGCTGTATGAGAGAATGATCCTGAACAGAATAAAAGCATGCTTCGATGAAAATGGACGTCTTTTGGACAAGCTGTTTGGCTTCGGCAGGAAAGGAAAGTCAACTATTAATGCAGTTCACGAGGTCCAACTGGAAGTGACAAAGGCATATAATTTGCCACCTAGTTCTGGCTGTTTTTGCGTAGTGATTACTCTAGATGTAAGAAACGCGTTTAGTTCAACTAATTGGGAAGACAACTATCGCTCACTTGAAGGACACATTCCGTGGTATTTACTGCGGGTTGAAAGTAGTTACTTAGAGGAAATTTGCCTGATGGTACAAACAGAAAAAGGAACAGCAACAATAGAGCTATCATCTGGCATTGAGCAAGGGTCGGTCCAAAGAGGCACGTTGTGGAATAGTCAGAATGATGACCTTCGTTTACATCTTCCACAAGGGGTGAAGATTCTGGGTTACGCCGATGATGCGGCCATGATAACAGTTACAAATACCACGGAAGAATTGGAATGGAAATGTAACGAAACCTTGGAAATAGTTGCCGTGTGGATAAAGAGTAGAGGTCTCAAACTCGCACATCACAAAACGGAATTGGTATTAATCACAAAGAGACATAAGTATAACCTATCCGGTCTTGTAATTGAGAGACATGCCATCAAATTCCAGGAAAACCTTCGTTACATGGGTATATGGATAGACAGAAAATGGAGTTTCCGAGAACATATCAAGAAGGCGTCTGCCACAGCAAGTGGTATTGAAACAGCTTTACAACAACTAATGCCAAATATCTGTGGTCCGAAACCGGAAAGAAGATTACTGGTACATTCCTAGTGTAACTCTATGGATCATCAATATGGGGACATCATGCTCATACAAGTATAATTAAGAGATACATGGCGCCTGTGCAAAGGAAAACAGTCATTTGTGGCGGACGATATCGACAGGAGCAGTTTTTATATTGTCTGGCATCCCACCCATCTGGCTGCAAGCAAAAGAAAGGGCGATAATATAAGAGAAACAAAACAAAGTATGCGCAGAAAAAGTTCTTCGACAGAAGGCGAAACAAGAACCCCTCAGAGAGTTAAATAGGGAATGGCAAGTCGAATAGGACGCGTATCCGAAAGGACGATGGACGCATTCATTGATCCCTAAGATTGAGTGGTGCAAGCGACGGCATGACCAGCTGGACTACAACCTCATGCAAGCCATCAGTGGACATGGGTGTTTTAGGGCATACTTGCACTGTATGCACAGACGAATGAACCCAAGCTGTCGGAGCGGAACTGGACGACCCAGAACATGCCACCTTTGCATGTCCCTCATATGAAACGGCATGCATGATAACCGCTGCTGAAATAGGATGTATTCTCTAAACTGGGAGAAATGAGAGAAAGTGACGTATTTAATTGGGCACATTATCATGAAGAAGAGGGAGGAGGCAGAATTGCAAAGCGGAGAAGAGTGAAGTCCACAGAGAAACAAACAAGTGACGCTCCAGAACACTAATCCTGACACCTGAGCAATAGGTCGAAGCACAGATTATATTAGGTACATATGGATCACTCGTCGCAGCGCTCCACTAGCAAGACGCAGAACTAACTAGTCCCCACCACCTGTTCAACTGGTTGCTTGCGTAGTGAGTGACGTTGGCGGCAAACCCATGGTCTTCATGTGGTGACTGCGACTAATTGAAGCTACTCGAGCTCCGCTTAGTGTTGATTTGTGGGTGTTTTAGTTCAAATCACGCATTTATAATTGCTGGTTCTGAGTTTCCACTGCAGATTAATTGTTTGTACGTTTTATGCAGAATACGGCAGCGGGTACTCGATGAAAAGTATGCGATGTAAAACGAGGAAAAGGGAGGGGCGTTGAGCGCAATTTTCACGATAGTTCTCGGCCTTCCCCGTGGCGCATCTAAGTTAACCATTGGGCTTATGGGAGTGAACTATCTGTACCTTCTAAACTCTGTGGGTCGAAGGTACGGGGGAGTAGGGAACGTGCAACCAGCGAAGGAATCCACATGGATCATAACAGGCTCCACTGAAGGAATGCTAACGCGGTACCGGTAGGGATCCTAGTGTCGTAGGGCCACTGGTGAGGTGTTTACTCCTTCCACATACACACACAAAATATATCCAGTACGGCGAACAAGAGAAATATCTCCGAGAAAGTAAACTGAACATATTTACCGGTAATATCAAGACAGTTAAATGGGTGAGAAACGTGGAAAGTAACGAAGAAAATATGTAGTTACACATTCATTAATAAATGTTTATAACGAATATTAAATATATTTTGGCCCAACATAATACGCAATGCAGATCTACAGAAGAAAACTGACGAAGACGCGTTCGCCACCAACAGAAGGAAATTGAAATAGATTGTGTATGAACTAAGTACCTTCGGCAATGGAGGCAGGTGCTAAGATCGAACACCCAGGGAAAGCGATACAGAGGTAGACCACGGATAAGCTGGAAAAAGAAGTATAGAGAAAGAAATCAGGAGCGTTGGCAAAACATGGGATAGGGGGAGGGGGGTAGTCGCGGCCATGGCTAAAATAGTTAGATTGAGAAGCTTCGTGAACACGGTGCTCCGAAAAGGAATAAAAGGAAATAAGTCAAGTAATATGCTTACAGAGCATTAACTACTTTGTACTTTATTTTTGGGAAAATATAAAGTTCGTAGGTAGGTTTACAGTTACCTGCCCACCATCGTCCCCTCACCTGTTTGTATGCACCACATCTGCGCATGCAGTGGTATGTGTGAGATTTTCCTGGTGTTTTTTAATTTAGTGTGAGGAGGAGGGAATATTTTTTTTAAAAGATGTTTTGTCATGTAGTCATTTTACTAGAAAACCGCAGGGTTAAGAACAAAAATGTAAGCCCAAATGTTAAGTATCAAAATAAAAAGTGATTGGAGATTCAAGGATGGGTTACCTGAGATGATGGAACATTACAAGGAACATAGAAGAAACAAAACAATTATTTTCCATTAATTTTTATTAACACTTTATACTTTTGTTCATCAAATAACTTAAATCACTGGACGATCTTTTTTTTATCAAATGAAAACTCAGTAACTTAATGCGGAGAGATCACAGCCTAAGATAGTCTCTGAAAATATTTACAAGTTCGTTTTTTTATTATTACAGCTTTGCCTTCAAGTGTGAGTTGGCTGCCAAAAGAATTTTAAAAAATTAAAAAAAAAATTTCTTTTCAAACACTTGAATTTCCATGTCATCAATTTTTTGTATAATTTTTTTCAACCATTTTGTACACATCAAAAAATATATAACGTTTTCACTCATACACAATCAAAAGTGAAAATAGAATCTTGGTTGGGGATGTACATCTTGAGCAAACTTACGATGAAAATCACTCACAGGAGATGATAAGAACATACTACACGACAAGTCAAAACCACTTTCTGTTTCTTTTAAATTAAAATCCACGTAATAAAAAATTAATAATGTAAAAACTCATCACCAACCTACAGGCTTATCATTCTTTCACATTTCTTCAACTATGCTTATATGTAAGATAAGCCAACAACCAGGGGAGAAAATAAAACGTAGCACAGACCATGCTATGTGCAGATATTTGAAAAATTGTTTTCGGAGTAGAAGGGAGTGCACAGAGTTCAGTGTTATCTACACAAAAGGAGGACACACATCTGATAATAGTATTCTTCACCATTCTCTTATTTATATATATATATATTTATATACATATATTCATTATATATACTGTTCGTATATAGGTACCTGGACTAAGTAGTCAAAACAACAATGCACAATTATAATAATATTTTATGTACAAAATATACAGACAATGAAATGATTCTGAAAACTCTGAATGATTATGAATGATGATTAGATCAGTCCAGCTTTCATTTTTTTTTTTTAAGATTTCTTCTTTCTTTCATTATAATTATTTCTTCTCATTCTTCATGAGGATGCAACAAGAATTTTACAATAGTGTTATTACATACTTACAAGACTGTACATCAAGTAATTAACATATCCATTCATTCTGATTGCTCGCAGCTACATGTATCAGTAATTGTAACTCTCATTACTTGTACATTTACTTCCATTTTTATCTTTTGTGAGAATAGGAAAGGGCTTCTGTAATAGGTCAACATGAGGGCGACACCATTCTCAGCAAGTCCAGGCCGGAGATACTTGACTAGCTGAGACATATATATATATATATATTTATATATAAGATAAAAACTTTCTCTGCAAATCATATGCCGTGAAGTGAATGTGTAAAATTTTAGTGAATATTCGCATTCACAAATGTTCTGTTTTATCCCACATTTACCACATAGTGTCAAAAAAGACAAAGAAAACACATGCAACTGCATACAGTTCAGAGCTCTCAAATTATATCAGATTAAATTAACTCAAAAATATATATGTACATCTAACGACAATCTATTGGCAAAATCTGTCTTGCCCATAATTAATTGCACAAAGAGGTGTGAAGTGCAAGGTTATCCACTCACTTTGATTTACAAAAAACCACGGTTGTTGTACTAAAGCAAGGTTTATCTGACTGATTATAGGGATGCATTTGTTTTAAGTGTCACTGACATTTTCACTACATCTAGAACACATCACTCCTCGGAATTGAATGAAAATATTAACAAACAGAAAAAATAATCAAACATAGCAACTTCTATAGATATCTCACTGAAAGAAAAAAATATAATAGGATTTTTTGACTAGATCACAATTAACAAAATGTTATCTCTTCTTTAAAAAAAACTTATATCAATTCTAATACACACTGTATAGAGAATGTTCACAAAATATCAGCAACTCCAGCCAGCTGTTAAAACTAAATTATTCAATAAAACATGTCCTTATCTACAAAACACCACCTCCAAGTAGAATTCCATAGATTCAGACACTGATAGAAGGTCCAAGTAGGCCGATCATTTTCACTATGTACACAATTCTTAGCCTTATTGAAGTCCAATTCAAGTAGAAGTCATAATTCAGGAGAACCACAAATGTTCACACTGTGGCAATGATGATCAGTAGGTGAGCTAAGTCTGCAACTCTATGAAGCAGGTCTGGAGCAATGCGAGCCAAGTTCTCATTTGCGAAGTCACAAGATGGGAAGATGTGAACAACATATGCAGCCTGTGAACAATGACACAATTCATTATTTTATCATATACATAAATGGGGATCAGAACAATTTTGTCATAAATTTTTAAAAATAAATTTCAAAAACTATTTGAACAGTGGCATCATTCAGTTCTTGTTTTTGAGGTGAAGGTAGGGATGAGGAGAGGGATCAAACAGTTAATTTCTAATCAATGTAAATTTGATACTCAGACTCACCTGTTGAGAACCAGGAGCAGCAATATTTACAATTCCAGCAGCCTGCTTTTGTTGAAGGTAAGTAATGAATCCATTCTGTAAATTATTACTCTGTTGAAGAACATCCATATGATCTCGTCCACAAGGTAGGGCAAGCAGCATACAGTGTTCATTGTCCATCTATAAAAAATATAGGAATATAATTATTAAACTCAAAAACAATAAAAGGATTTTCACATAATTGGAAAATGAGATGAACAATAGCTTGAGCACCAATGCGTTGGATTTTCTGCATTGGATTAATGCAAGACAAATGAGGTATGAGAATAAGTAGTGATATTTTCATTATAGTTGTTGGGTGCTTTTCAATAACCTTGCACAGAATTTCAGTTTTAGATTTCAACTAACCATTTATTGGTTTTACTATCTTAAAAACTACACTATGTATAAAAATTACAGGAGCTGCAGCTACATGAACAAATTAAAGAATTTGAAAGGTTAAAAAAAAATTTGGTTCACTCCACTCATTCCCCAAAATGTCACATGGTTATACGGTACCACAATTCCCAAACTGTGATAACATACAATGAAGGGATGACATAATTTTACTATTCTAAAATCTATGATTACACTTTAAAGTACTGAATTCCAATGTAGTATTTGTAAATGGGTAATGTAGTGTGCTTTTGAAGCTTATCTACATGGAGCGATATGAGATAGGAGTTGGGCGGTAGGTTATTGTCAGTAGGTGGGCTGGTTAGGCTGGGTTTACCAACAACTTGGCTCACGTGGAGGGGTTAGTAGAAGTGCTTACTAATAGAGTTATTGATACTAGCAGGAGGTGGATAGAGGAAAGAGGGTTCACTTTTCAGTAGTCACAGCTGTATGAACTGGAACATTCATGTGAAAAGTTACACTAGGAATTGAACCTGGGATGACTTGGTGAAGAGCAAGAATGCTACCACCTGAGCCACCAGAGGGGCTAAGTACTGAATTAATACACATCTGAAAGCTTGCCTGCATCTTTCGAGCCACTCCTTCCACCTGAGTTTGTTCAAGTCGCATTCGTTGTGCTATGCGTAATGGAGGTGTACTACCATCTGAGTTACATGGAAGAGAATCACGCGCTACATGAGGATTTCCAAACACAAAGTGCATCTGTACAGCAGCTTGGTCATTTTTGAGGGCCAATAGACCTTGCCACATAACTGGATACCGCTGCTGCAGAAAAAACAAAAGACAAGAAATATAAAGGATGTTACATAAAAATTAGAAAAGTATAAAAAAGGAAAATCACAAAAAGTGAGCTATACTGATATGTATTCTTAGCAGTGTTTTGGCTTCCCAGTACTAAAGAAGTAACTCACTTGAAGGAGCATGAGCAGTGAGTCGGCCTGCGGAGGCACCTGGCTGGCGTGTGGTGGTGTAGCAACCTGAAGACGTGGCTGGCCAGAAGGTGCTTCGCTGCCGGGTAGCGGATGGTGGTGACGAGCTGTGCGCAGGTGGGCAGGTGGTGGTTCGGCACCGGGGCCAGCGTCATAGTACGGTCGTCCGACGACGGCGGCAGCCGTTGCAGGACTGGCAGGTGGAGGAGGTCCACTAGTTCCAGATGTCGCAGCGGCTGCCGCAGCAGCTACGGCGTAGTGAGCTAGACGCGGTGGCCCATGTACGTATACGGTAGCAACCTGAGGGGAATCTGTGGCACGGTCATGCGGAGACTGCAACGAGTGTGCGGCGCGGCCTGCCACAGGACCTAGGCCGCCAGCAGCCCCTCCTCCACCACCCACACCGGCCGTCACTGCAGTCGCACTCCCTCCACCAGCTAGAGCGCCGGTAGGATCATCACCCGCCGACCGTCGCAGCTCTAGGGGTGGGCTGCTTCCACCACGGACGCAATCGTCTGCCTCTGTTTCCGCCTTCAAGTCCATGCCCGGAAGCATTGGCGACCGAACTGTCGACATTTCAATACAACAGAACCATTAAATCATGTACCCAGTAACGCGTAAGAATACTTATAAGAATCCACATTTTAAAAAAGGAAGTGCACAGTACAAATAAATTTAATTCCTATCAAGGTGCACAGTCTTCAAACAGGTGAAAATAGCTACAGTTTGGAATCGAAGACTTCCTGTAAAACGTCAACCAGGTAAGAGCCCCAGTCCGTCTCCTTTTTTACCCAGTCGACTTTATAGTAACCTTTCCTCCACACAAGTAAAAAGAAAGAAAAGTAAAAGAAAATTGTAAACAAAGACATACCTGGTGGTAACGAATAAGGAGGGATATGTCCGCCAAGCGCGGCTTCGTGCTGCGCGCGGAGGTAGTGCTGGTAGACAAGGGAATGAGCATGCGCAGCGTGTGCAGCATGAGCAGCAGCGGGGTGCGGATGTGCCGCCGCCGCCGCTGCTGCCGCCGCCGCCGCCGGCAGCGCGTGCGCCGGATGCACATAAGGGTGTGGGGGCAGGGGCTGCAGATCGTGGCGCAAGGCGTGAGCTGCTGCTGCGCCGCCGTGTGCTGCCGTTGCCGTCGCATGTGCAGCAGCTCCATGATGCACAGTCGCCCCATGATGCGCGGCCGCCACGGCTCCAGGGAAGCCCATGTGCGCGTGGACACCATCGCCACCCTGGTGCACGAACAAATTAATAATTTTATTCGCTATCCATATCTTTCAAGACACATAATTCTAAACTTGGTTATCTACATTCATATGCCGATGGAGTACTGGAAATTTACATACCGAATAAATTCACAATTGTTTAACAACAACTTGCTTGTACGTACTGCAGATACACCGATGTGTTTCAATACAGACTCCTGCCAGCGTGCACTCGAAGGTGACGCAAGCATGAGTCACCTAAGTGGGTAAGCTTAAATACAGCGGGCAAGTTGGAAAGTTAAGCTTTTTTTTTTGTAATAGAGAGGTGAAGATGAGTAAGATGATACTGTAAGAGGAGTAGAATTTATTTCGTTGTAATATTGTTGTGTTTTTTTCTCCAAAGTGGTATCATATCATGTATTTTATAGTAATGTCCTGAAGGTGCTGTATTAGTAGGCAGAAATTCTTCGATTAAATTTTCGACCTTCTTCCTGAGTATTGGTAGTTATTCTTATTATAAAATTGTTATATACAATAATATAATACTTGATAGTATTATTGTTATACCATAACTTAGATTCCACTATTAAATGAAGGTGTAAAACCAGTCTCGTGTAATTACAATAGCAGTAAGTTATAATAGCAATCTTCAGCATTTTTAATTCTTTTGTCAAGAAACACATTCAGCAGTATTGCAGTCGGTGAGACTCCCCCCCCCAAAAAAAACTAAGAGGCAACATGGTTTTCGAATTTCATTAATATTAATTACTGATATTATCAGAGCCCGTTCTCCAAAACAATTATAACATACACTAATTTTACGAAGAAAAATATTATCAAATTGTTTATTAAAGTATATACTATGGTTTAATTTATTTTGGAAATATTTGTTTTTCTGTCAGTTATTTTTCAAAGTTACATAAAAAACATTGCATCTCATTTGGACTATTCTTTAAAATTTTCAATATTAATGCTCATTAAACACTCAAATATTAATAGTCAATTTAATGTATTGACACAACCAGAACTAAGCAAGTGTGTTTAACACAATCACCAAGTTTCTATAGAATGAATTCCCTGGTTTCATTTATCCTGTTCACAAGCAACCAAATTAAAACTTGCTTGAAAGAGGTCATGATAATATATAAATAACAAAAAACAAAGATGAAAGGTTGTTACACTAACATAATACCTTAATGAAACAAAACACACTTTCAATTATCTATTAAATATAAAAATATACCTTTAGCAAGATCATGAATCATCACCAAAATGAAAAACAAGCAGCTTTTATGACAGTTATTAACTTAATTTTATAGCAAAAATATCACTAACATGCTTCAACTACTATAAGCCTTACAACATCATAGTTACAAGAAAGAACCAACACAAATACATAAAAAAGAACTTACATTTACAATAATACAAGCTGAAAATTAAGTCCAGCCATATACATAAGAAAATCAACATCAAGAATATGTTGGCTCAAAAAGCAGGTGCTGATTAGGTGCATGCAAACCCAAACAAAAAAGAGAAAAACTAGGAGAACATCACCCAAAACTGAAAAAATTAAGTCAACAGAGCCAAGGATTTGGACCTGGAGATGTTCTAGAGGGCTCAGCCATCTGCATGCCTTTGTCATCAAATTTCACCATCATTTGAATAAAATTTAATTAAAATAATAGAAATTAACCTTTTGAATTAAGAAACTAAGATTGGCATACAAATATCAACATTATAATATTCCATAATATGGCAGCCACATGAAATAAGACAATGAGAAAGCTATGCAGAGCACACAAGGAATATAATACAACACAACCATCTGAGCCTCTGATTAATTATTGATTAATTTTGGGTCAAATATTGGAAGCATATTCCACAAAAAACAAAACAAGGGATTTTTATTATGTTAGATTCTCAAACACTTATATAAATACTTATTTAAGAACTATTCAACAATAAACAAATTGTTTCTAACAATTAAAAAAAATTGGAGAAATTTTTCAGAAAAAAATGTGGAGAAATTTGTTCTCTCAAATGATAGTAATGTTTTCAAAGCACTTGTGGCAAATAAAAGTCTTTCTCATGATTTTAGGGTTGCATTAAATTTAATAATGGCAATTATTAATAAAAATAGGAGTGGTTGTATTTGAATATTGTGATAATTAGTGAAGGAAAACTTAAGCATATAATAATGATATTTATTCAGTAATAGAAAGCTTTTAATAGAGTTTTTGTGGGAAAGAGAAAAGCACATATTTATAATTTCCTCTTTCTGAGGAACATATACAATCAGAGAACACAAATGAATGTGTAACATTTAGCGAGGAATATGTAGAAACACATTTTGCAAAAGTCGATGGAGTGTGAAACTGGATCCTAGCAAGTCCAGGATTTCTCAGACATCGATAGTATTCCAGTTTATGAAAACCTAGTTAATCTTCTTTCTCTGAATTTAGAAATTTTATTCTCAAGAACACTAACTTTTAGAACCACGTATTTTTGAGCTCGTCAATATCTACTATACAAAATATGATGTCATAGATCATTGGTTAAAGAAATAAAATATAAATATATTTATTAGCAATAACCGAGTCTTCATTTTTTATTATCATCATTATTATTGTTAATATAATTATTTTTATCATCATCAAAATTGAAGTTTCAGAATAATTTAAAACAATGGTTAAGAGAAGACTGTCTCAAAAGGAATCCATAATTACTACCCAAATTTAAAAAAAATGAAATTGTGAAATTTGGCGAAATTGACAGTATACATGATAATACACTCTCAATTTAAACTTGTCTCACTCCACTTGTGAAGCAAGTGACCTAAATACCACCATCTTCCGAATCATTCACCAAATCAAATATTTCAACATTATCAAATACGTTCGAGTATTATTAGTGAACAATAATTTCATTTTGCACCAGCTGTCCCCAGTGACTGAGAGCGAGAGGTTATTGTGACAACTATCGATGGGTGAGTGAGCGCGCGGGATCGGCGCGGAAGGGGTAGGGCTGCATTACCTGGGCGCCCGGGCCCCCGGAAGGCGCGCCGTGTTGGTGCGCTGGCGGCGGGGTCTGGCGCGGCGCCAGCACGAACTGTGGATTAGGCAGCAGCTCAGCCACCACACCCGGTGGACCGCGTGCGTGCTGCGAGGCGCCCACATTAGTCGCATGGTCACACGGGAGAGTGATTCAAGCATTGGAAGCACGGAAAGGGAAAGAGGTGAGGTGTGCACGCCCCACAGAGAAAAGACTAAGATAACTAATTCGCCCTTGCGGCGGTTAAACGCTCTGTGGTTTTTGATAAACTATTAACTGCTAAGGCAGCATATGATTAATATATAAAACATCACACAGATGAAAACACCAGCAAAGTAGATGTCTATATCATGAGTATCGAAGAAAAGCACATTATATCCTTGAATAAAGTCGGAACAATGCTAATAACTTATGATTTTATTTTGTAACAGAAGGAATAACCAAGAGATCATAGCAACCAATAAATACACAAATAGAAATGGAAATTATTACGTTAAAAAAATAATTATTAGACAAAAAAGAGAATTATATTGTTGTTTTTTTAGATTTATTGCAAATAAATTGGTCACAAGGTAAAATAACACTGCATAATTTTGTAAACCCAAGTCCAACAAAAATGCCTAACTCATTCAACAGACGGTTTGTCCAAGAAGGATGAGATATGCAAAAATCGCAAGTTTTGCAATCAATCATTAATGGCATGTAATTATTTCTTGAAAATATTTCTCACTGAGAGAGGGTGAAGCCTAAAGGAAAAGACCATAAATAAATTTTCAAAGGAAGGAGAGAGATTGCAAGGGGTTGTGGAGGCACCGATTAAACTTTTGCCTGGAGT
Source organism: Laupala kohalensis (assembly GCA_002313205.1). Classification (NCBI taxonomy): domain Eukaryota; kingdom Metazoa; phylum Arthropoda; class Insecta; order Orthoptera; family Trigonidiidae; genus Laupala; species Laupala kohalensis. The sequence goes on along the minus strand of NNCF01130504.1, from coordinate 399,594 downwards.
AGGGAGAAAAAAAGTCCCAGCTGTTCGGGGCTACAAAGTGTCGAGTATGTGCTCTCCCCTATACACGAACAAGATGTTACCAATACGTTACGACTGGTATGGCTTGGTATTAAGGCAATCATTATAATGAGAAAGACTACAACTTTAACAGATGATACAAACTTAAACATAATTTTTTAAATATTACAGACATTTACTTATTTGCATTAACTAACTTGGAATAGATTGGTAAGAGATTATGATGTGTCATAATGATGGTTATAAGGTGATAGAATTAATTGATATAAGGGTATAAAAACACTCGCACTTTAAAAGGGAAGAAAATCCAGAAGAATTGCGAACATACTAATAAATTATATCAGCAGATTGACAACAATTTTTATATATTACATTAAGGAGGAGTTCTATGTTCACAGAATTTTAATAATTTAGGAAGTTGTAATGCTAAACAGATATTTTACTTCATGTAGCTTTTTGTGGGTGTATTTCTTAGTATAAAAAGAATAAAACTTACAAAATTATAAATAAACTTTATTGCAAATAATAAAAATTGCAAAGAACAGAAATTAAATTTTGATAAGTGCTTCTAACAAAACAAAAAAAATTCAAAAATCATTATTTGTATTCACGCATATTTGGAAATTATAAAAGTAGCCCTCCATTCAGTGTCATTAAATATTTTCACTCCATTAACAATCTGTACACTCCAAATGCAAATATGAAGAAAGTGTTGTTTATCCATCCCTAAGAGTGTTGATTTATTGAAATGTAGACAATATAATTGAGAAAACTTAAAAAGTTACTCAATAATTTATGCATTATTTGTTACACGTCTTCATTAATGCATGAAGATATGAGGCCCAGGTGAACAGATCCACTCCTCACCTCTGGACAACATGCCGGGGATTCTAAATGTACTAAACCTGAATGTGGGAATAGGAATGGCAGATAGGAAAGAAAACCTCACCCAATTTGGCTGCAAAGGGGATTAAATACTAGTTTGCTTATCACAATGTAGAGTGTGAATACACTACAGCTCTTAGTAGAATTTAGTCACTGGTCACGCCTTCCTGATAAGCAAGTTAATTTCAAATACATTTTCATGTGTTAAGAATAATCAAAATATCATATTAAAATGCCAAAAATTCACTATCTTCAATGATTTTAATAGTCAATGCTGTCCCTCTTTTATCTTCATAACTTCCAATGAATACATGTACCACATCAGCAATATAGAGCATATCTACTTTTGGTAAATATTTGGAAGAGCTTGTTCAAGTTTTAAATTCTTGTTCTTATTGATGGCTTAGGAGTGAGAGCACTCTATATATACTTTTTAATTATGTGAGATAACAAAAAATTATGAGAATACTTATGGAGATTAAATTAGGGCACTAGATAATCTTAATCACTGAGAAGTGGGGGGTCTATATTGTATTGGCACAAAAGATAAAATATAGATAATATTTATAGAAATTTAGATTTAAATAATTTCCATGTCAGAATGATTAGCAAGAGTTAGAAGAGTGTGTGAGAAAAGTACTTTATACATTGAAGAGACAGATTATTTTGTAATTAATTACTTAAAAGTTACAAGGGTTAAGTACTTTTTTTTTTTTCATTTATATAGTGGAATATATTTACATTTAGAAGTTGAAGTTAAGTTTGGTATTGAAAATATTTTCATGAATCATCTAATTTAGAAGAAACACCTGATAATGGAAGTTTCAGAGTTACATCATGAGTATTGGGAATTCTGGAATGGTCATTAGTGTTTTTTTATAGCACTCATTTTATAACAAAGAATTAAACTTAGACCAGACACTTCGTATCTCCAATCCACTGATAAATGTTATAACATACTTTCGCAATTAGTAGCCTCAATTGCATTCCTGGAGAAGATAACATTTAGAATTACTAAACAAAAGGGCATTTCAAGAATTAAAAAAAGTAATCATTTCCATTTCCATCAGATATTCAATTTATTTAGGTAATTTCTTAACTAACCTTTATTTCTAATTAACCACTATAACAAAATATAATTTTTCTCATATGATGTTCTTAATTTTCCAACTGTGAGGACACTCGAGACAAGGGTTCTGATTTTGCATTTTTTGCATATTGCCCCCCATTTTTCTATGGCTTTGAGGAATCAATTTCTACCATTTTTAACTTTTTAGGACCATTTTCATTTAATGTAATAGTGCCTATAAATCCCTAATTTTGAAGATTTTTGTTTGAACTCTGTAATTTTAGGTTAAATTATTGTAACCAATCAAAATTTTCTTTTGGTTATTGAAACATGGCATATACTGTATGAATGAGCACAGTGGTGCTATTCAAGTAATTCAATTTGCACTAGCACTTCTTAGTAATAAGTAGATACATACATAACTTGTGTTTTGAAGTGCATTTTTAAATAGTTAGAGTGCATTTAGTTGGCTTTTTACTGCATATTTTGTACATTTTAATGCATGTTTTCTGATTTTTTGATCCGAGACTTGCTCATGACAGACCAAAGAGACTGATACAATTTAGCAAAATGAAAAGAAATTAGTTAATCCTCCTCACGGTGATGCAGTTTGTACCGACTTTTTTGACAATAAATAATTAAATTTAAATTAAGGAGAATATCATATTCTAGTAATGATTTGTATTATACCTCATACATTCTCTAGAAAGACAGAAACAACAATTTCCAACTGCTTAAAAATTATTATATTTAATATGTCTCTAGTTGAAATTATTTTACGGATTGTGTTGAGATACCTATTTAAATGAGTATTTCAAAGAAAAGGCTGAATTTCAATCCCCAAATTTACCACAGATATACCATATTTACCAGAATATAGTCCTCCCCTCTCATTTTAAGAGGCAAAACTTAGAAGAGAAAAAAGAAGTTAAGTAAAATAAAGACTTTCTAAAGGGAAATACTCTTTCCAAATTCCATGTGAAATGGTTGGTTCTGGTAAGAATAATCATAAAGATTTTAAAAGTGAAGTGTTTAGTGGTGCAATCCAACTTCTCCTCTGTTCTATTTCCATGTGTCTGATCATAATTTAGAACTCGTAGTTTGTGTCGAGAGAGAGAGAGAGAGAGCCAGGGGGGGGGAGAGAGAGAGAGAGAGAGAGAGAGAGAGAGAGATTCATTCGGGTTAATTAAAAATCTACTGACAGTTAAAGAACTGTTTCATAACAAGGTATACTATGGAAAATTTGACAATATGCATATGCATTCACCAAAGATGATTGCTGAAGTTTTCATTTGTCACAAAAGAATGAGATTTCCATTGATAAAAAAGACAATAACATTTTACCTCCTAATTATGAATGAATAAGTTTCATGATATTTCAAAGACACAGTTTCATAAATATCCCAAGCTTTAATTGAGAAAAATATATAAATAAAAAAAAATCTGTTATTTAAGGTCAAATTTAGAAAATAAGTATGTTATGATCCTAAGTTAAAAAGTCACTTCCCATAAAAAAAAACAACATAAAAATCTCCTCAATGGCATAAAAAATAATTTAAAAATGCCATTCTAGGCCAGATATTGCTAGAAAAAGACCTCAAGTAAATTAATCTCTCTCTTCTTAAAACAGAAGAAATTATTTTGAAACCCACTGTTGTGATGTATCATCTTTTCAACTACTTAATTTATATTTCAAACGCCATCTTAAGAAATAACCCATGATTGATTTGGAGGATATAAGCAAGGTTACGCGAGAATCAGTACAAATTAAAACCAAAACAAAATTATACTTAACAAAATAGTTTCTTGACTATCTCTATTTCAGAACATTTGTTTGTAATATTGATTATGGACTTTTTAAAACTATTGTAAACAATGTTTTAGAATGTGATTCAAGCAAACCACAGGGATAAATTTCATAAACCAAATCAAAGAAAAGAAAATACTTTTCTCTCAGTTAGGTAACCATGATTTCATGTAATTACACAAATTTATATTGCAAATGGGGTATATTCAAGTATTCTTTTACAACATCCCAATATTTTTACCGTGCAAGGCAAAGGCATCAAACAAAATACATTAAAGAAATGTACATTAAAAACTCATCCTAAAAATTATTAATATCAGTCAGTACCCAGCATGCTTCAAGGATCTTTATCTTAAACCATCACCAACAAAAAAGAAAGAAAATCAATTCCTTTTCGTTAATGAATGCAATTCACCCAGATCCCAACCCTCAAGCAATACACATCTGCATCGCTAACGAAGGGTCCTGGACCTTTGCTAAAAGCCAAAGGCTTTGAATCTAATGAATGATAGAACATAACAAGACAACATGTCACTCACCAAGGATGCTTCATATGCAGGGACTGGGAGACCAGCTTGCAACACCTGAGCTTGTCTCGACTGAGGACTGGGTGCAGGAACTACAATGCATCCACCTATTGTCACTTCCACTTTGGGGGGTTCTACTAGACTCTTAGGATGAGTAAGATGACCAGATACCTAAGAAAAATTATCCACAGAAAAATCAGTATCCTCTTAGAATCATGATTCCAAGACAAAAACTTTGAAGAAAACCCCATTTCCCAGGTATGACTAGCATATTTTGAAAAATAAAATGTTCAAACTAGTGAAAAGAAGCGTGTAAAGAAATGTGAACTGATATAAAATATTAATACAGTTATGTTGCCACATCCTCCATCTTAATTTATTAGTTTTGGAAGAGATTGCTCCCATCATCAAGTCCTGCCAACTGATTTTGCACTCGTGATGGTGAAAAATGGATGTACAAATACGAAATTAAACTTTTTCAAGAGAATCTGAAAGTTCAACAACCTTTGGGGTTCCATTGGGAAACTGATCAATTTCAAAATTTGTACATCCATTCGCCACCATAGCAGAGCAAGATCAGCTGGCAAGAGTTCATAGTGGGAGCAATAGCCCTAAAACTGCTCCCGATGACTTAGTGGAGTGAGTGGGTCTCATCACTCAATTAACATTTTAATGTAGTGACTGTAATGTAAGTTCCTGAAGTATTTTACTTTGTTAACTGGCAGTTACTTCATTAGAACCCTATTTTTACATCCTCTAGCCATTGAATAATTTTTTCATTCACTTCAATTTTCAAAGATGTAGTTGTTGCTTCATATTCACCATTTTGAAATGGTGTATTCAGTTATGATAGCCCTTCTAATGCGGCTGCTATGTAACTTTTTACTTGCAGTTCAAATACGATCCAACCAAAATCACTGCAAAAACCCACTCGAAAATTGCAAAATCCTTTCCAGTAGCATCTGCATTCATAATCTGATGATTGCAGTGAGAGATTTGCAAAAATTTTCCAAGCAGTTGAAGCATATCAGAGCTCATTAAACTGAATGAACTATCGTAACATTTGAAGAGGCAAACTAATATTATTGTTCTGGAAAGTATAATTTCATTTTGCTGGAATTAATTTGCTCGTTCAGTTAATAAATCATAATGACAATATACATCACATAATGACACAATACTGCATAGTATTTTTAGAGCTTATGTTGTTCATATTACAGTAATTATTGAGATAAGTAATCTTAGAGAGTCAATGTCAATATCCCTTTCAACTTACAGCATTGTTTTCATGAAAAGTGGTAAAGAGTGGCTCTTCTGCACATTTTCCTCCATAGAATATTTTAAGAGATGGCTAATAAGTGGGCAACACACATTCAAGCAAAAAATTATCTTTTCACCAGCAGGGAGAATCAATAAGCAAGGATAACAATTTACAATATTAACAGATAAAAGCAAAAATAAACATAAAACCCTCTTCAGCTCTTCCTTTCTTAGAAAAGTGTCAGGATGGTTCATTGTTTTACAGTAAGTTTCCCTCTATTCTTACGAGAAGCTTTCAAGACAAAAAAGTAGATCATCAATTAATTAAAATCTAATAGTCAAGTGCACCAACAACTGTTAAATGTGTCCGTTAAGAAATAAATGTTAAAGATTAATTTTCGTTAACATGAAATTTGTATAAATAAATATAAATATGGAATCTACATTTTGTTAAACACATCTCAACAAACTTCCTGACATTCCAATACGAATGTTCACCTATACAGACTAAGGGTCTGTTAAATCGGCTAACACAAAAGAAATGACCCATTACATTTAACAGTTGTTAAGAAAACTTTAATAATCATTAAATGTTGGTGCATCTCAATTTCTAAATAATAACAGCTAAATCAGAACTTAACGAATGACACATTTTAACTAATGTTGGTGCACTCAGCTCTTTATCGTCTTTTAACTATGTTTAATATTCTGTATCAATTTGTTTTATTTTGTATATCAAGTATATATCTGATATTCAAAATATTGTATTTCTCATTGTTTTACAGTATGATTCCATGCCAAATTGTTTCATTTAGTGTTTTAGAAATTTTCTTCGTATCATTAAACTAACTTAAATAGAAATACAACAGATGTCTCACCTGAGACTTGGACACTCCAGCTCTTGTACTGCTAGCACCAGTTACCACTGGAGGCTGACTGCCAAGGTGTGGAGCCTTCAGCGGAGGACTTGCGACAGAACCGGTAAGAATAGGCTGACTACCAAGGGACGCTACTGCAGACTGATGGTGCGACTTAGATGGCAGAGGGAGGGGTGGACTACCCACTTTGAGAGAATGCACTTTTTGTACAGGAGGACTAGATGATTGAACAGGACTCTGATGTGCAGTAGGCAATGGCACCTTGGACATAGGAGAAGCACTGAAGGAACCACTTGAAGATACTCCAGACACTTTCGCCGCTTGTAGAAGTAGAGCTTTTGGATTTATAGGAGCCTGAGCCTGTTTCATATTCACAATAGGTGTTTGCTGGGGTGGAACTAAGTGATGCACTTTCGACAGAGAGACAGCAGGAAGTTGCGAAACAGAACTAACTACATTAGATTGTCCTGACACCAAATTTGGACTTTTTGCCACTGCTTGGAGAATATGTGCCTTTGGTGTCATAGGCAGAGAGGAATTTGATGTTTTTGCAACAGACAAAACAAGTGGCATTTGTTGATGAGGAGTCTGAATGATATCCCGAGGCTTTGTAGCCACTACACTTGACACAACTGTTGTAACTGCAGTGGATTTTGTGACAGGCAATTTCAGAACTCCAGCTGGAGTAGGAGGTTGTGTCACCCCTGAAGTTTTTGCAGCTTGTTGTAACACATGAGCTTTGAGAGTAGACACAGGTCTAGGCGATGAGTTAACAAACACTGGGTTTGGATGGATAGGTTGTTTTATGGGCCCAGAGCGATGTGGTACCCCAACAACTGAAGGAACAGAAATGACTGGAACATGACTCTGAGGAGGGATACCACTAACCCAAGGCGTAGTTGTAGCAGCCTCAATGTTCTGTCCTTCAGGTATACCAGGAACATGAGCTGATTTTGGTTGCTGCTGTACTGATACCTAAAATTTAAGAAAAGAGGACGAAATAATTAGTTCATTTCACTCACAAAAAGGTTATAGACTATAAATTATTCAACAGGCAGCTAGCTGCTAGAATAAATACACAAATAATCAAATGTGCATAAATTCATTGTATGAACTGAACACACATTAATGGGCTCTAATGACCTTGTTGNAAAAAAAAAAAAAAAAAAAAAAAAAAAAAAAAAAAAAAAAAAAAAAAAAAAAAAAAAAAACTAACAATAAATGTAAATTTCAGAAGCATTATAAAGGGTTCTAATGACCTTGACAAGCCTTAAAGCCCCAAGGGGTAAAAGAAAAAAACCCAGAAGCATTATGGATGAAAGTTTAAAAAATGGACAAAAAAGTACTCACCCTCTGTATAGCTTGTGATGCAGAAGAAGCAACAGTTACAGAGGAGGAGGACACAGTAGTGGTAGATGTGGTGACTTGCAATGAGGTGGAGCAGGTGGTAGTAGTGGTTGTTGTAGTGGTAATAGTTGTGGTAGTGATGACGCCAGAGGAGGACTCTCTCACAGAGATAGCTTGTGTCAATGGAGCTTCTTCTGCTAAGTGAGCGACCACAGTCGCTTCAGAAGCAAGCACAGAGCCAGTGGTAGAGGAAGCTGGAGAGACAGCAACTCGTGTCGCACAACTTGTAGCCTCCCCAACAACAGGTATATATTGTCCTTCCTCTGACTCCCTCATTGGTATGAGTAACCCAGTAACAGGATCAATGAGAGTTGTGGGTTCCACATCTGTATCTTTTGGAGATGGAGAACGCGATGGTGTCTCTGGAGGGACCATTGTTGAACGTGAAGCAGAGGCAGCAGTTTTTGCCGGGGTTACTGTTGTTGTTTTGGTGGAAATAGTAGCTGGAGTAGTAGTAGTGGTGGTAGTTGAAGCAGTTGTTGCAATGGCCGTAGTTGAAGGATAAGAGGTGACAGATGTCACGGAGGTAGTGGTGGTAGACATGGAAATTACACTCTCGTCTTCTGCTTTCTTCTTTACCTCTTCCGCGACTAAAGCAATGGCTGGCTGCTCTTCATGGCGCATTTGCCTCCTCCCACCTCGAGGAGACTTGCGTGGCTGCTCGGTAGCGGCGGCCGCCGCTGCCGCTGCCGCCGCAGAGGCTGCACGATGTTGCGCGGCTGCGTTGGCACGAGTAGATCGTCGAGTAGCTGGAGCCACTGTCGCTGTCGTCGCGGACGAGTTAGAGGCGATGGGACTTGGTTGTTGTTGTTGCTGTTGTTGCAAAGCTGCGGCAGCAGATCGCGTTACTATGTTAGCACCTCGCACAACGTCCTCAATGACATCATCAACAGTAGAACGTGAACCATCACGCTCTTGCAACCGACGCGACTTCCGTGTGGATAGTCCACCGGCAGCAGAAGGTGGTGTTGGTGTTTGGGCAGCGGGAGGTGGGGCCGACGCAGATGCCGTGCCAGACGAGGATGCACTAGAGGCCGTAGAGGCAGGGGTAGGAGGCGAAGGAAACTCTTCACGCGTTTCCACAATGGGTGAGCGAATTGGGGAAGGAGGGAGTTTATTTTGATACTGTTCACGGTCCTTAGACGCCGTGGTCGCCACCGTGCTCTTGATTGTGAGAATAAGGCGAGGTCTGCCTTTTTCAGATGTGGATGTCGTAGTTCCGCTGCTTTCGTCCTCGGAGTCGTCGTGAAATTCGTAAACATCCGTGGTAAGTTTTTTGGTGGCAAAGGGTTCGTGGTGCGAGCGCGCTGCTCGAGACGACGCACCTCGACCACCACGCCGCGGAGAAACTGGCGCCCCATCGGCAGATGACGGAGTAACCAGAAGAGTAGGTGCAGTAACTGGCGTCGTAGTAGCACCTGGAGTGGCTGTGACATGTCCGGGAGACAATGGCGACGAGGCGGGAGACGAGGGCTGAGTCATGGTTGGCTTTTGACCGGTTGCCTGGCGAGTGCGCCGCGTGGTAACGCCGACTGAATGAGCGGGAACCGCGGGCATTGATGCCGCGGCACGTGGGGGTGTCGTATTTTTGCGGCGACCGGTGGCCCCACGACGACCCCGACGGGATCGTGGAGTCTGATGAAGGTCTCGTTCTCCGTCAGTTATTACATCGTCAGGTGATAGCGGTGCAGCAGGTTCTCCCGGTGACGGTGTGGGTGCAACTTGTGGCTCCCGAAGATCATCTTGAGACACCGATTGCGGCGTAGGTGGCGTCAAGGAAGACGGTGGAGCCGGAGTCACAGGTTCAACCTGCCACAATGTTTCAATTTTACGCAAGTGTTAAGCAATTTGTGTGTCCTTTTGATCTGATTTTTATAAATACCGTACATCAATAATTTCATTATAGAGCAGATTCAAGTATAGGAAAAACATCTCACTAGTTCTCCGAGAATGCAACAAACATGTATTAATAATGAATTTTACAAGCATTTCAGTAACAATTTCCAGAGAAAAGTACAGCAAAAAATTTCCTATAAATTAAGTAAATAGTGAATAGACCCACCTTAATAGATGAGTTGTTCTGCTGTGCAACTTCTTGAATCAATCCCGCTGGCACCTTCGTCTCTATGGACGGAGGAGTCGACGGGGGTGGCGGTGGTGACGAAGGCATGATGGAAATTTCTGCTGGAGGTGAGGTCTCGGTTGCACGTTGTTCTAATGATTGTTTGGCATCTGATGTGGCAGGAGATATGACAAGAGGCATTGGCAATAGTGGCAGCCTCGTAGTTCCCGTTGACGGCTGTGGAGATGGCAAGAGCCGATGAGGAGTGATGGGTGACAATGCCAATGGTGGTGGAAGCCCAGCCTGTACCTCCGCCTGGAGTCATGCCAAATGACAGCCATTGAGATTATTTCCATGAATAAAATTGTCTTTCCTACATTTCACAAAAAATGTTTAATAACTGTACTGAGCAGTGTGAATTAAATAATATTAATTTTTCTCTTCAGAAGAGGGAAGTGATTTTACATTCGCAGGTAAAACCCTTATGCACTATAGCACAAAATGACATTTGTCAAAAGATAGTTATAACAGAAAATTTAGGGTTATATTACACAAATAAAAATTTAATGGTAACATTAATGGATTTTAAAATAATTAGAAAATAAAACAATTAGAATAAGAAAAAAAAACACAGAAAAATGACAATTTTCAAAAGAATAGATAAAAATGTAGAATGTGTGAAGATTGAAAAAAGATAGTAAAACATCGTGCACTGCGAGCCAAATGAGGTGAGGATACATACACTGCCCGAGCTGACTGTGTTGAACCAGAGTTTTGAGTCAACTGAGGCATCTCTCTGCGTTAGCGAATCAGCAGCGGCGTCCTCTTGTGAGCACAGTGCATCCACCTTCTTAATAACAGAGTCGATGTTGACATCTTTGGCGGACCAAAATCCAGAATGTGTCTTTCCACCAGCAGCATCGCCATCCTCCTTAGATGATAGGAAGTCATCATCATCGTCTTCATCGTCATCAGCGGTCGAAGTGGTGCTGATAGCAGCGGCGGCTGCAGATGCGGTATCTGAAGGGTTGGAGTGTAACACGTCGTTCTCCTTGATCACTGACACGTCACGCACACATTCCATCTTGGTATCCTGTGAAAAAAGGTTTTAAAAGATATCAAACAGAAGGAAAAAGAAGGGAAAGACACATGGAATGTTAGCTATTTACTCCAAAGAAACCTGTTTTGGATAAATTTTGACATTATCAGTGCAACAGAACAATAGACAATACACTAGAAAAAATGATACAGTGAAAGGAGGAGTAAAATTGGACATGGGATGTTTCTAAATTGTTAGACCAAATTACTCAGTACTAACACCTTTTATCATTGTTTACATTGATCTCCAGCAATAAATTCTTTTCCTTCACTAAAATGCTAAATTTTTTTTACAAAGGATGTGGCAACAGAAAGGTATTTTTATGAGTTCCAAATATATCAACGTTATTTTTTCATCTTCATATGATCATAGATAAGTGTACTGCCTTCATTTTAGAAGAGATGAGATCATACTAGATTAACTTTGCATGTTCCTAGCCATAGAAACCCTGCATTCAAAGAATTTTATTGAAATAAATCCATATCAAGTAATACAAGTCCATTTGAGTTGTTATTGTATTTACATACTGCATTGTGAACTTAGTACATCTAATATTTTACCTTGAAGTTAAACTAACTCATATTTTACCCAAAACATTATGAAAATATGACATTGTTTCAGAAAAAGTTCTTAGCATACTTTATTACATAAGAATTTTCTAAAATTTTGTAAAGTTAAAAAAGTGCAATATATTTAACATCAGTCAAATAAGGAACATTTTCAAGGTAAAATCAAATATGGCAGAATAAAAGAGATTTCAATTACTTGTGACACTAACCTTAAAGAGTTGGAAGGCAGATGCAGCATTGACAACAGTGTCTGTGGCCACAGAATCAGGTGTGGGGGCTGTCTCGTCACTGAATGCTCGTGTCATTGTCTCCGAAGCAAGAAGACTACTTACAAAGTCAGTTTTCAAGTCTTCTGTCTCGGAGAATTCTGATTCTCTGGTGTCTCCTTCTGGTTCTTCAGCCGTTTCTGCTGATACAACTTTAGGTGCACTTTCTGTGTCAGAGGGAGGTGTTGCTTCAGGAGTGTCATACGCTCGGATAGTTTCGGGCTGGTCTGCATCGGTAATTGGAGGGTTTTCCGGTACAGAATGCGTTGAAGGACGCAGAGTGCTAGGAGAGGTTGATGGCGACTCTTCATTACATGCACCAGTTGGGGACAACTTCAAATGTGGGGTACAAGGTTGTGATGGCTTGGGTTCAGGTTCCACAACTTCCGAACATGGAGAAACGGGTGGCGGTTGGGATTCTTTTGTTTTTTCAACCACGGATGTAACCGAGGGGAGAGTCTGAGAAGAGGCCAAGGGTGCCGGTGGCATTGCATCATTTTGTTCTGAGTCTACTTTCAGATTCTGTACATCTTCCTTTGTCTCACGCACAACGGAAACAGTAACCGGTGGTGGAACCAGATGGCGATGATGGTGAAACTCTGAAGGCTTAGAGGTAGCTAGTGGGAGCTGGTGATGCAAGTGCCGTTGACTGAATACGTCTGCACGAGTTAAAACAGCGGCCGGGGGATTAGCAGACTTTTGCGGCTGCTCATCAGACGAAAGTGAAGATGGTGAGAAAGTTGGTGATGAAGGTGGAAGGGGAAGGGGAGGCGAAGGTGTTGGTGTGAGCGTGGGAGTTGTATCAGTTGGAGCCACAACTGGTGTGGGCAAAGGTAAGGGAGGTGCTGGTGTTGCGGAGGATATCGGCGACGTTTTTGATGTTGGCGAAGTAGGTGTCGTAGATGTCGCAGGCGCCATTGTTGCTACAGGTGGTGCGGGCGAAACATGGGCCCCCGTCGAGGTCTCAGGCGCGGGAGACTCAGGTGAAGCCGGTAAAGCAGGAGAAGCTGGCGGTGCAGGCATCCGACATGGCGTAGAAGACGATTCCGGTGACTGTTGCTCTTCATCCTGTGGAACAGAAATCATTACAGCTAGAATCTAATGAAAAATATACTTCATTTCAAAACTAAAAAATATGAACATTGCTATTGAGCAATTTGAACACAACCCATGATGTCTGTAGGCATTACAGTTAGAAATTTTAATTAGAATATTCTGAAATGGCCATGAATATAATCTTTTTTTAACTAGTAAAATATGGAATTTATCTAATGATATGCATTAGTAAAAATTATAAACAGATAGATATCATTACTGCATATATTTTAAAAACCTCACGACCAACAGAAAAATGTACCTCATCATCTTCGTCATCGTCTCCAGGCGGGCCACTATATACCATTCCAGGGTACACATCATCAGCATTATCCTCAGTGTCAGTGTCAATTTGAAGCTCATGTTCTGACTGAGGAGTATCGGCTTTCATGTCAATAAGTCCTTCAACTGCCTTTCGAGTCTCTTCTTCTTCATCTTCTTCTTCTTCCTCATCCTCCTCTTCCTCAACGTTGGCCTGTTCCCCAACGACACTAGTGACCGATGGCGAAGCGCCTTCAGATATTTGAGCAGGCGCAGCTGAGGCAGGGGAACAGGCGGGGACCGACTCTGTAGAAGCAGGACCCACAGTCTCCGAATCTGCCTCGGCTTCCGTAGATGCTCCCTCTGCAAAGTCTACGAAGCCCTCGAAAGACTCTCCCAGCAACGCCTTGACGGCATCCTCCGTCTCCTCCTGCAAAACCAAGCAAAAACTCAATTGTATTATTTGTAAAATGCCTCCTAACTTGTAAAAAAAACTGTGTTTAAAAGTTCATGCACGATTACCGCATTATAGTGTGCTTAGAAACGAATAATGAGAAATGGTTGTGCAGGACAGAAATTTGCATAATTTGACTACTATTAATGACCATTATACAACCAAAATTAATAAATAACAGACTTACAACCTTAGTATGAATGAATACTATATTAATAATGTATTTGGTGGTATGATGTTCAGAACGTTTTGACAACTTCAACATAAAGTTGAAACATTGTGAACTTCAATGTTCTATTAATCAGATCTTTTCCTGTTCCAATATGTCTCGAGTGGCAAAGAGCTCTTGTAAACCAAAACTAAAAAGAATGTCTTAATAATATCAATGAAATGAAACGTTAAATGAAATTATAAATAAAAATTGTTATGATGATAACAACATTGCTTCAAAAACCCATTGAGAGTGGAATATCCAAGATAACACACCTTCACATCTGCACACTTTCAGAAATTTCTTTCTCTTTTCATCTAACAATTTTGGAGAATTCATTATTTTGAGCTACGTAGACAATGTTATCATACTCTGAATTTTATTCCGTATTCTTCAATGGAGTATTTATAAGTGTATGAATGACAATTAATCATTGCAAGTGTATGCTCATCAGGATTAAAACAAAATTCTTTGATGCAATTGTCAGCACAAGTATCTTTTCTATAAATTCCAAATTTAAATTTTCTTCCAGTGTAAAAAATTTAAAAATACACAAAATAATAATAATAATAAATTTTTTTTAATAAATAAATGAAAGAGAATTTGAAATTTAAATTGGGATACATTGAAAAATCGACAGTGGTTGTGTATTTTATGGGTGGGTGGGGGAGATCTAAATAAAGAGGTGATTTCTAAAAAATGGGCTGATGATATTTATTCAGCTTTTCAAGCCATGTGTTCTGTCTCGCATCTCTTTATGAGGCTGTGAGAATGAATTGCCTGCTGACCCATCCGTGAGAAAGAATTCTGCACAGGTGGTTGAGTTGACATGTGAATCTGTGTGGGTGTTGATGTAAGGTTGGCTGCCTGGTAACAACGGTCGAGGTGTGTGAGGAGAGTTGTGGTTAGGAAGTGAGAGAGGAGAGTTGTGGTTAGGAAGTGAGAGAGGAGAGTTGTGGTTAGGAAGTGAGAGAGGAGAGTTGTGGTTAGGAAGTGAGAGAGGAGAGTTGTGGTTAGGAAGTGAGAGAGGAGAGTTGTGGTTAGGAAGTGAGAGAGGAGAGTTGTGGTTAGGAAGTGAGAGAGGAGAGTTGTGGTTAGGAAGTGAGAGAGGAGAGTTGTGGTTAGGAAGTGAGAGAGGAGAGTTGTGGTTAGGAAGTGAAAGAGAAGAGTTCTGTTTCGGACAGTAGCAGCAGCTGACCGCTGTCATGACAATGTTGTATTACATAAATCCAAATAAATACTTGTTAATGTAGTAAGTGTTTTTCTTGCTCAGCTTAATATAAATCGATCTCCCACAAAATTATGGAGAATCGTATATTGTGGAGATACATGTAAATTCTCCCACATACATGATTTCAAGCTAGCGAAACAATCAATTTTGTTAGGTAAATATGATTTAGGAAATAATACTCAAGAATTAACTGATTACTGTTATGAGTTTTTGGATCAAAATTAATCCAGACAATTAAATTTGTTCTGGAAAAGTTCCTAATATCTCAATATGGATTGTAAAACACTTTTCTTAAAGGAGTTAAAAATATCAGTTTGAAGTTAAATTTTTAAAAGCATCAAACCATTTTATATCATTTTATAATAGAAACCAAAAAGATTTAAGACATCTCTAATAGTAAGAAAATTAAAATCTGTAATATCTAGACAAAAAACAAGGGTGCAAATATTGTGCCTACCTGGGAGATAACAGCACGTGGTTTGTCATTTGGGGCTTTGTCTTCTTTGGGAACTTCATCTCCAGAGTCACCATCTGGTGTCTCAGGAACTTTTGGCATTACACGGCTCACTTCTGATGGTGGTAACATTAGTTCTGAAGAAATACTTTTCACTGCAGTTTCATGAATAGTGTCATCAATTTCTGAACCAAATCCAGGAATGAATTTATCTGGTTTCTTCTTTTCTGTTGGTTTTGATGAGGGAAGCTTGGCTATGATGGTGTCTCGTGGAGGCTGAGGTCTTGGTGGAGAAGTGGGTTTGGTTGGAGATGGCGATGTTGCTATTTCAAGGGACGGAAGCGATGGGAGTGGGAGTGGTGGGGTCTGAGGTGGCGACATTGATGTTTGGGGAGGGGAAAACAGGGGTGAAGGCGACAAAGCACGAGAGCCATCTGTTGGTGACTGAGCAACCTCATCTGCTACTAACACAGCCCCTGCACTGGGCCTCCTCTCAGGAGGAGATTTAGGAATTCCCTTCTCATGATGGTGATGATGATGGTGATGTTCACGTCGCTGCTTCTCATCCTTGGATTTCTTGCGTTTTTTCTTTTTCTCCTTTTTCTCTGCAATCGCTGGAGTAGAGGAAGTAACAGCCTCAGTCTCATCTCCATCCGTGAAACGGAACACGTCTGAATCGGTACCAACTGCCTCCAGATTCTTTAAGGGAGTACTTTCCATTTTTGTTGATGACTCTTCACCCATGTCTTCATCAAGGATTTTTGTTTCCAAATCCACAGAATGAGATTCCTCTCCCCGCACTTTGCGCTCACGTCTCTTCTTCTCCTTCCGCTTCCGTTCCTTTTCAGCATGGCGAGCAGTAGCATTTGCGTCTGTAGTTTCGGCGGTATCGGCAACAGTGGCCGTTTCAGGTAACACATCACTGTCGTCTGGGGGAAGTACATTCCACTTGGTTGCGCTCAGTTTATCAGAGGAAGTGGAGTTTTCAAAGGATCGTTGTTGGGTGACCGGCGGTGGAGCAGCTGCTGCCGGCGATTGAGCTGGCGCAGAATGTGTCGACTGAGGTGTCTGTGCAGCAGCAGCACCCACAGCTGTATCAGCATTGGCCTGGGTGGTTGGCGGCGATGCCATCTGGTGAACAGACGGACATTTTTGTTATGCTCAGGGAAATTAATGGATCTCCTCTACTATTAAAACAAAGCATAATTGACTAAAACTAACAAGGGGGGGGGGGACGGAAGGAAAATAAGACAATAAAAAATTAAATTATGAGTTATATGCAGGCAGAATTGTCACAAAACAGAAATTAGATTGGACTCAAACATCCAAATTGATTAAGTACACTGGTATGGGAAACGTTAAAGAGTTTTTTTAATTTCGAAGGGAAACAAAATTAAACTTATTAAATCAATAGTAAAAGACTAAAAGTTCATTTTGTAAAATATTTTATACTGCACACACAAAATTCTCTTTTTAATTCAAAAAATCTAAAAGGCATGCAAATTAATAAAAAAAGTTAACTCACCTTTGACATCCCATGTTCAGAATCGTCTGAAAGAGGTCCAAAGATATCTTCCATCTTCTCATCCCGTTTGCCAGCAGAAGAGGGTGCTCCTGTAACAGTATCAGCTTTACTCAGTCCCTCTATCTTGTTAGACTTCTTCTTTCGAACTTTAGTCTTCCCTTCAGCATCTGTTTTATGAGCAGCCTTGCGGCGGTCCCGTTTATGCCGCTTGCGTTCTGCAGTTGTTTCCTGATCAGTGACAGTATGAACATCAGGGCGGGTTTTAATTCCGTCCACATCTTCATCTATTGTCTTAGTAACAAATGTATCAGATCCAGGAAACATAAGTTGTTTCTGCCGCTTTTGTTTCTTCTTTGATTTCCTTCGTACAGTTGCTTCATCACTACTTTTGTCCACAGAGTTGTAATATGAAGTCTTTTCCAGAGGTGGTGGTGTGTTTCCAGCAGTTTCACTATCAGATACCATCTCTGTTGCTGAGATGTCACCTGATGCATTCTTCAACAAACCGCACGACTTTTCATCATCAAAGATGTCATCTTTATCTGTGTGATTAGAGAAGTGTTTCACAGTCACAGCATCTTCACTAGCAGAATCCATATAGATGTTCTTTATTTCTTTGCTCTTGCCAAAATTCTTTTTGAAATTAGGCTCCAGCTCATACATTTCATTTTTAATGGAATCTGTCATTATTTTACGAATAGTTTCATCATCTGATGAATCAACTGATAGTTTCCCTTTGATTTTATTGGAGTAGCGTTTGAAGTTAGGAAGCTTCTCTTCAAAGTTCTTCGACTCTGGAGTCTTTCGCACAATTGTATCATCGTCTGAAGACTCAAATGGCAATTTTGAAATTTTGTTTTTAGCCACAGACTTGCGGAAGATTGCTTGTTTGTCATCAGCAAATTCTGTCTTAATAGGATCACATGGCAGCTTCAACTTGGCTACTTCATCATCCGATGACTCTACGATCTTGTTTTTCCCTGCAGCAGTAATTTTTTTGAATACTGCTGCTTTTTCTACTCCCAATCTTGCATCATCTGCTGCCAGTGGTTTTCGGTCCTCATGATGATCTAATGAGTTCTGTTTGTCAGATTTAATATTTCTATTGGAAGACACATTAATTTTTTTCATAGTCAAGTTTTTGTCATCTGAATCAGGATACTCCATATCTAAGTCACTCTCAGCAGAGAAAATTTCAGTCTTGATGGCATTATGTTTAAATCTAGAAACAGCTGCCTCATCTTCGGACGTATCAGAAACCAATTTTGGTCTAGTACCTTTTCGACTCATTCCACCACACATGGAATGTTTTCCACCTCTGTTGCCAATACCGATGGCTGATGAAGAATCATCATCCTCACTGTCAAGGCGTTGATGATGCTTGAAAGATGGACCATGCTCCTTTACAAGAGCCACTGTTCGAGGATGGCGTAATTGCACATCTGAATCTGAGTCAGCACAGGGCTCTTCTTTCTTGATTCGCACCACTTGTCGGTTCTTATAAGCTTTGCTATGGGCATGTGTGGTTGCATGCCCATCATCAATGTCCAGAGGGCCACTTTCCCCATGAATGATCCGAGCTGCCGCTCTGCTACCATCATCCTCCGATGAGCTGCTAATAAGTGGCATCAATTTTCCACTTCGTTTGTTGTTCTTGGAAGCTGTAGCCAACATGCGTGGATCGCCTCCGCTGCTGGTGCGTTCAGCTGCAGCTGTATCAGAGTCAGAGTCTTCATCCCATGAAGTGGAACGCTTTTTCTCTTCACGTTTTGCTCGAGACTGTTTGAGAAGGTTAAATTTTTCACGCATTTTCTCCTGTCTTTTCTCTTCCTCTTGTTTCTGCATGTTCTTTGTAGAGCGAGCCTTCACCTTATCATACATAGATATGTATGCAGGACCATCATCAATTATGTCAAAAATTGAATGTTTCTTGGGTCCATCACAACTACCATCTTCACTATCACTGTCTGTGTGACTGCGAGGTGCCATAGAGGCACTGTTGGAGGAGTCTTCACGTTTTGTCTTTGGTTTAAAAGGGACAGACAACTTTTCTTCTTTTGGTGGAAGAGAGTCAATGCTGTCTTTTCTGCGTTCACTACCACCACCACCACCACCACCACTACCTCCACCACTGGTACTTCCACTTCGTTTTTCTTTATCTTTCTTCACATTCTTTGACTTTCCTGCATCATCAGCTGCTGATGTGACAGTAGAGGAAGGAGCTGAGCCCATGGGAGTGTTATCTTGTAGAGATGTCAGAGGGAGAACAGCTGTACCTGATTCATCTTTACTTTTTTTACGGTCCTTCTTTTGATGGCGGTGTTTCTCCTCTTTCTCCTCAGGCTCACTGTCATCCTTAGTTTTGTTTTTACTACCACAATTGGAGCTTGTTCTAGGAGAAAAATCTTTATCATTTGATAAAGAATCCTTTGAAGAAGGCTTAGAAGTTGAAAAATTGTCTCTTTGGTCTTTTGGAGACTCCCTATCCGACTTCTTCTTCTTCTTATCCTTTTTATGTTTGTCAAATACAATGTCCTGTGTCTTACTGGAGTCTTTGTCTCGCTTTCTCTCTCCATCATCTTTGTTTGAATTGCTACAGCTGCCCTTGTGATCATCCCTAACTTGCTGTTTGTCAAGGGGTTTGTTCATAGTAGAGCCACCTGACAAGCTGTTGCCTTTATCATGGTGGGAGGAAGAACGCTCTCCACTAGAACGCTTGCTGCTGGAAGAGCTGCGACCACTGTCCTTGGAGTCTCTACGTTCTGGAACACTCTTTGTGGAGACAGACACAGGGGAGGATAATTTTAGGCGCTTGACATCATCAGGTGTAGAATCATTGGTGCCATCTTGGGAACTCATGCGGCGTTTGCTACCGACGCTAGCAGCTGTTGAAATGCCTGGTCGATCTTTGCGTTTTTCTTTCCCACAACTACTAGACCGCCGTTCCTTGTCACCGTCACCACAGTTATCATCTTTACCCCAACGTTCATCACTGGTGTCTTTTGTCCATCGGTCATCGTCTTTGTCCTTGCTCCGTTCAGATGCACTGTTACTGGCACAACTGTCACGTCTCCTTTCATCACTGTGGCTACTGCTACCATGACGTTTAAGTTCTCTCGCGTCATGTTCCTCGCGGTCTCTATGGTGTTCGCTGTCTCTTCGTGCGCACACAGCACCACTCGATAATTTAGTGGATTTATGGTTATTAGAAGCATCTTTCTTTATTGGTGAATTAGCAAGAGAGTCCCTTCTTTGTCCTGAAGATGTCTTTTCACATTGTTTATCTTTGTAACTCGAAGCATCTTTTTTACTAGAACACGTTCCACTGTTCTTGCTGGACTTAGAGCTATGGCGTGAATCAACAGAAGACGAAGTTAAGGGTGCTCCCGCCGTCGAAGGCGTCAAAGTGTTCGAGGAAGTCGCTGAAGAGGCAACGGTAACAGTCACCACTGATGTTGTTACAGTAGCAACTGCAACAACAGTTGTAACGATGGAGGCGGAACCACCTCTTGGACTAGCTCCAGGTCCTGACAATGGCGACGATTCTCTCGAAGTGTAATTGGTTGGTGGTGGAGACTTGAGAGCACCCATTGACGATACTCCTGCTGGAATGTTTGATGAGGAAGAGTTGCTTGCAGAGGTACCACCTCGCGACACATCCGCTTTGGTAGAAGGAATGGGCGCAGATGTAGAAGACTGAGGCATAGTAGAAGATCCTGCTGATAGCTGACTCTTTGTGCCCACAGCACGTGGTGACTGAGGCGACGTAACTGCTGGCGTAACCCGGTACCCAGACGTCTGAGGTTGAGGAGGTGGAGCTGGCTGCAGTTGCTGCAAGGTTGATGGAGGAGGTGGTGGCTGCGTGGCGGCCAGCGCCACGAGCGTCCTCTCTTGAGTAGTGACAGGCAGAACAGACACTGTCGTGTTCCCACATTTGGCTTGGGTGCGTGGATCTCCAGAAAACGAGGGAGGGCCCGGCGATTTGGCTGGAGGCATTCTAGGCGCACCAGGTGATGGAACACGCACGGAAACAGAGCCCGCTGATGATGGCGATAAAGATCCCGCAGCAGGGAGTGTAGGTTTAGGAGTAATGCGTGATTGTGTCGAGGTCTGAGAGGGGGCTTCAGATGACGCTGTGACACATCTCACGGTTGAGGATCGAGACGCTCCCTCCAATGCTAGAACAGAGGTAGTAGTTGAGGTGGTGGGTACGCTGGAGGGTAGCGTTCCTGACTTCTGATTACTCGAAACTGCAACTAGTCCACAGGTTGAAGCAGTCGTTGTCGCCACCGTCGTAGTGGGCAAAACGGGTGGATGACTGGGAAAAGGATATTGCAATCCTTTGACGGTCGGTATCGACGCACCACTCCCTTTCGCAGGCGTCACATTTGTGCTCGAGACGGTGGAAAGTGTAGACTGCACAGGTTGTGTCGGACCCCCACTCGTGCAGGTGGGTGAGGAGACTGCAAGAGACGTGGTGGGTGCAGGAAGAACCGGAGCACCCGAATTGTATGGTGACTTTGGCAGAGGCTGTGAATGGGATGGCGAATGCAGCGGTGAGCCAAGGAGTACACGGGCAGATGTTGTGGGAGTGTTGGGTAATGTGACTCCGACCGAAGGAGTCCCAGAAAAAAGCGTTTTGTTCCCTGCCACAGGTGTCGGCACTGTTGTCGATGCTCCGGATATAGACAACGTCCCCGGTGGCGCTTCCGCTTTCAGTCGCAGTGTCGAGAAACATGATGCAGTTCTTGAAGGAATGAACTCCTTGGGTTCATACTTGTCATTGAAGTTTTCTAGTCGCTTTGAATCTTCGTCGAAGACTGATCTCTTCGTCATGACGGACATCATGATCTCAGATGGTTTGAGGTCATTGAGGTTGATCTCCAGGAGACGGTGTCGAAAGCGAAAGCGTTCCGACACCGTCGCATCCAGCTTGGCGAGTTTGTCCCCACCGGCGGCGCTCAATGCTCGAGATCCGCTCCACTTCTCATACTTCTCGTCCAGCGAGCGAATCCGTTCCTCCAGTGACGGCGACTGCGGCGCCAAATCCGAGTCCGAAGAGGAGCTGGAAGCAATAGATGGTGGGCGAGGCGGAGGGGAGGCAGGCGGCGGCGCCGGACTCGGGGGAGGTTGCGAATGATGGTGATGGTGATGGTGGTGATGGTGATGATGGTGGTGGCTGCCCGCAGCCGACCCTGCACTCGGCGCCTGCGCCGCGCGAGGAGACGCAATGACCGCAGAAGACCCCGACGGCGGAGGTGAAGCCAGGGTGCCTGCAGACGCTGTCGATTTGGACGAAACGACGCGCGGACCCGCCGACGATAGCACCTGCAAATACAAGTCCGTTAACATCAACCTACTGCAGGAAAGAAGGATAATTGCTGAGCTACTATTACAATATATTAATAAATCTGACCTGTTACAATATATTACCAAAATAATTCCACTCACTCATTTATACCACTATACTCCAACAAAAAGTTAAAAATTACTAACATCACCTAATAATAATAAATTTATTGTCAAAAAACAGTACAGACTGCGTATGACCACGTGGAGGACAATAAACTAATTTACTCTCCGGAAGCAAGCAAGGGACCATCCCATCAATTCCGATCAAGGGCCCTAAGGCA
>NNCF01130504.1:361140-375702 GCA_002313205.1 Laupala kohalensis | reverse complement strand
CGTTTAAAGAAAGAGAAACATGGGGTAAAGATTTTGTATTACTATTGTGAAATGACATAGAAACTGTTTTGTCAGTGTTTACAATGAGACGTTTTGCATGGAACCAAGTCGAAAGGTTAGACAAAACATTTTGAGCATTGGCGTGTTTACATAGTAAATTAGTGTCATCAGCAAAAAGAACCATTTTGCAATCTGATGTGGATGATGACATGTCGTTCACATACAATAAAAAGAGTATAGGGCCGAGAATTGATCCTTGGGGTACTCCGCAAGTAAGTGGCTTTGTTTCTGAAAGACAACGCTCAAGTATTTTATTTTTAGTATAGGATATTTCTACCTGTTGATATCTATCTTTTAAATAAGAAGTTAGCCATTGATGTGGAAGTCCACGAATGCCTAAAGAATGCAATTTGGAAAGGAGAATTCCGTGATCGATGACATCGAATGCTTTGGATAAGTCAAGAAAAACACCCTGAGGATTTTCTCCACGGTCTAGAGATGTGGTAACATCGTTTAAGAAGGAAAATATGGCGCTTGTAGTGGAAAAGGATTTCCTAAAACCGTGTTGATCGTCAGAGAGAATGTTATATTTTGATAAAAAATCTAGAAGACGCTTATAGAACAATTTTTCTAGGATTTTTGAGAAAGTGGGTAGTAGAGATATTGGTCGGTAATTTCCAATATTAAGTTTGTTTCCTTTCTTGTGTAAAGGTTTCACTTTAGCTCTCTTAAATATTTTAGGAAACACCCCTTCCGATAAAGAACTATTAAAAATATTTATGAGTGGATTTAATATAGCATGGGACGAAAATTTAACAATAAACTCAGGTATATCATCTACGCCTGTTGAAAATTTGTTTTTTAATGAGCTGATGATTCTCATGACTTCACTGGCGTTAGTTTCGGAAGTGAACATAGAATTGGGTACGTGGGTGGATATAATTGGAGGACATTGATTTGGATATATTGAGTTCGTTATTTTACCAACTTCTGAGAAGTGAGAATTAAACAAATTTGCGATGTCCTGAGGATTTGTTACGATTTTGCCATCGTTTAGTAAAGAAACATTTTCTTCGCGATTTTCAGAAGTTGACGTGTAATTTTTAACAATATTCCACATGGCTTTCATCCGGTTGTTCTATTTTAGTATATGCCTAAGGTTTCTCAAATCCCCAAAGCACAGAGAAGACAACAGTATTCACAATACCAGACATTTTTCATTTAAAACTTTCAGGAATTCTTGGATTTATAGGCACATGCCAACAAATGCATGCTATAGGGGCATATGGGAAATGATTGCTGATATCATGAAAACATTAATCACATATCATGAAAAATCGAGAATAACAAAACCACTTTCAGAAAGCATAAAATTTATCAGAAGAGTGGTGGATGCCTATTTTTTTTACTATCATTACCTACCAATAGAACTTTTGGGAATTCTTCTTCTAATAGTTTCTACATCCCTAGGTGGATCTTGGCCAACGCAATTACTTTTGACCATTCATTCCTATTCTGCGACAGTCTCTTCCAATTATCTACCTTCATGTTCTTTAGAACTAGGCACACATATCAAGCCATCTTTTCTTTGGTCTGACTCTTGGTTTCATTGCAATAGGTACCCACTCTGTTGTTTTCATTACCACACGAGTGGGATTCATGCATTCCACGTAACCAAGCCATGTTAATCTTCCAGTCTTGATTTCTCTGACAATATTATGTAGGTTTATTATTTCATTTAATTCTATTTGTTTTCTGTTTCCATATATCTTCTCCAATTTTTGCTGAGTTAGAGAGTTTTCTCAGTATCTTTTTTTCATACAAGTAATTTGAGCTCTAATTTTATTTTTTCATTCTCTAGATCTCATAGGCACATATTATCATTAGCTTAACAATTGTGTTATACAATTGTAATTTTGTCTTTCTGGAAAGTATTCTATTGGAGAACAGTTTTTTATGTGCATAGTATGCTTTACTACCCATGGCTTGTATTTCTTCTTCAATGCTATTCTGGTGTTAACAATTGTGCCTAAATAAAGGGAGATACTTTGAAAATTTTTGATTTTCAGATTCAAATTCAGATTCTGTACCTTACGTACATACCTGTTTGAGCTTGTAAGCTATGTTCCCTCTCACTTCTAAGCTTTCTGAGACATCATTCATTACCAGGCTAAAAAGAATGGCTGAAAGTGGGTCACCTTGTTTAACACCTTTTTCACTTCAAAGGTTGCTATCTATTCTCACTTGTGAACTTATCTATTCTCACTATACACTGAGTTTACTTAACATCAGTTTCCTGAGTTTATGTGGTACATCCAAGTTCTTTAGGCTCTCGTATATTGCTGACCTCTCAACACTGTCGAAGGCTTGTTTGAAGTCTACAAACAGGTAGTGAAGTTGGATATTAAATTTGTGGCATTTCTCATAAATTCATATAAAGATGTCATCTATGATTGACCTATCACAACTAAATCTCATTTCTATTTTTCCCAGCTTCTTTGGGTCTACTATATCCATTAGTCTGTAATTCAATAAGGTAGATATATTTTATAGACTACATTTAATAAGGTGATTCCTGTTTAATTTTCACTATTTGCCTAATTTCTTGGTATGTCGGAAGTAATACTTCACGAGTGTTGCTGATAGCATCATCTTGCAGTAGTTCTTCTGTATTATTTACTTCTTGCTGCGTAAGGGTATCTTTAAAGTAGCATTCCCAATTTTCGGGAATTAATATAACTTTTTTTTTAAAAATTCCTGTTCTAAATGGGAAACATGTAATAAAAAAAGTTTTCATAAGCTTGAATCCTGAACATTTACATTTTACAAGATTCAGACAAAAGGAAGAAGTGAACACAGTAAAATTGGAGGTAAAGAGAGTTGGAGAGAGTTGGATGTAATGACTTTCCAAATATGCTATAATAAGAGATGGTGAGAATTTTGCCTTTTGGGAGCTCTCATGTTGGAGAAAGTACAGAATGGCCAATTCTCGATATCAGTGCAGCAGTCCAGGAGTCTTCCCATAATTTTGGAAGTAAAATGGTTCAAGTTGAGGCTGTATCAGCTATAATTTACGTAGTTTGGATAAATTAGATAAAAAATGTGATCTTTTTCCCCACTCTTTTCAAACATATACAAATTAACAATGATAGGATACATTGAATACATTCATAGGGCCAGCTATTAGAAAAAGAGAACAACTCCCACAATCAAAGCAATGCAGAGTACCAATCCTTTTTACAACATGTGAAGCTCATAATGGTTTTTGCTTTTGAGTGAATAAATAATAATTTAAAAAAACTAAATAATTTGCAGTTAAAACTATGTACTATAGAATGTTTGACAATAACATAATACATCCCCATAAAAGTAATAATTAAAAATTACCAATCAGTGGCTCATTTTAAATACCTAATACTGTTTCAAGCATAAAATCAAATCATTTTCTTATATTCTGACTAATATGATAAATTTTCAGCCTAATCCAGGAACCTAAAAGGTAACTGTTTTTAAACTAAAAATCTTACGATCTTGTTATGAGATCTGTGACCAACTTTTGCCAACTATTCTACAAAAATATCACAGCTTTCAACTATAATAAGTTTCAGAATGGAACTTTAATAATGTGAAACAAAAAACTGAAGTGGAGTTCATGAAAAGAAAGGTGCATATCTACTACTAACCTGCGCCGCAAACCTCGGAAGTGGGAGTGACAACGGACCATCGCTACTACTCCTTTCACGAGGCAATCGACGAGGTTCCGAAGGCGGCAGCAACAGATTCTCCGGTCGTTCGTCACACAGCGGCGTGCCAGGTCGACTGCCGTCCACCACGTCGCCAGTCGCGGTGCCCGTGTCACCTCCTCCACTGTGATGATGGTGGTGGTGGTGCGAGTGCTTGCCGCCTCGACACCGCTCTCGATCGCCACGATCACGCTCTCGATCGCGTTCGTCACTCTCTGAAGTGCTGCTGCCCGTTTTCCGACGTTTGCACACAGGGTGCGCAGAGTACAGAGCCAGGAGCAGGCGGTCGGCAGACGTCTCACGGCCTCTCTCGTCCCCTCGTCGTTCGTGTTTCGAAGACGACAGGCTATCACTGCTCAAGCGCCGACTGCAGTGTTTTGCCAAGGATACGGCATCAGAACGCCGGGAGTCGGATGCCAATGAACCCTTGCGATGATTGTGTGCCGACGTGGGCACCTGAGGGGCGCAAGGAGGAGGTCCACTTTCCGCCGAACTGTCCGCGTATAGCACCTACACAAGACAATTGAGGTATCCCTAAATAAAAATGATTTTCAAACAAATACTGTGACTGATTCCGATAATTATTTTTCGCTAATGTTTACTCCATTACCTTTCATTCAATAAGACGAATTATAAATTAAAAAATAGTTTTATCGAAGAACAACTTACATCGGATGTTGAAGATCCAGTGCTGTCGACACAGTTTTCCATCTTGGGCCTTTTCTTGGGCAGCAATGTAGAAGCCACCTCCTCTTCGCCGGAGCTGGCATTCTCATCCAGCTGCTCTAGGAGGTGCTGGATATGCGTACGCTCCTTCTGAAGATGGCGGAGATCCGCGGGAGGAACAGAAGGTGCAGAGGGCACCGGTAGAGTTGGAGGCACCGGCGGAGCGGGTGGCACAGGAAGCGAGGGTGGCACTGGCTGCGTGGGTGCGGCCTGTGTCGCGCCTCCCGCCCCTGCTACGCTTTCCCCGCTAGACACCACGACGCTCTGCAGAGCATGGCGCTTGAATGCAGTCTCCGGTTCTTCGCCGTGGGAGGACACAGACGCAGCCGCCGAGGTCTTGGGTCCGCGCGCAGGGCTGTGTTCGCTGCCACGTCGATCCGTACAGTAAGCGGACGGCGCTGCATAATCGCGCAACGGCAGCTGCTCGGGGTCGTAGGCGTCGTCGTGGCTTGCGCCGCTGCCTTGACTATATTCGTCGTAACTCCTGCACATCAAAGTAGAATCCGAGCTGCTAAGCATGTCGAGGAAAAACAGAACGATTCGTCCCCTGCCCAACTTCTCAGGTTTATCGTAACACAACTATGCTTTACGGGTTGCATTGCACTCCAAAATTAAGTAAAATCTAAACATTTTTAAATAAATTTGTTTAACATAGATGAGTTTATTTAATTAACGAAGTACAAAACGGAAGTGAAGCTTTAGAAGGAGTTCACTAAATGGTGGTTGATAATGTAGATATTTAAGAGGTTATGAGTTATCTGGATAACCTCCTCAAGAGAGAAATCCAAACATGTTTAACTTGATTAATATTCCCTAGTACTTCAATAATGTAAACCCATGAATATAATTCTGTAACTCATTAAAAATCAAAACAACATTGTACAGTACACAAATAGATTGTGTTTTTACATTTTCTAGTTTTTAATAAGTATTGCAGTACACAATAAATTAGAGGAAAATAAACATCATGACACATTTTAGGAGATTCCCAAAACTAAAAAATGTTTTAAAAATTCCATCATTACAACTACAAAATGCCCATTATATTAATATTTCATATTAGAAGTAGTATTTACTTAATCTTTTTTCACAATTTGTGTACGCTTATAGAGAAAAACTAAATTGTACTAGATAAGATATAACTAATCTCATTACAAGAGAAGAAAATTGGTTAATTTTAACTTGTTACTTACACTAATAAATATGTGGGGAAATCCTTCTGAATCTGTAAAGGATTTCAAGGTATTCAGGAAGAAGTGGTCTCCCAATTATATTTATAGGGAATGTGATAAGTAATACTTGTGAGGAGAGAATGTTAGCTGAGATACATGAAATAATATGAACTAATCTGTGGAAGGGTTTAGTGTAAAAGTAAGTGAAGAAAATTTTCAAAAACCGGTAACTGGCCACAAAACGATCCACCTTTTCTGGACATATTTGTTTAAAAATGAGGAGAAAATATTCAGCTGCTTCAAGATCCAGTTAATATTAATGTTTTACAAAAACAAATATGATGTAATTTGAGTGCAATTATGTTACAGTTATCATGGACACATTACCTATGATTCTCACTCACAAATGACTATTCACAAAACAATGTGTCCACAGGCATTCTGATCAATATTTCATTTCCTTCTTTAATGGTTCATTTATGAACACAATTATTTGGTACTATGTAGCTTCTTTCTGTCTGTCTGTTTGTTTTTCTGTCAGTCTGTCTGTCTTTCTCTCATTCTTTTCTTTTATCAAAAGAAAAATGTCCCTGAAATGTGATACTTTTAAAATGAATCACAGTTTTACAGCTGAATGATTCACTGTTCACACTCACCCAATATCAACTTAACACAATGAAATTGAGTGACTGGTTGTTTATAGGAAGTATATTATTTTGATCTAATGGAGTTTAAACTACTAGAAATGTAATTACATGTAAACTAAGTATTCTCTTACATTGTCAAGAAGTGTAGCTCAATTACAACAGATTACGGCTTTTGATAGTTAGATAGCTACAAACATCATGAAGTCACTTTTATCTATAAAGTCCCACTTCTGGTCTATGGATGAATTAATTTGTACTTCCACAGAGTAAAGAAGATAGGGGGGGTAACATTTTAGTTAATGCCTTAGAAAGATTTATTACGTGGACACTAAAAAATGTCGGCGAGTTGTAAAGCACCAATAAAAAAATATAAAAAAACCACTAAAAACAATCTATTCCAAGCTGAGACTCACCTGTACCTACGGTCGGGGTAGTCAGAGTCGTAGTAGTCATAGCGCTGACTGCCGGAAGCAGAGGAGCGGGAACCGGCACGGGAAGCAGCAGTTGTGCCCCGCGCGTTCGCGGAAGAGGCGGCGGCACCAACGGCGCCTGCGCCTGGGGAAGCGCCCGCTGCCCCACCGCCGCCGCCACTGGCGCCGCCGCCCACCGCGCCACCGGTGCCTGTCGCCGTAACCGATGTACATCCTCCGGTCGAGCCCCCGCCGCCACCCGCTGAGGGCGCGGGGCTATGTGCACCTGCGCCACCACTGCCGGGCGTCATACTGCCCGGTGTGCGCGGTTCCGATGACGAGGCGCTACGGCCACTGCTGTAAGCGGCGCGTGCTCGAGACGTCGCTTCATATCGCGACGAGAAACGGGAGCCCGGCAGCGCCGTCGTGGCGTCGAACCGGACGGCCGTCGCGTCACGGCTGCTGCGAAACAAACAACGCGCGAGTTTTTACAATGGTATCCTGGAATGAATAATTTAGTGAATTATTTCCACAACAGAAGGAATTTAAATGGACTGGAGTGGCATATATATGCGAAAGCGTGTCTGTCTGTTACGTAGGGTTGGTTCACATGTTCGTCGAACGCCGGCGTTCGTGGTAGCCAAAAATCGCAGACACTCGGTTCTACATCGCATTCTATCGCAGCTCGAACGCAGCGCTCCCGAACATTGTTGTGCTTGATGCCAGTGGTGTCGTCTGCTTCACATGGCGATGCGATTCCTAGAAGAGTTTTTCCTATCGCAGTGCATCGCACTGCCGCCTTGCTTGGTTCCGTTTGCATGCGACGAGCCCTGTCACGTAATTTAGAGTAGTTTCGCGTGTGGTTATTTTCGTTTGACTCTTTATTTACTGACGTTTAATTGTTTACTGTTTGCTACTTACATTTTTTTGTTTCTTAGTTAAAGTTTTATTGTTTGTAGTTACATTTTTGTTCGTTAGTTAACGTTTTTGTTATTTATTTTTATTAACTAATGGTTCGAAATGTCGGATTTTCACACGGAGAGATTCATTATCGAGGTATGAGATTCAGAATCCCCAGTCTATAGTAACTTTATATCACAAAATATATAGTTTTCGTCCGTCATAAGGTCGTAAGTCTATAGTAACGAATACAAGATAAACAAATGGGTCGAAGTTTGTGAGCCGATGTTCCCGGAATACGCTCTGAATAAAACCTCTGAAAATTTGGATAAATGTAAGTATTTATTTCGGTATAAGTATTACGTTATATTTTAATTACTGTATAAACAACTGTATTGTATGCTAAAGTGAATCACATTTCAGCTACTCCAAACATCCCAGTTCAATTTAAATAAAAATTTATTTCATAAAAACACCCACATTCCACAACACAAATATAAATCTTGCAATTAAATTAAACATGACAAAGAAACGAACTTATGTGAAATAAATTAGGGATCCCCGAAGGTATAGTCTGTTGGCTTTTATTTCACCATAAAATAAATACCAAGATTCAAAGTGATTGTTGGTTGATTGGTTGATCAGTTACAAATAACATGCAAAAAGAAGGAGAAAAAAAAGAAGAAGGAGAAGAAGAAGAATCATAAATAGAACTTTGAAAAAAGACTTTGTAGTCTAAAGCAAACAAAAATAATTTTAGCCTCTTTAAAAATGCACTTAAATATTCTAGGAGTAATACAAGTATAAAATTGTTGATCAATTGTTAAATTAGAATTTGATATGCTAATATTTATTCATCTGAAATCATACAATTTTGCATCCTGCCAAAAACGATTAACAATACAAATAAAAAACACGTTGTACTCTATGAATAAATAAATGCCTCAGTGGAAGAATATTAATTGTATAAAAGTTGTTACACCACAATATTTTCACTTTTTTGACATGATATATGGGTATTTTGATGTCATTGCACTGCATTGGGCATTTGAATGGGGGTATGGGCGCACCAGGGGCATAGGGGACCAATGAAAACGTTAAGTTATGAAGGGAACAAATGGAAATGTTTCAAACGGAGGGCGTGAGATGAGACATCGTCTCCATCTCATCTAATTAGATTAGATTACTCAATCGCTGGGTCTCGTTACACATCTCTGCGATTTCCAGAGTCAACACCATGTGAACATGCATGCAATCGATGCGAATTTCACTTGCGATTGATACGCGTGGTAACACGAACGCCGGCGTAAAACGGATATGTGAACCCGCTCTTAATCACGACTAAACCACGGAACCGGTCGTGATGAAAATTAGCAAGGAGATAGTTAAGATGTTCAGGATGTTTATAGGCTAACTTTTAGTTTTTAAATGTATGAAAAGAAAGATGAAAAATTAAGATGTAGATAAATGTCGATGAAAACGTGCGGTGGGGGGGGGGGGGGAAACAGCCATATTCACTTACGCCGTCCAAACGGTTAGAGATAGATGACAACTGTGACTGGCAATACTGATAGCCTTGAAGAGTTCTACAAAAAAGTCCGCGACAGCATATGTCTATCTACCAAGGTTAATTTAAATAATCGAAAAAACGTTGTTAAAAGTTGAAGTTTTCAGTTTAAGTGAGGAAAAGGAAAAATCAATCTTCATAAAATTTAATGGGTTCTTTGTTTTGTGCATAAAAATCATCCTTAAATCGCAAAGTTTGGACGAATGGTTTAGATTTTATAAGCGTTAGAATGAAATGGTGCAACCGCGTTGCCGCAGTTGTATCTTGCATTGGAAGCAAAATTTTGGCCTGCGAGGTTTCCAGTGAGTAGGTTCGTTGGTCTAACGAGTAAAAAATTCCGGGCAACGCTGGGTAATCAGCTAATATATAATAAAATATAATTCTAGTACACCAACCCAACTTTACATTCAAAATCTTAATGTCGTGTAAATTTCCTTAACACCACAATAAAAATTGAATGATTTTTCAAGGTTAAAAAAAGAAATGTAATTTGTAAAATGAAGATGNGATGAGTACGTCAAAAAAAATATCAAAAAAAAACAAAAAACAACAACAATAAATAAAAAGAGTTACATTTGAAATTAATAGTTGTAATGGAATTAAACTTGTCATCAGAATGAGAAACTTAATTCAATAAAGAAATTTATATCTGACAGCATGTAGGTTTATTTGATAAACATTTCTTGCAATATTTTTGCCTCCAAATTTCCAAAACAAGGATATTAAAAAAAAAAGATTTAAAAAGAATTAGGGTTGTGATTTATATGGATTTGCATACATTTTCTTTGGACTAAATATCAAGAGTCAATAAATTTCACATGTATTGTACATATAACCAAAGTGCAATACATAAAACTTGTATGAATATTTGTCTTCATGTTTAAGTTATTATGTTTCCTCAAGCATGTAGACCTTGAAATGTAAGTAAAATAAAGACTCTGAAACTGTTGTCTCCCTTTTTCTTTTCACAGCTGTTCAGCTGAGTTTATGATTTTGATTATTTGCATTTAGTGAGCTTCTTTCCCTACAAACACCTTTGTTTAACTTTGTTAATTAAGTCTAACAGTATATTGAGAAAATGTTCAACATTTAAAATTAAGAAGATAGAGTGCAGAAGAAAGATCTTCTGAAGTTTCCAGAAGAGAGTTGAGGAGTATGGAAATATTTTGTATTGACACCAAGCAAAAGACTACAAGGAAACAGTAGACTTGGCCAACTATTTTGTCATTTAAAGGTGTTGCAAATTATTAGACAACAATGTTGAAATTTATGATCAAGTAAAGAATTATGGTGCTTCCATACATTGTACAAGGTTTTATTAGGATAAATTAACACAGCCCTAATTTACAGTGAGCTATGTTTGTAAACAAAATTTATAG
The DNA here is from genome assembly GCA_002313205.1 of Laupala kohalensis. Lineage (NCBI taxonomy): Eukaryota > Metazoa > Arthropoda > Insecta > Orthoptera > Trigonidiidae > Laupala > Laupala kohalensis. The sequence continues at coordinate 365,158 of NNCF01130504.1, read as the reverse complement.
TTGAATAATTGTAGCTTAATTTGGGTGAATTTATTCAGTACATGGGTTATTGTAAAATATAATCTCATACACTTTTTTCATAAAACAAGCAGTATTATTTATGTCGGATCAGACAAATGTTCCTTTCAGAGTTATTTTTAATAGAAAGAATTGAAAAGATTATGAACATACAACATTTCGCAAGGAAAGTACGTGATAGATAAATAAGTCATAAGGTTTCATTACGGAATAGATAAATATAGTGCCATTCTTCAGAGAGAGTTAAGAAACATTGTTCTAAACATAACTGATATTTTCCTTGGGTACTTTAGGTAAATTTTAACTAAAACTTTATAAAAAATTAAAGTTTTTGTTATTTATTGTGAGAAAATAAAAAGCTTACTTAAATACAAAATGTAATTAAATATATTTGCTCATAAAAATGCATCTGAGAAACAATAAGCACATCCTTTAGATGAACATGTATCATTAAAAATGTATGGGTACTTCCAAAAAATATGTTAACTTACATTAAACACCTTTCTATATTAAGTTGACAGACTAATTCCAGAAATATTTCAAATTTCACTTCACCATTTGCCAGTTTTATTTTACCTGTCCATAAACATGATTTCACTAATATGAATTACAATCCTTACAAGAGCTGATTGTGATAATCCAGTCAGTTCAGATTAAGATGTTCATTAAAATTGTTAAAAAACATAAAATCATGCAATCAAATCTTATGATTTAAGGTTTTTTACATTAAATCTAAGATGTAGTGTTAATTAAACACCTTAACATTACAAAACATAGTATTGTTTAAAGAATATGTAGTCATACTGTCCAGTTTTTTATTTATTAAATCATAAGGTCTTTTTGGCCATATGGCGGCCATCATCAGTGCCACACAGCCGAAAAAGCCTTATGATTTAATAAATGAAAAACTGGATAGTTTGCCTTCATATTTTTTACACAAGACTGTATACTACCAGCACTGAACCTCGATATACAATTACAAAACACGAAATAAAAGATACTGATAGACGTCAAAATCTGTAGTAACTCACTTGGATTCATAGCGCTCCCAAGGACGTTCACCAGACAAAGAATTATGGCCCTGCTTCTTAAGATGTTCATAGAAGGCTTCCTGACATTCTCGAGAAGCAAAGTCCACTTGCAACTTTCGTCCTCTCAAAATGAAGCCTCTCATTTCATGCACAGCAACTTGTGCACAAGCCAACTGTTCAAAATAAATGAGAGCCTGTCCACGTTCACGATCTAGTTCCATTTGCGATGTTGCTCCAAATGTTTGAAACTGGTTGTTCAGGTACTTTTCAGATACAGACTCTAAAAATTTAATAAAAATATAGAATAATTAATAAAATAAATGATAATTATGTGTAAACACACACACATATTATTGGTGATTGAAAAGATCCCTCAGAAATAATAAAATCACAAACACACAGATTTTTCAATTATTTCAATCAATTACAAGACAATATTTGTCATATTGTGCAACACCAACTGTACCAACTCAAAATAATATTTACTCAAAGAAGGGATATTACTTGCCCCAGGAATATTTCAACCAAAAAAGGGCATGGAATATGCAAGTAAATATGGATGATATTTACTTACAACTTGATATAATTTTTCTTTATTTTACCCAAATATTTGATGAATTCATTCTGACTACTCTGACTCAATACTCTTAAACTTCATCTGCTATATCATTTAACCTGTCATACAATACAATTATGCCTTACCATGAATACCATCCACCCACACACAGTTAGTGGGCATGGACTTTCCAAAACCTAGTTTGATGCGGTTAGCACCTAGGTGTTCTCCATCCATTGCCCTCATGGCTTTCACGACACTCGCAATATCACCAAATTGGCAGAATGCATATGATGACATTGCTCCTTGCTTTTTGATGTCAATGTCCTAAATAAAAAATACAGTCACATAAATTTATGAAGATGTACAAGAACACAAGAGAGCATAAAGTAAATTCAACTGTAAATAACAATCATCTTAATGAAGTCAAACATTAATTTCATAAAAAAATAAGTGAATGGATAACATTTGCAAGCATTTTTAATTTTTTGTTGTTTTTTTGCTTTGCCTGATAAAATTTCTAAAAGTATTTGCTCTCTAAGAAGGCATGCATATAAAAAGTAGGAAGAGTTATGAACAAGAAAACTAAGTAGTTTTTCATGATGAGTTGCCAAAATGTTGGCCAAATATGATTTGATGTATAAATGGTAGGCAGAAATAATACAAAGGTAATTTAGATAAATAAGTCAGTAACTACAATATTAAATAAATAATGTTGATAATGGACTAAATTTAATAGGACTTAATTTGTCTAATATAACATGTAACTTTGAGAGAAAATTTACAATAAAAATTATGTCTTACAATGATGTCACCAAACTGCTCAAAGTGTTTCCGCAATTCTGATTGGGTGATATCCTTTTCTAAGTTACCGATGAACAACGTGCGTGTTGCTTTGGGATGATATTCATCTTGCTCTGCTTCATACGGCCTATGCATGCAAAAAAAGAAAAAAATTCTCTATTACATCATATGTGTGGTAAAATTAACCAAATATAACAGCTTGTATATAGGTATTTCAGAGGTGCCCTCCCCTAAACCTTATGACGCAGGAAAAAACCAACAAACAAACAAAACAACAACAACTTCGCTTTGACTCACTTCCAAATCATATTCCAAAAATTTAGAAATATTTTACTTTATCCCTCTTATTTACCCTGACTCCATATCAGAACCTGTTTGCAAAACCAATGCACATAGTTTCTCATACATTTTTAAAACTCTTATGTATATAGTACACAAAATAACTTTACAAAAAATAAAACAACCATCTTCATGCATCCAGTATTAATGGTGACAACAGCAGTTTAATATTCTGCATATAAAATAATGGGAAAGTGATTGCTTGAAAATGGATATTGTTTGGTACCATTTTTCTTCAAAACTTTGCACAGAATCCAAAATAAAACTTTTTAAATTTTATTTTATTTGCATGATAAAAAATAGTTTGCACTAAGAAATATTCAGTAGACGAATCATTCCAACTGCGAAGGGTTAGGATGTTGGTGTGAGAGAAAGGTTGTGTGTCAGAGGTTTGGGAACAATAATGTGGTGTTAGTGAGGGACGTACCCAGCCACCTTCTGATATTTTACAGGCTATTCGGTATTATGCATGTTGTGTTAAAAAGTGCTTTCGGTATCAGACACAAAAAACTAATATTTCCGCGATTTTTTTCTTGGTTACAGTAATGTGTCTAGACCATGTATACGAGAAAGTAGAAAGAATGTTCATCACCTATATCCATTTTACTGACAAAGGAGAATTTAAATGAGATTAAAATATCATAATAAGGTTTTAATTTATATTTCAGCAACTAAAAAGGAGGAAAGTAGTCGAATAGTTTGAATTTTTTTAATTTCAAAGAACCATAGCATATTTATTCAGATTCACATGCGCTAAACTGAGGCTTCGAGGTTATTGCACTGGATAAGCACCTCAGATGCATGTCCTCTACTTTACTTGTAATATGTATAAAGCAACGATGAAGCAAGTAGATTTGTCACTCGATTTTAAGAAACGTAGGTCATGAAAATCCTCAAGAAAAGTGTTGCATAATTTGTAACGAGTATAGGTGTGCGTGACCGCAAATATTCGTGAACGAAATTTATATTAAATCAATATTTTTTTTTTTCTTTCACCTCTCTTCCTACCTTAAACAGCACGCAGTAACGCTTGAACAGCGCTTGACGCTTTCTCAGACTACGACTCAGAAGATCCACTACCATTGCACATCACTTAAGTATTTAAAATTGTTAATATTTTTTGGCAAAGCTCTATCCACTTGTCATATCTTAGAGTTTATGACTCACAAGAAACGCATAAACTATTGTCAACACAGTAAAAATTGATCAATTCCTCACAAATCGGGCAAAATGAGAAAAACACGCAGGCTCTCGAGAGGCAAAACATGGG
>NNCF01130504.1:314163-361112 GCA_002313205.1 Laupala kohalensis | reverse complement strand
CTTGATCACGCCCGGTAAACTTATACATTGGAGGCAAGGCAATGAATCTTCAGTGCAACGCTGTTTTCCAGATCGGCCGTCTGTTGAGTAATCTTACCATTGCAAGATAGAGAGGCAGGTATCTGTTGACACTTCTTCACGCGAAGGCGATGAGTCTTCCGGTCTTTTGATAGACATGAAATGACCCCCGACCCGTATCCCACGCTCGTATCTGCTTATTCAGCGGTCTAGATCACTGCGCGGCATGTCTTTTCACAATTAATTCATCAGTTTCCAAAATGAATTGAAATTATTCATTATGTTAAAATGTCCGTAAAGTTTAAAAATGAATACATTGTTGTGATTTTAATTTTAATACATGCTATTTTTTAAAGTATATTTATTGTTTATGTATTAAAGATTCTCAACTTAAAAAAACCCTCCATTTTTCAACCCCCCCCCCCCCAAAAAAAAATAATAATTCAATGACGCAGTTTGCGTCACGACTCCCTCTTGTGGCCATCCCTGGATATTTATTCATAAACTGTGCAAACTATTTTTACAAAGAATATATTTTTACCTCAATTCTAACAATTTGAACAAGAGAATATGAGACCTTCCACAAATTATATGAAGCACTCTGAAAGGGAGATCTCTTTGTGGTATTGTTACATTGTGTGATGAAGAGATTGTTAACCTTTGTGTTGACAAGTTTATAGTGCACTTTTTAACCTTAAAGTTTGTCACTGTAAGCCATGCGCTCAACTGTTCAGCGAGGGCACAAGCAATGAGGAAGGAACAATTAAGTCAGTGTATCAAAATTTATTCCAACAATTACCAAAAATCAACAACTTTTCTTAACAGGAGATGGGTGTCAAAAATGGAAATATTATGTGTTACCTATTATAAATTTTCAAAAACTTTTTGACAAATACATGGTTAGTAGTAGGTGACTGACCGTGGACAAACATCACGGGGTCCAGGGACAGATCGTTCTACCACCCTCACCTCTCCCTTATCATACTGTCTCCACCAAAATTCAACAACATACTTTAACACTTGTATGAAAGCATGCATAAACTAAAGGTAAAGGTTTTGAAGAACTAATTGTAGTTTTTGTAGTACAGTGGTGGAGCTTGGTTTTCATTTTTGCGAATGGGGGATCAAAATTTCAAAACCAGACCATGAAAAGAGACATTCCAAAACACATTTAGTCATTGAATTTCATAAAAATTGATTGAGCCATACTCCAGGGAAAAAAAATGAATATACAGGATAAATTTGATACTTGAGTATAAAATTAGACATTAAAACCTGCCACCTGGGCCTCCTCCAGGGTCAGGGTCCTGGGGCTACAGCTCAGCAGCCCATGTTTTTGTGTAGTGTAGTACAAATTTAAAAAATAGGTTTAGAAAAAAAGGGAGGAGTACTAGCACTTTTTAACACTTAACTACATTCACTATACAGACTAAGGTCAATGACTTTGTGGTGTAATTATCAATCCCAAAACCAAAAGCAATCTAAAAACTAAATACCATAATTGCCTTTAATTTAATCTCTTAGAAACTACTTCAAGGAATTGTTTCAAAAAGCAAGAAAATTTACTTATATAATAATAAAACATATTTTGAGATCAATTAAAAACAAATTAAGAAAACTAAATAATAATGACTTTCTATAAAAATAATAACAAAAGGTATTTGCCTCGATACTTGTAACATACCACTGAATCAACTAATTAAAAAGAACATATTTATCAACCTCAATATGATAACATTTAATGTCAATTATTGCATATCTTTTATCACTAGATGTATCTTTTATCAATAAAATGTATTTTGTCTTCGTATCGTTTTTACATTTTCAGCATGTCTTGATTGTTTTCTGCATCTTTAAGGCATAAATGTGGCTCATTAGAGTTTTTTGTTTGACTTGGTCTACATTGGACTTGTGCTACATATTTGTTGCCCTCATTTTCATTACCAGGATTTTTATCAAGACGTTCACGTAAAACAGTCTGAAAATCTCTTTGTTTCTTTCTCCATTTTTCCTTCTTTAGTATGTGGTTTGACTAATGCCATGCTAAGTTGTTTTCTAAAATCTCAATGCACCATCGTACTATAGATATTGTCGCTAAACTTATCAACAATATCTAAATAATCTAGTACATCCAGCGAATATGAGTCTACACTATCCGCCAATAACTCGTAAATTAGATTGTCATTTATACAATTTTCTGTTTTGTCAAATATAATGTTAATAACTTAGCGGGGTAGATTTCGACACCAATGGATACATAACTACAAAAACAATGACTGTTCCTTGGTGACTGTCCACACACCACGTATCCTGGTTCTAAGATAATATAGAAGCGGAGCCACAACATTAGCCTCGAAATTTACAGATAGAGTAGAAATTTACACCACAAATATAGTTAAGAGTGAAATTTTACAGTTGTTTAAGTTAGAATTTTTCGTAATACAGTATTTCTTGAATGAAATGAATTTAAAACTACAATACTGTAGTTCATTTTTATTCAGTTAAGTGAACAGGTGTAATGTGACTCTTTGGATAATTTAGGGCTCCTTTAGGTTCATTTTATCGAAGTCTGACCATTTGGTATGAGATTTCCCCCCCTCTTTTAGTACATAACATTCTTGATTTTAAATAAAGGAATATCTTGTTTCTTTTACTGTATAAAATATTTCCTCTACACATCTCATAATAAACCAGTCTTTTGGACAGTAATTAAATAATTACCAAAAAATTGCAATGTTATAAATATGGATAACAGATTGGATGATATAAATGATGCAAGTATCATGACTTTAAGATATATTTTTATTGTGTATATTTTTTACTTAATGTATAAATATGTAACTGCATTTACTAATTGAACTATTTATTTTGTCTAAATTTCTGGACTAAACTTGATATAATGAAGCAGAGGTTAAACATAGACATGGCCTCCAGAAGGGGAATTAATGAAAAATGTAAGCACCCATATGCTCAGCATGAAAAAAACATAACCTTGCTTTGGGGATTACTACTATCAGTATAAAGTATCAAGAATCTGATATCAGTGCTGAGACACAAAAGTGTGAGCAAGCTGAAAGACATACTGCCTAGACCAACAGATAGATGTTTATCAAATTAGGAAATAATATGATAATGAAGACACCACACATTTTGTTTAAATTTTGGAATTAACACTTGTCTAGTCACACAAAAATAAAATTAAAGTGTCAAAATCAACTATATAAACAATTGCAAGAAAAAGGAAAATATAAAAACTAAAATGAGAGTCAATATAAATTCATTAGTACTTTTTATTATAATCTTAAAAATTAAGACTTTTCTCAGATTATAATTTTGTTGCTTTTGGTTCCTTGTTGCATAACACAGTTCACACTTACATCTAAGTAATAGAGAATGATTTGTACATTATATTTTGCACAACAAGTTGAAGGGGTCTCTTGATGACAAGTCAATCATTAAGAAGCAAATACTTCCTCTTTTATATCTTCAATAATAGAAAGAATTAAGAATACAAATATGGATCGAGAAGATTTATTTTAAAAAATATCCCACATTTCACATGAATGAAGTTGGCTTTATATATATATATATATATATATATATTACACACCTTTAACAGTAAAAAATCACTCACCTGAACTCATTGTCATCAACATCATAACCCTGGTATGGAGCAACTGAGATCTTGCACCCAAAAAAGAGTTTGTCTTGTGACTCTTCAAGTGCTTTCTCTGCATCGTCAGCTTTCTTGAAGCATACAATGGCATAACGCTCACCACCCTGCCCAACCACTTTCACAGAAACTACCTTTCCATGTTTCTTGTACTCGTGGAATAAGCCATCTTTTAAACTCGTATCTATGGACAAATAACATACACCTTAAAATACATTAAATTCTTCTTCATTATCAATATTACACAAATTTATCACCTCCTTCTGTCTGATAAAATTAAACAAATATTTTCATTTATAAGAGATGACACTGTATTTAGAGTTTCAACTTTGTTTAAGAAATGCATTGTAAGCTGCATATATCACACTCAGGGGAATGGACAGATCTGTATGGAAGTTCGATATATCTGTTAATTCGATACACACAGGAAATAAGGAGTCCATAAATATAGATCAAATGGAAAAATAGCGGAAAAATGCAAGGATCTACAGGGTTAATTCGATACGGGGAAATATATGCGCGGGTTCGATACATGTGGATTTCGCAGTAATATTAAATCATTATTTTATTGAAATGTACGCATACAGTGACGCAGCAAAGAGGCAAGTACTTACCGCTGGAGCGGACGGGCAAATTTCGCACACAGATGGCAACAGGGCGGCGCTCGTCGCTGTGTGAGGCGCTACCGCTGCCGTGTACAGGACTCGCGTTGTTGGTATGAGCGACAACCCCTGCCGACTGCAGCAGTCCCGAACTACGTCCGCTGGACCGCGTGTGATGCGCGTTGCTAGACACACAGATGCCGTCCCCACACACTGTTAGAGCACTTTCCTGAATCGAACTAAGGGAGACGCGAAGAATTGACTTGGAACATGTAAGTGGAAGCCATGTAAGCCAAAAACATATGAAGGGTTCGGGGAAAGGAGTCAAGACGATCTAACGAACTTTTCATAGGACGAATTAAAGGATTGACTCAGTATATTTTTTTTCTGTAGTTTCCTTTTATCTTTAAATTATTTGACAGAACTAAGCTCATTTTATGGTTTGGTTTATATCACAGGAAAGTTATCTGAACCCAGCCAGCTACGAAACAGCTTTCTTAACTCAAATTCCTTATTTTCACTTAGTCTCTCTTTCCCAATCCTTCGTATGGAATAAAATCGTGTTTACTTAAATCTCGAAATTCTTTTTTTATTTCTCTTCACTTAATAAATGGGGTGGTTTATTTGACAAACAAAGCATAAATAATTTCCCCCCGTATATTATAGTTAATCGCGTAAAACGCGTTTCATATAGCGAATCATCGTGTGATAAAATAATATTCAATAATAATGGATAAGATTTTTTTTTTAATTTCACACAATTTTACCACAAAAATGTAACGGTACTCTATGCCTTTACAGATATGCCCAAATCGTCAGGTTAGAGAATACGAAAAAAGTTAACATACCCGCAATATTTCTTAATTATTCAATTTAAGTTAGTCCGTTCATTACTCACCTATGCGGCGAGCAAGACTTTTCGGTGCGTGGTGAGGAGGAGGCGGAGCTGCAGCTGGAGGATGCGGCCGAGCGGCTGGAACTGGAGCTGGAGTGACTTCGCGAGCGGCTACGGGAGCGCGAACGCGACCTCGACCTGCTGGATGCCGAGCGGCTCACCGTACTGATTCCGCCAGTCTCGCTGCTCAGGGCGCCGCCGCCGCCCCCGCCCGCGCCACCAGCGACCGTGGCCGCGGTGGAGGACGAGGACGACGACGACAAACTGGCGGACTCGCTGCCAGATGCTGTCGCCGACCGGCTGCGCACATGGCCACGTGCCACCCATACCCATACACGCATCTCACACACACGTCACATGTATACATATCCCAATTGCAAGCGCATCTACGAGCTCATGTAATTGAAAAACGTTTGCTCACCATATTCCAACATAGAACAATTGTACTAAGTTCCATGAAACGAGGGTGTGCAACCCATTAAATGTACAGAAAAAGAAATCATTACGGAGCTCTAGTTTTCGTAAAACATCTATTTCACTAATAATTATTGCATTGAAAATAAGCAATACGCAGTTAGGGAATAAATAGAATACGGAAACATTAAACCGCGGTCTGCCACCGAAATAGAATCACTACCCAGAATAAAATTATGTTCACATTGAACTATAAGAACTCGGGAATACTTTTTCTTTTTCTACAAAAAACATTTATTTATACGAAGGCATTGTAATTGCGCTTGCGAGATTTCCATAATAAATGGTTTCTCCTGCTTTGTCAGAGACGCTGCCCATCATATAATTAAATTAACACTCACGCAATTCCTATGCCAAAAAAATATATCGAGTTTTACGAAAATATCAAACCCTCATACAAGCAATACATTCTCAGCAACGCTCAAGCGCCAACAAAAAGAACACGTCTCCACATTTCACATAATTAACTTCTCTAAAAGATACATTTAATAATAAATAGAGGCAATACACAACACACAAACGAAAAAAATCATTAACAAAGGGAGAAATGCGTTGCAATTTATCAATAGACATTCCTCAAAATCACAGTATTTTACAAAATCACAACACACACATTAACACATTTAGATCTCAATCACTATTAAACATTAAGAATGGAATAGTACGTAACAACAGCACATAAGAGGAGGAATACATTAAGGAAAAACGTTTCAAAGGTAAAATTCAAGAAAATGTGGTTCTAAAGGAAACGTTCTTTCCCTATACATTAAGACATACAAAAATATTTTATTTTAAATGATTAAATGAGAAACGACGAGACTTAGCTTAATAAGAGGAAATCAACAATGTAGGTAAAACGGGCGTGCCGTATTATACAGGATCATTTAAAAAGGTAATGAAGAATTTAGAATTTATACCTACTTGCAAATTAAATTTGAAAAGGGGCGAAATAAAACAGACAAATCAACGTAGTGGGAAATTCCAACAGTAAACACTACCCCAACACAGATCGGTAATGTATAAGTAGCAATTCGCTATCTCCAAGTAGGAGAAATATGAAATTTGTGCTGCTAGACATGTGTGACACTCCTGATGCAAAGACATTTCATACCATGTCCTTATTCAAAACGTTAAGTCTTTACGTTTTCACGATCTCTCATGTAGCATACATCTCTTTAACTACTTCATCTGTGTGGACTCTAGGTGAACAAATGCAAGTAATCTGCTGAGGCGACGCGCCATCGTGTCGAGTGCGGTGGTTGTATCCGTGTGTATGACTTGGACGCGCTTTTGGGCACGAAGGGCAGCTTTCCTAAAACCATTGACTTGTAATCGGAAGAAAAAATAAGTTACCCTAGTTTGTGATACAATTCACATAATTCACCAAAACAACCCACATGAAACCTAGATAACTTAAACTTCAGCATTTTAATCCTGCGTTGAAGCATCAAAATTAATTTTAATCACAGGGGATAGTAATGTTTGTGGTTACGATCGTATAGTCTTTCCGCTCAGACGTGATACCCAGAGAATCAGGAACTTCTCAGAACTCAACTCACCCTCCCGACTCGCTCGCTGAAACGATATAGTTCTTCGTAATGTGATAATATCCTCTATTTACATGACGATTTTTGATTCATTGCGATTTTTTGTCGGTAAGAGCTTTCGTTACGAAAGGTTTCCCATTTCGTAATATTATACAGGTTTGATCAATATTATTCCGATATGAGCATTACTTATAGTCTTAATTGCAATTCCATCAAGTATAGTATAGTTGCAATTCCATCAACACGAAACAGATCACACGTAATGTTCTGACAGTTGGAATCTGCGCACAGTGGAGCATTTTGAGACGAAACCGGGTCATAAGTATTTTAACATGTGAATTTAGTTGAATATCGCGAATATCCATTTTTGTAAAATTGTACAAATCTTTTTTATATATCTGATTCATAGCCCCTCGAATCAAAAATATACTTGTCTGTACATTTTTAATATAAGAATTTGAGAAAATAGAAAGTAAAAAGCATTACTTTTCTCAGAATGACCTAGAACACTATTTGCATTATTTAATTGAGAACGAACTGAAGACATTTTGTTGCCTAAACTATAATATACAGTCATACAATAATTTAATTGACTAACCTATATAAACTATTTTAGGTATTTTGCGCATGAAAAAATTAACTTCCTGCGTCGGAATTTTACAAACAAAAATTTTTTCTGTGGCGGTCAACGGCGCGTACAATCTAAACCACTCGTCCAAATGTAGACTATTTTGATCTTTATTTAATTTGAATGCATTAAATTTGATAAGGATTCGTATTTATCTACCTAAATTTCTGTCGCGTCAATTTTTTATCTTCGGGAAATGCAAGATAGGATAGACTTTTTCGTAGGACTATTTGAGGCGAACAAATCGGAATACATTGTTTTCAAATGCCTATATAGATACAGCACACGCGAAGATACCATACCCACGATTAAGTTTCTTTTTATTCGACAAATCGACATTCGTCATGGGTGGGTACATTCAGTCAAAATATGAACATGCCTTCGGTAGAAGATTCGGAGCAGCAGTTGTAGAGTGGTCAAGAGAAGTGCGCAGTAGGACGAGCGGTGACTCGCAACGGGGTGGACGGCTGGAGTATTGTTGTATTTGTAAATGGGAAATATAGCGTGCTATTGAAGCTTATCTACATTGAGCGATAGAAGTTGGGTGGTAGGTCTTGTTAGTAGGTGGGCCGGTTAGCTGGGTTTACAAACAACATGGCCCACGTGGAGGGGTTAATAGAAGTAGTTAGTAATAGTTAGAGTTAGTGATACTAGGAGGAGCTGGATAGAGGAAGGAAGCTTGGCTTTTCAGTAGTCACACAGCTGTAAACTTTTTCCTTGTCCAACCCTGCGGACTACCACCCACATCACCACAGCTCGACTCTCCGCCGCGCAAGTAGAAAAGTTGAATCATGCTCAAGTTGAATCGTGCGTGTATTGAAATATGCTGATCCCGCCTGTCCAGACAAGAAAGTCCGTTTACAAATCACGAATTTACGGTAGTATTTTTCACAATTCTCGTATTTCCGACGAGACTGCTTTATTTTTTTCAGAATTTCATTGCAGATTTGTCTCTCATATTTATACAGGTATCTCAGTATCACTCAGTGTTTGTCACAGAAGTGAAATTTCAAAAATAATTTTTAAAAAAATCATGGTAAATATGGAATAAATGTTTCAAAACACAGTTCTTAGAATTCTGCATAGAAAAAACAACAACACTCATTTCCATTTAACAGATAAAACTACAAGAATCCTTTCAGGCGAGAAACGGGGAATAAAATTGACCCCCGAAGTGTTGCTATCTCTTGTTTCTTTTTCATACTAAACTGTAGGGACATTTAACCTCAATCCTCTAACACATCTAATCTCACGTTTGAGCGGAAATACTATAGCAGCGGTTCAGCGCGTGCAGATCCAGCAACTGAACTATACCTCCAGAATTCTTGCTCGGTAAACCGTTGAGAAAACTAGGGTACGGTACTCAGTATCCTTCCAGGTAAAACAGGAATTATTACTTAAAAATAATGCGGGTAACCTTTGATTCTAATATAATTTTCCATTGTTTTAATACCAAAGCTGTTACATACACTATGTCAAGTTGTCAGCAACGACAGACCACTCAAGTTACTTCAGTAAATTCATGAGACGTAATTAAACCGAGAGATTAAACTTGATAGCTACTAATAGCATAGAACTGATATTTGGGATCACTGGTGTGAGAATGCTCTTTGACTTTCTTCTGCCAGAGAATATCAAGCTGAAGACGGCGTACAGTTACAGTGTAAAGACTGAAGATGCCAGCTAAGCTGGCAAAAGTACTTTTATTTAAATAAATATTGTTCTGGTAGACAACACCACATGTCACTTATTCTCAAAAACGAATACTAGTATCGCCTCACCAATATCCTACAACTAAATCGAGAGATTACGTCTTTTTAGAATCCTACGAATCTTCTAAGATTTTGCATTAAATGTTATAATTCATAAAGACAAAATTTTGCTCAGCATGAACGAGACAAACAAGGCCTACAATCTGGGAAACTTAAGAAACGAAAGACAAAACATAAAAATAACTTAAAAGTCCCTAAGAAATAACACTCATGCCACACCCATACACACCACACTCAAAGCCATGACATGCATAAAGAGAAGTGAACCAAGCACGTGCCTTCCAGTAGCGTTTCTGTTAGCTTGTTAATCTGATAAAAAATTATATTTAAAATTAGTGCAACGCACATCATACATTCAAGTCGTCACACCAAAAAAGGAATGAGTGACTAGAATCGCTACTGGCTTTTTATCTTCCAGTCGGTCGGCTTGTCAAGAATCCCAATACGACGCTTAAGAACGAAATTGCTTGAAATTCATTAACATCCAAGTTCCCGTATAGTTTGTGCATACACAGAACTACTAAAACTAGAAGAGGACATACATTTGTAGAACAATTAGAACATTTTTTAAAAAGAATACACGTTTATTAAAATTAATCAAAACCGACAAAATAGACTTTCCATTTTATTCAAAGGACAATTAATGAATTCAATTTCGCTCAAAACACTTCGTTGAGACTCCAGTATTAACAAATACAAGAAGCATATGAACCTTTTATTGTCATTCGTACAGTACAAAGAACTGTCTTTAAAAATATTAATGATGAAAAGGGTGTAAACTGCAGTAAGTATGTTAATTTGCAATGAATAGACACGATTGAATCGATCGTATTTTAACTTCTGAATCATTTGCACATTTTTGTATAAACAAGCTACACAAAATACATTGACATGTTTCTCAAAGTATAATTAATTTTATAATAAAATATTTGGTAGTAAATCACTATCAGTCGTACAAAGGAACTATCGTACAAGTGTTATATTGTAATTAAGATTCTCCCAAAACAAAAAATTAGTTGAAAAAAAAAATCTACCCTGAGAAGACTAAAAACAATTAATTTGTATGGATTTGGAATTTATTGTGACGTGTCACGACTGACTTCGACAACAAATTTAAATAAATACTATTGGCACCAACATGCAAGAAACTTGAAACAAATAACATGTAGAGTAAAATATTTCTGACAGAACATGTAAAAAAACACGTCAATAATACAGTACATCGTACAAAAAGACTACATTTTCTACAGAGCATGGGAACTGACATAGACATTTTAGGAGGAAGGAAAAGTGTGGATCAATGTACGATTCATCTCAGTTTCGTCACACAGTAATGTCACAAGGGCACAAAAGCAATACACAAGCCGATATGGAATATTTCGTGTAAGCTGAGGCACCTAGCTCACCTGGATTTGGGCCGTTGCTTCTTATGAGCGGCGCAGGAAGCGGCAGAGGCGGCGGCGGAGGAGGCCGCGTCGCCGCCGCCACCGCCGCCGCCGCCGCGCCGAAGGTCGTCGCCATAAGGGTGGTCGGGGGGTGCGGCAGCAGGCGACGCCGAAGAGGCGTAGGCGCGCGCCGACGCATTGGCAACGGCAGCAACGGCAGCGCTCTCGTACAGAGCCCACGCGCTGCCCAGGCTGCGGTGGTGCGGTGGGGGAGGTGGCTGCGACCTGCGCCGCGGACAGTGCGCATTACACCCGCTTTCCCGTGCGTGCGCCATATGGAGAATCCCCACTATGCGCTCACTCTGCGATGTTATTGTCATGCCAGATGCAAACCGATAACTTATATCAAATGTATTTTGTTCAACATCGATTAAAAAGTATATATGCGGGTAAAATGTTTTAGTCGAGGATACAATATAATATACTGAAAAAAAACAAAGGATCCTTCTGTATTTTAATGAACAATTGACCCACACTCAAATTTTATTTTTTCATAGGCGTATCGTAAAATTACAGCAAAAATATAACGAGGTAAAATCAGAGCTCATAGGCGGTTATGGAGATGTGATAAGGCGTACAAAACGTTTTGGTAAATTATTTTTTAAATTTCCAATACCTGGTATTTTTTTAATTCCAGAAGTTCTTTAATGTCCCTTTTGAGAAACATTTCTGTTTACGTACACACAGTCTCTAAGGACTCCTCTATAACTCACGAAAAAATCAAGTATATTTTAAAATGTAAAGCAAAATTATTCGTGATTTTTTGTGTACATGCCTTTTAACTAAGAAAATATGCTAAAAAAATTCATCTTGGATTATTTGGTGGTAAGTACACACACACAAGATTAAACAGTATACAACCCGTTACATACATTTAACTCAAGTACATTTCTAAAAGGTTAACATCATTAAGAAGTTTACCAATCGAATAAAAACAAATAAACCAAAAATGAAATTTCATATAATGCTTTCGCAGGTACACCAGTACCACGAGCAGACTTCCCAGATAGGAAGAATCGAATTTTCACATGGTAGTGTTTTACGTAGCGTGTCCTAGAGTTAGTGCTCTAATAGATTTTCTCAGTGTGTTGCCACAAAGTTAAGCTACTAATACCATGTATAAAGAATTTTCAGAAACATTTCCTGAAAATTATTTAAAAAATGAATTTATTTGCATTTCTTTCACTTAAGCGTTAACTGGTTTGCAAAATTAAGCAAGGAAATACATTTTAGATACATTTCTTTTGATAGTGAGGAAAAAAGATTTCTTGTTATAGCGAGACTAAGAAATAAGAAAAGCGAAATACCACTGAGTAACTAAATACGTAATCTCAGAAATTACAAAGCTTATAAACTTGAAATTTGGTACGTAGGTTCCTTTTGGGGGGTAGACAGCCGCTAAGAAAGGGTTTTGCGAAACTCCACCCCTAAGGGGATGAAATGATGGTTGGAATGTTTTAAGAATGCATTCAACCATAACTATGGAGTGTCTGAAGTAGTTTCAACCAAACTTGATGCATAGATGACTGACTATCTGACAACAAGTACTGAGGGGATAAGATATCCCCGGTATCCCTAGGGAGGGGGTGGGAAGAGGGTGACATGCAAAAATAATGAGAAAAGCCGATATTAGATTCGAAACCATAGTTTTCGGTGCCGTTGAGATGGATAAGAACCCCGATGATTTCGACGTTCACAATAAGTTAATATGGGAGATACTATAGCTAGCATCTCTGGTGTAGGGGTGGGAGCGGGGGACAATTAAAAATAATAAACTACTAATATTAGTGTTGTGTTGAATACTTTAATTTTTACGACGCATGAGAGCAGACTGACACTTTCAATGCTGCTTAACTACATAATAGTCCCTATGAGAGAATATTCTCCCTTTGGGAAGGGAATGAAACGCAAAAATAAACGAAAATGAACGGTGAAATTCCGATATCGTGCAAGTCTGAATTCAGCCCTCATGAAGCAAACGCACCACTAGCTCCTTTTTAGGGGGCTGGGGGTGGAAATGGATTTATGGATACAAATAATTAAAAAGTAATTTTGAAATAAATAAATAAAAAAGCGTCGGATAGTTTTAGGATTGATGATTTTTAAAACTACAAATGCCATTAAATTGTTTTTTCACATAGTACGGTATCCTTAGAGTTGGAGGTATGAAGGACGAGACATAACAGTAAAGTAAACAGAACGATATTAAGGTCGAGTCCATGGTTTCCGAGTATTCTGAGACGAATAATTGTATTTCCAATCATATTATGTACCCTTCAGATCACATGAGGTGCACGACAACTCTACAGGTGGGGATTGGGAAGAGCGTAACTCGAGAAATTATCGAAAATGTTTGCCAGGGAAGGATTTTACCAAAAAAAAAAAAAAAACTCCTATGGAAGTAAAATGAAAAATTGGAGTTTTCTAATTTTTTTAAAAAAAATTACTGAAGTGAAAATAAGGGATTAAGGAAACACACCAATACTATCAAACCTCCAATATTAATGGATAACATTCTCACTGGGTGTTAATGGGAACGTGACAAAGAACGAAATCGCGCCATATTACAGAATTCAAGTGAGCTAAGCGCGGCGACTCAGTAAAAACTATCCCAATATAAAAACTATCCGATGAGTAACTATTGACTACCTCTTTTTATTATTCACGTATCGATAAAGAAGATAAAATAATAAACACCGATTTCTTAATATAGGTCAAATAATAAATACAAAACCTTTAAAAAACGTTCATTTAAGTCATATACTGTGTTTCCTTAACTCTTTTTCCCTTGTAAGGGTCGGAGATGAAGGATAATATGATGTCTCTTTTGATGTGGCAGGGGAATTACAAGGATGCTGGGTGCCCTCCCTAACACACCTCCCCGAGGGGGTGATACATGAACGGTACGTGGGTGAATGATGAGTGAATGTTGTGGTGGAATGATAGGCTGGGGAAACGAGAGTACCCCGGAAAAATCTGCCGGGAACCTCGTTTTGTCCACCACCGCGACTTGGAATCATCGTCATCAGAGGTAGATGCAAGGTGACCAGAGGGTCGAAGAAATGAACGGAAAAAAGAAAGAAAGAAAGGAAGAAAGAAAGAAAGAAAGAAAGAAAGAAAGAAAGAAAGAAAGAAAGAGAGTACGTTAGGCACTACGCCAAGGGTCGCCCCCAACGAATGGGCGCATGTCTCAAATATCTCTTCTTTGTTTATTTTCCAAACCGGAATAACAACAAGGATAATGACGCGCTCAACTAAACAACGTACTTCAGATACTTATAGAAGACGTGGAAACGATATCATAGTATCCGATCGCCTAACTCATTACTTCGATCCGGCGAAGTTCCTAACACTCCCACATCTTATTCGACTACGAATTAAATAAACAGTTGGTATCATTACTCTTACAGGTAACTAAATCCCTGTCTTAATTCATAAAAGATTATGTGGACCTAAAATATTACACCGTATTCATAAAAATCATCTTTTGTCATGGAAACCACACGTATCTGTAAAATTTCAGCTCGATAGGTTAGGAGGAACTGCTTTAAAACGCAGTTGCAAGATTTGGTCCAAATATACTAACAGGTGAAGTAAAATAAAAGCTTGTAAAGAATATATTTGTAAAACAAATAAATGCATTATGCGGAGCATTCGCTCACGTACCTCGTGGAGTAGGTTCCTTATTTAAAATATAGATTCTAGAATAAAGACAAAAACCTTCGGTTTACATTACCAGGCGCAAAACTACTTAAATTATACCCAAGATATTTCAAGATTAACTTCCTATATTTTACCTAATGTATCGTAAGATTTAATTATGTTAAAACATTAATAATTTTTTTCGTAAGAGTAATTGTGCCTCACGCTAATTTCAAACGGTGTGCTAACAGCAGCTCTTTTTGCAACAATCCCGAAACTCCCGAGTCAAGGCCAGGAGACAGGGAGAGTGGGTGGAATAAAAGCGAGCGCCAACTGCCCTCCTGCGTACGGACGACTCACCACATCCACCCCATGCATTCCATGGAAGAGGAGAGACGAGCTACGAAGAGTTTGAGGGCAGGGGCATAGCAGTGGTAGCGACGCCTTATATGCACAGAAATCAATAGCGGGGACATCCGCACCGTTGCCAAGTTGGCTCGCGCTAGCCGCTGCATGCAGCTCTAGGGTGCGGGGTAAGCCAAGAGAAGAGATGAACTATGCAGGGTTCGAGGGCAGAAACTCGACAGTACGTCTTCTTCGTGTTCTCCGGAAACGACGATAAATTATTTCCAATTTATAGAGACATTAATTTCATATTTCTATCAAAATTAGTTGATATTAAATAAGTATTACTCCCGAATTCCACACAAAAATGCAAACAAGAGTAATTAAAACATTATCTCCATGCGCAATAATTACGACTTCGAAAATTGATATATTTTCCATTTTGCTCTGAGGAAGAATACTAAGGGGTTCTCGTTTTCGTGAAAGTGTTTCGAAATTAAGAAGTCGCACAAAAGAAACTTGAAGCCATCGCGATGTGTGGATTGTTAAAATACATGTAAATTGTCCCCAGTGAAAATCTCTTTCCTATAAGAACCGTTCCGTTTCCTCAGCGACTGTCCCCATGAGTCACGGCCCACCCTGAGTGATATGACTTGTAATGCATTATGAAAAAACAACATCTGAATAGAGTCTAAGGCTATGTTTACACTGCCCGCGATGCGATGCGACGAAGTTTTTCGAGTTTCAAAGCAACGCGAAGTGATGATCACGTTGCCTGCGCGCGATTTTATTCAAGAAATCCGCAGTTGAGTTCTCGAATTCTTAGCCAAATGTCGTTCATTTTGAACTCTATTACTTTAATTTTTGTAGAAAATAGTAGATAGAACAGGCATTCAATCAATCGACGAAGAAAGAACCTTCGATGAGTCTCGTAATTCGAATGGTTATCTACGAGAGGATAAAGAGCGTCAATGGAATTATTCCATAATCCCTACATGATTTTTGACTACACTGTATCACTATCAATAAGAATACAGGGATGGAACACCAATTTCGGAATGGCAATAAGAGTGGAAGGGACACTTCATGATCACTGTCAGAGAAGTATAATTATAATATACTTGTATTTAAGAATATGTTACGGTACCAAAATAAAAAATGTAATGTCAGAAAAAAAGAGTTTAATTCTGAAATTATTTCTTTTCTTAACGCGATACTTTAGAAATGAATAAAATTCAAATCAAACATTTAAGATGAAGTGTACAAGGAAAAAAATACATTCAAGTTTCTTCCCAAGAACCATCTATTATGGTATTATAAGGTCCTTTGGTCCTACACCGGACTTCTCTAAATTCGTATCGAATAATAAATTCACAGTCAAGAAGTGGCAGCACGCGACATCGGTCGCCATAAGACGCAAACTAGTTTGCAATGAAATCTCACTACTCGCGCGTAAGCAACGATCGCAAGGTTTCGCTCGCAGCGTAACTGGACACACTTAGAAGAGACTATGAAGAACCATCGAAAAGTGCCCTGATATGGAACTCTCAAGGGTCCAGAAAACGGGGACGCCCGAAGATGAGCTCCTCCATGTTTCTATTTAAAATAATGTCCTCTTTTCCTCTTTGCGATTATCTAATGTCACATTTCATCGCTCCGCATCGCGGACGATGTGAACACCACGTAACGCGAGTCAGTTTCTTTTCAAGGGAATATTGAAATTTATAGTGGGAAAACTCGATGGTCAATATTTAGACCAATAGTTCGTGTGACGTTTCTACTTATTTAAAATAAGATTGACCCAATGTTCTCAACCTAATCTGCTGACTCGCATTCAATAGAATCTAGCATCTAATGAGAAGTACTCTATAGTCAATTGTCGTGCTATTGGAATAGCACAAAATGAAACCGAAAGACATTATCACACAGCCTATTGGTAAAGTTAATTGTAGTTTTTACCCTGTTTAACCCGTCACTTCGGTCCAAGTCCATTTATAGTCTAAATTTGGAGCCAATTCATTTACGACTGCATGTGCGAACGAGTTCCTTAACGAAGTAAACAACTGACTTTACTTGTTTTGGAGGTGGTGAATCCGAAGCGTGAAAAAAAAGAACGGGTAAATATTGCTTCCATGTGATAGCAATAGCCGCACGCCGTTCAAATGATTGTGGAGGAGCCGGGAAGTGGCAGAAACGGAGGTGGGCAGATGTGCCAGCGGCAGCTGAGGTGCTGGGAGCGTCCGCAGTGCGACGCTCAGAGTGCAGCAGTTGCTCAGTCGATACTAGCCAAGGAGGAAAGGATGCGAAAGCTCACCATGGAGGAAACGCGTGCGCCAACGAGCTGCGGGCAGGGCACTCACACAACAGAATTATGTAAGCATTAACTGACTCTCTTAATTAAGTAATGCATATAGAAATGCACTGGAAGTTGATCTCCCATTGCCGAAGTACGAAATGGATCGTTCAAAATATTTCGACAAGAATGACATGAAAATCTTAATCCAGAGTAATTTCAACCATATATCTCGAATTGTTAAGTAGAGCAAATTACTAGCTTCAGCACTCGAAAATATCTTTATATTAAAATTTTACGAAAATCGTGTTACGTCAATTTCGATAAATTTTGGAGAAAGCGTTCCAACTATAAGTTCCATTGTATTGTTATCGGGAAAAAATCTAAGCAATTAGCTTCAACACAAGGAGAAAAAAGAAATTAATACGAATATTTACCATCGAATTCTACACATGTACATTTTAAAGTACATACTGAAGGACACTTGATTTTATAAAGAAAAAGTGAAGGTATCTTATCATCCCAATGCAGGCGGTCTCTATTAGACACACATCACCCACGCTTGGGTGATGAACGGGTCCAACATGTCACTTCCTCCTAATAAATACATGTGAAATAATTAATACAAGTGGGCAGAATAATATTTCAACACCTTATGATGGACATAAGCATCATAACTCTTTTTTTTACACATCCAGGGAGATAAGGATACACGTTGACAACGCATACAAACTATTTAGATACAATTTTATGTAAAGCTACTCAATTTGACTACGCATTATTTCCAATATTGATCTCTGAAAAAAAACCAGGACAATGGATATCAATAAAGAAATCTGCCAACGGAAATTTGGTTGGATTGAACACACACTTAGAAAAGATTTTGGAGAACCATTGAAAAGTGCCCAGATGTGGAACTCTCAAGGGTTCAGAAAACGGGGACGCCCAAAGATGAGTTGGAGAAGATCCATCTTGAAAGAAGCGGAATGAGATGCGAGCGATGGCAGCAGATAGGGGGAGATGGAGAACTTTTGTGGACGACCTTTGCTCCAAATAGGAGACAATGGACTTATTATTACTCAATTTGACATTTAAACGTAATTTGATATTGCATTTCATGTAAAACACGCAAAAGAAATCACGATATCAAAATAGCACAAAAAATATAAAGTTCATGGGTGAATTAATGTAAATTTGTTTACAAACACTTTGGAATTAGTTTTCAAAATTAATAGTTCTGATTGAATATCTTATTGGATATTCTCTTCAACTGACACATTCCAGAAACATTAACTCCATGAATTATACTTCTGAATGTTTATAGCAGAAATCGAAGAGTAAGTATATTGCTTTATAGATCTAAGGATCTCGACCAGCAATGCACAATGCACCGTCTAGATCACTCATGCTCGAGCATGTACAGGAAGGTAAGTTCCCTTTTTCAAAATGTATACGTAAATTTCAAAATGCGTGGAGGGAAATTTAATTTACTCATTAACTGATTGTAATGAGTAAATTAATAATATAAATTTATATTTATTATAAATTTATATTTACTATTATTTATATTATTATAAATATAATAATAAATTAGTTTATTGTCCTCCACGTGGTCATACGCAGTCTGTACTGTTTTTTGACAATAAATTTATTATTATTATTACCAACTACTGCCACGACAACGCAATTTCATTAATTACTCTTCGTCATTCATCAGATAATGGCAGATTAAGGTAACCACCTGAATAATTCTTATTTGATAAGGAAGTTATTTGTGAGAAGAAAAAATTGGTTTCATTCAGTTCACTCGCGGTACAATGAGAGAATAGTGTCACTAATAAAGCATCGTGATTCTTTTCACGGACTACTGATAGCTGGAGTCAATTTATTGTAATAGAACATTTTACAGAAAGGGGGCCGAAGTTGTATTTCCTTCAAGCTTAAAATACACCAATAGAACTCGCAGGAAATCTTCAACCCCTCAACGGTGTATTTGGCGAAGGATTACAGTATTTCCCAGGATCAACTCAAACTGTTGACATTTGATAACCTTCACTAGTATAATATATGGAATATTTTTTGCAAATCCTATACATGAGGTATAAAATCGGATTTAAAAAAATGTAAGGACAACTTAATAACAAACCGATTTATCAAGGCTGTTATTTCATTGATCAACAGATATCCACATTTTGATTTAAAACATAGTTCAAGGACATGAGATTTGTTAAAGATGCGAAAATTAACTAAAATACATTTTTAGTTTTTACTTTCGATAGCGGACTACCCGAAATGAACACGCATATCTTACACATTTGCATGGAATTTCCTATGCAAATGTTAAAACCAAAGAAAAATATACTAAAAACAAAAATGAGCTATGATTTTTTAGTAGTTCAGTTGGAGAACCGTCCGATAAAACGACAGTAAAACTGATTTAGATGGTACGCGTTTAATAATCCATAGCCCGCCAGAACCAATCGATATAAACATTTAAATTTGGGAAGAAAATTTTAAAAGCTGAATGCAGAATATCTACAGACTACTATGTAAATTTTCAGACGAGTATGAGTCTGCAAGTGACGACAGGAGTTTCACCAGCAAACTGTAAGAGTGAGCAGAGGAATGACACCTACCTCTCGAGCATCGCATAGGAGGAAGGCCCGTTGCGGTAGAGGCGGTCGCGCTCCCGATCTCTTTCTCGATCCCGGTCGCGCTCCCGCGCCCTCCCGCGCAAGGGGTCTACCGCAACGGCAGGGTGGTAGCCGCCAGGCGCGGCGGCGCCGGCCGACGCCAGGCGTCGCAGGTACGCCGCCGCCTCCACATCGCCCACGCCCACAGCGCCGCCACCCGCCGCGCTGCCGCCACGCCGATCGTAGAAGTGACTAGCGCGCTCAAAGGGCGACGAGCCATGGTCGTCAGGAGGCCTGTAACAAAAAGAAAACAATACACTCGTACACATGTATACACCGAGAACCGTTAGACTCGCACAGGAGTGCAGAAAAGGCGGAATATTTCTTCTCTTCTACCCGAATTCTTGACGTAGAGCAGATTTTTTCTGAATGACGTATATTTCTGACGTCAAATGACAACATATTGGGAGGGACTGAAACAGGACAGGATTTATTGGCATGAACAGCAACAAAAAATCATTCCGTTGCTGCGATCTTACCGCCAAAAGCACAATGAATCGTCCCATTGCGTTGTCAGAAATCATTAGTGTACGTGGGTGTATTACATACTCGTAAAATAGACCAAACAACTATCCATAAAAACAAAACGAAAATTCAATTCAGATTAAAAAAACAATGAAAAAGCACCTTCTCAGTTCTTCTATCCCGTTAAACGGAAATTCAAAAATAGTAGTAAGCTCCAGATGGCCAGGTACGAATTGGACCACCAACAAGTAATCCCCTCTGGAAAGGGTTTGGAAGGGACTGCTAATCCTAGGCATGATTTGGGCCCCAACCTTTTTCAGGTACACAGATGATGCCATCAGGGGAGGGGGAAAACGCATGTGAATACCTGCCCCACACCTCTACCTATCCAACGTACGATTAATTAAAAATTTCACTCAAATGTGCAAAGAACAGATACGCGCGAGGGAGAGAACCTTCATCCGCTTGAGGTATCAATAGAGATTTGGTATCAAAACGAAGTGCAGTGAAGAAGAAAAAATGTTTGCAATGGTTCTAGAAGAACAGGAGTACTTACAATCAGTTTTAATACACATAATGAGTTTGATTACTACTAATAACTATTATGTTTCTTTATTTATTCTTATGTTCATATATTAAAACTCGTTTATATACTGTTTACAAAATTCCGTGTGTGCATGAATTCTAATTTTATTTTGTGTCCAGCCTCTTAACTTCATGGACATGATGTCTGTATACATTCTCATATCCTTAGATACATGCATTCTATGATTAACTTAGTTGGGGTCAATGGAAGCAAATATTTGAATTTTCTGGTACATCTGCAGTAATCCGTCCATCATCGGGACTTAAGACTAGTCAAAGTCCTGAGAAATTTCAAATAATACGTTTAAAAAAACTTGTAAACAAATGTTTTCTTCATCCCCTGTCAGTAAATTATTATAGAAGAATTAACAAACAAAACATCCTCTTTGACGATAAATTTATTTATTTTTATATAGTTATGGTGGTTATTTTTACACAATTGTAAAATATTATTTGAAAAAATTTTCGCTTTCCTGAATGTAAATGAAACAACCATTTTTTTTACCATTTCTATAACAATTAAAAATATTGACATACCACAAACGGTAATACAGTAAACAAATCTTAATTAAATTTGCACTCTTTTCACTTCTTAATTTTCTTTTATTTTTATTTTTTGTAAAAAAATTTCAATTGGGCATATTACACTCTATGCATAAACATACAAACGTCCATAAAATAATAAGAAACAATACATGTCCAAGGAGATACCTATTAGATTTTTGACAAAAAGAAAAAAAGAAAAGATACCGGTCTCCCCAATGGAACGTGAGGCGCGTAAACAAACAATTTGTTACAAAATGCAAACAAACATTTTTGGATTCACATATGTACAAGTGTAGGTAGAGGTGTGGTAATGTTTGCTCGCATTGGACTTAACAGTTCAATTTAATAACTTTTATGACAACGAGCTATGGGGGACGCATCCGGAGTCCAACTCATGTCTTGGAACCGGTGAACATCCTGGAAAAGGGAATTCGGAGAGGCTTGGAGCCCAATACATGATTCGGAAGGGGGTTTCTGAGCGGCTCGGACCCAACTCAAGCTTTTATTTTACCTTAATTAACTCCGCAGCCCAAATCCTGCCAGCCCCTTCAGTTGCACACGAATACTTCAGAATACTCAGACGAGAAAAAGTATAACGTAGAAGTCTTCTGTAAACATGGGAGTGAGTTTGTGAAGAACGCACGAACAGGACACCGCGCTTAGTCTCTACGACAGCAATATCCCAAAAAAAGTGAGTAGTACGCATGACACTTACGAACCGTAAAGTAGCGTTAACACTCTTTCTTGGTACTTGGAACATATGGCAGATGATACACCTGAACATTCACGTCAGTACATCTGTCGTTTTAGTACAGACGCCTTTTTGAGGTTCCTCACGTAGACTCAAAGAGCTACAATTTGCGGCCAGGTGGATGTTGAGTACAGGCTTTGGCAGTCGAGGCGGGTGGTGCAGTGGCAACACACCTGCCGCAGAAGAAGGGGGTATCGGGTTAGAGTCCCGGTACGTTGCAATTTTCACCTGGCAGTATACGATGCAACTGGGGAATGAATTTGCACAACAAATGTGCGCATTGCAAAAGTATAACACCGAATAGGTGTACATAAGTCTGTTTCATTTTGGTTGTTCGAGTCTTTTGATGTAAAAAAAAAATCGACTTAACCATATTTACTGAACATATTCGCCAGTTATGGATATAATAACAGCCTACTTGAAATATTTTTATTATGTTACATGAATATTTTCGGATAGACTCTTTCCAACTCCAGAATGTCTTATTGGTGTTTCGAATGGAGCATTGAGTACCATCGATAAGATAAGATAATCTTAAGTCATGCAAATTCTTCATAAGTCACAGACAGGTGGCTCAGGGAAAATAGTAGACTAATAACAGAGGTGGGCATCTTTAATCTAAATTTCTCCGTTAATGAAAATTAACATATTAGAATTTTTATCTAGAGGAATAACGTTCACCCTACAAAATGTACTTTCCAATGGAAGCCGTCAAATGGTAAGACTATTACGTTTTCTTGTAAGTATTATGTACTTAAGTTACGTTGTAAAAAAAGATCAAAAACGCAAATACAATAAGATTGTCAATTAAATTATAGTAATTTTTGTATGTATACAAATTAAATTAAGTAATTCTTGAGAAATACAAAATTATTGGGATGTAGTGGACTCGAAGAGTTGTATTAAAAAAAAATGCAAATAATAGTGTTAAATTTATTACTGTACAACTCTTTTTATGCAACAGGTTTTAATGAATCAACATTTTAAGATATGTGACGAAAAAGAAAATATAATTGACTTAATAAATAAAAAAAACTATTGTCAAGAAAGAAAGACATAGAAGATTTCCTTGTAGGATATTATCTGACCGAAGGCATAATTTAATTTAGTGTTGTCCGGTTGCATTGTCTAAGTTGACCAGAAAGAAAACCTCAATAAAACATGCTGTGGATCCATTATACTATAATTCAAATTGTTGAAAGGTATTTTAGAGCAGAAAGATCTGGTGATTTATATCTACAAGTATACAGCGTACAGATTATGGTGCCGTGTTATATGCAACAGGAGATTTTAACTTCACTAGCTTTTATATTCTTAGCAATTGGTCACCCTTCGTCAGACAATATCATGTAAAGAAAGGTTGTAGGAAAGTCTTATTTTACCATTCGAATGTCGGAGAAATTTTGGTATGGTGTCAGAACTATCTGGCATTTAATTCTTAATGTAATTTAATTCGTAGTCAAAAGTTCGAAAAACCTTGTCTCTTAAAACATTAGTTCATCTTCAAATTTTACAGTAGATTCATGTGAATTTTTACGAAACAAAATCTATCCAAACTTTAAAAAAACTGTTAAAAAATAAATAATCGCTAAAGACGAGTAACTTTTATGAAGCGCAGGAAATGCGAAATATGAGCATATCGTTAGTTGGTTAATAAGAGTCTATTAGAGACGATTTTACCTGTAACTGTAAAAGAATGTGATATCCTGTAACTAAAAGAATGTGATATATTCTTTAAATGCTTTTTCACGTACAAAGCATATAAATCTTAAATACATCAGTATTATAAGAATTTATTCTTGCGACAGACGAAATAAGAGGTTTTCAACAGAATAATGTAATTTAATTTTACACAATTTGACACTTAGTTTACGTTTGTAAGATATTTGGTTGTGGAGTTGCTGAATTTCAAAGAAATATCCAATTTGGCAATTTTGCTGAGGTGAAAAAGTAGAGGAAAACTCGTGGGCTGCATAGGGGATTATGTGGGACACATTCCAGAAGATTTCACTTTTTTCATTTAGTTCCGGGTTACCCTAAAATTTTGCATAAATGCACCGGATTAATAAGAAAGTTGCCTTGGAATGATCCACTGCAAAGAAATCTAACGTAATCCCTGCCCAAAAATGTTCTGATTTTTCAACCGCATAAGCATTTAAATAACCCGCTTTTGAAATAAAAATATAAATGAACTTAAGTTTTTTTTTAATTGAACCTCCATGTGCGTCCTTACTATTAGTGGATATTTTAGTGCATTAAATAATACACATCAATAAATCAAATAAATTTCAAACAATACCAAAAATGTTTTCATCCATTAATGTACATTAATAAATACATTATACAACATGAAATACTATTACATTTTAATGTTAACACGTTTGGAATTAAAGTAATGATAATATATTATTTATCGTTTAAAAATACAAAATGGATAAAAATAAGAAAACCTTTTTGAAAGTGTTTCATCATCGCCACTCCACACGGTTCAGTCTTTTATTAGGATCCCTTCCCTACGGAATGACAACGTAGTTCTACAAATCAGGAAAATAACGATGTACTTACAATTAATCGTCTCGCAAAATAATTCCTAACTAGAGGATTTAGACCGCTGGAGGGAGTTATTAAGCTGTAATGAAGCCACGCTGAATCTGCTGAAAGTGATAATGCTCAGTCAGGGCCAAGAAGCAACGAAAAATATGTAGCAATGGAGGTTTTGACGCATTGGAAGAGTCCTTGTTTGTTCTTCAGCGATTTGCTTTTATATCTCCATTAAATCATCCTGCGTTTTCACAGGTGAAATTGGTATAGATGAAAAGTTTTAATAAATGATTAAGTAGAACATTTTTCAATATTTTTATTTGGTTTAATATTATAATAAAAATAATTACATATTTTCTTGGAATGAATGATTTGTATTTATCTATACCTCACATTTCGGGTACAATTCTGTTCACCAATGAAGTATCCAAAGGGTCCTATGAAACCTTGAACTCTCCCATACATGCAAGTTCATTATCCATGAGAGGTATGTATCTACACCTGGGGAATAAGTCTAGATTTTTTTCAATCATATTACTTTGTTTTGCAGTTGTAATGAATGAGTGAACTTTCAAAGGATGTCTTGGGAGTGAAAAAGGTCTACCCATTTTGCCAAACCTTCAAAAAATAATTCAACAATATATTCCTCTGTATAATAGTACAGAGTTGTTTACCTCTTATATAAACCAAATATTAATATTAAAATGTCCATATTACGTGAAGCATAGAAACAGCGACACTGGCATTTATCTTAAATTACAATCGGAAGTAATATTTTCCTATAGCTGACGTAAAGTGCAGTCAAACAGAAGCCGCATAATGCTTGCAGCAATCATCCTTATAACGTTAGTATTAGATTCGTTCGTTAGAGGCAACACGTTCATATCTACTCTAACTAAAAGTAAAAGTAGATTAATTTAACTACACAGATTAAAAAATGAGCGGAACGTACCGAACAAATGAACAAACAAATACGATGTAATGATAAATATTCCGATTATGAAAATGTCACGTTAATTCACAAAAGTATCTCTACGTTCTTATCAACCAGCCATTGTGATGAAAAATAAATTTGACTTCCGAAATGTTTGTTTCCATAATAGCATTATTATTCATGTGACCTGTGGCATAAATACTTTAAAATTGTTGTTTTTGCTCTACTTTATTTTCTTCTTAAGGAATTTATGCTGTCAATTTAAATAACTAGTTAATCTAATTTCTAAGACAATACGGTGAATTAAAATAATAATAATTATTGAAATATTTAGTATCCCGAAAGAATCCAGTCAGAAAGTCCGAAATTGACTAATGTCGTAGGCATATATCGAATTACCAAAAAATAGTTGGAATTATTAATATATTTTTTGTATGTCTTGATGCCCTCCATTATGGATTGGTAAACTAGCATACCCTTGCCAATACAAAAATTAAACTATCAGTTAGGCTATTTTGTATTTTCCTGAGATAGCTAATCGCTTGTAGAGTATAACAAGGAACTCGAAATGGCGCTCATCCACCTGCCAGGCTGTTTCTCGCAGTAAATCCTGGCGCACACGTCATCGCTTCTCGCCACTGCCGCACGACTCGGCAACGCTGTTATGAGGCCAAGCCAGTGCGAAGAGCGCAACGCCGCAGTCAGTCGGCAAGCAGAGCTCGCCTGAGAAACGCGCTCAGCAGCTCGCTCAGCAGAAGGGTCGGTCACACGACGGTTCTTGTGACGTTACGGAAAATCAGGATATTACCTACATCACAGAGTACATCGTTTTCGAGTTATTAACACTGGAAAGTAACGGAATTGAACAATAAATTAGTGTTTTATAAAAAATGAAGAAACAGATCAAGATTCTGGTAAGGGTCGCATGAAAGTGTAGGAGTAAGAGAAGTTTAATGCGTCATGATGGGATTCTCAGATTCAATAGCTTGAACACTTTGTCACACGATTAAAATCCCACAGAATCAAGAAAGGGATAGAAACCAAAATGTTCTTAATTAACAGAAGTTTCCCTTGACCAATCATTCTACTCACCAAGTGCTGGGAAGTTATTTATAAATAATTAATGTTCACCTATCGGCCGCAACAAGCTATGAACGTATTTCTTCTACAAGAGCTTTTCACGTTTACTAGTGAATGCATTTTATGCGCTGCATTGCTACTTGAGAATTCAGTTGTGATTAAATGAATTTTGCAAAAGGTAGTGGGAGTATTTCACGTATTGGGGCCAGCATTTGTCCATAGATCTCCCTTAAACAAAATATTCAACGCACTTCAACCTCCACAAAAAGTATCACAAGAAAATAAATCAAGAATCGTCCTACGAGATGTCCTGAAAGTGGATTAAATACGTGATAAATGAATGCACATCACAGTAATTCCACGAGTTTTTCGATTTCTTCAGTTACATCAACTCAAGTTGAACAGACGACCTTAACATGTGTATGAATTGTGATATAGAATATAAGGGTATTTTGGAAAGTGAAAGAATTCAGAGTGGTTACCACGTCTCTTGGAAGGGGTCCAGAGAACAACAACCTACCACGTCAAACGCTCAGCGAAGACGAGCCTTATCGACACAGTCGTGCGGCGGTGGCGAGAGCTCTGACCTTCATGCTGCCCCCTCCACTGCGCCAAGTCAGACGAGTCCAAAGCATACAGGGGAGGGTAACGTAGAAAACGAATATACGGACATATCCAACGGCTCACCACATAATACTAGACTAATTTCTCAGCATTTACACATAATACAAAGAAAATATATTGCGATCATAACTAAACATTCAATTTGATTAAAAATATCCACAATACTTCTCTTATGGCAAGAATGAACTAGATTTGAGGTTTCTCAATAAACCCCATTTTTACCTTAGACCACGGTAAATAATATAAAAAAAGATACCCCTAGGTCTCTGTTAAAATCAATAATTAGATTAAAAGTAACATCAAAGGCAGTAAAAACAATAACAGGCTCGAAAAATTTAAACAAATTAGCTCGACTTAATTTACCCACACGAAAATGTAATGAAAAAAAAATACTTTGCGAAATTTAATAATGTGTTCGAATTGCCGATACAGATTGATGAAACACAAAATTACCGAAATTACTTAAAGGAGAAAAAATGTTTCGGTAGTGAATTATGAGGACTGTACTTCACTTCTCTAAATAGACATTTTTTCGTCTGCTATTGGGATTTGGGCATTCCACTATTTTATATATTACACCATTACGCATTGCACATGTAGTAAAAGTTTCGTAAAACGCATTAGAGAAAGAGAAATGATAATATAATCAGAGAGCAGTTTTCGGCATTTAGTCTATTGGTCATTGTTCCTTCACTTAGCACATGTGCCATAAATGTTGGACTAATTTCATTTATATTTTACTTGCGGGTTGAATTATAATGCAGGACCTATTTTAGATTATCATCAAGCTATTATTTACGACAGAGTATATTTAAAACTAGCTAAATTAAAATCAGAATTTTTTCATTATTCTCAAAATACAAAGAACCTCTTTTACCACACATCTGTGTAGGCAATGTTTGGCTTTCTCGAAATACACGCATTGAAGGAATTTATGCATCGTGTAGAATGCAACAGCAACTATGTGATGCAGGACAAAGCGTTGGCTTCAAATGTATACAAAACCCGTATCCCTAACAACCAAAAAGTTGGTAAATAGAAGTCATTAGTTTTTCATAGTGGAAAAGAGAGGTGTTTTTTTTATCATCGACGAATTTAAAAAGGCATTCGTCCACCTGACAATTTCTCGTATGAACATGATGAACTACAGATGGTAATTTCACAGAGACCAGGACAATAATATATGATACCTAATACAATTTTATTGCTTCGGGTATTTATGTACAGAACTCTAACTTAACTAATTATCAGCAGTTGCCTATAAGTTTACCGTTATAATAACCAAAGCACAATAATTTATTGCGATTTGCCAGATACTCCTAGTAATTAAAATGTAACTATTTACTCTAATTAACATACTTGTTACTGGTTGTTGAGAATAAGTCCAAGAATTAACAAAACCAGTATTTTACACTGCCGACATTTCGAAACTTCATAATATTTTTATCAGTCTCGTACTAAGATTAATCCATTTAGGCCACAGTTAGGAAGCACACTACAATTATATAAACTTAATAATACTTACAACTAAACAC
Organism: Laupala kohalensis; assembly: GCA_002313205.1. Classification (NCBI taxonomy): domain Eukaryota; kingdom Metazoa; phylum Arthropoda; class Insecta; order Orthoptera; family Trigonidiidae; genus Laupala; species Laupala kohalensis. The sequence goes on along the minus strand of NNCF01130504.1, from coordinate 332,024 downwards.
CCACTTGTATTAGATTAACACGAAGGGGAACCTTAGGAGTGTCTGCGTCCCCCTGATTTGGCGCCCTGGTTATGAGCCCCAATTGATCGACACATACATAAAATTCTCAGCACTGTCCAGCTGGCGGCCCGGGGGCTTAATACAGCCCGCAAAATTCATTTTACGGCCAACGAGTTCTCGTACATGCTATATAAAATTTGTCCTCAAACATCTAGGCGAGTGGGAGGGAGACACAACTTCGAGTTATAAATCTATGCTGTCAGAATTAATATTTGCGGTCGCATGTCCAGAGAAAGAAAATAGAAAATTGGGTTTGGAATTACCTCGTCGTACATTACATTATGAAAATATTTTATTCTAATACTATACATTTAAAAAATTAAATAAAGAAACTTACTATTTAATTCGTACAGCTTGAAATATAAGTGTTGATGAGAATCAAAATATCGCGTTACATATAAATAAATATGACCCAATCGTTGGGCAACATTTCGCCAAACCCCATCCCGTGCCGCCTCGATCGATCGGAAGGCTACAGAAAATGGCCCGCGGGATAAGAGTTGGACAGCACTGCTCTACAACATGGCTATTAACTCTGTTCGTAGCCGGACATCTAGTAACACATTGGAAAATTCAGTGGATTTAGACGCCCAAGTAATCAAGGTATCCACGTTTCAATGAAGATTCTTGAAAACAAATAAGACATTTGCGGCAAACTTAACCCGCTTGGGGCGGCAAAGTTGCAAAGAAACCACCAGCCATGCATCTATCACATTTACAGCAAACAATCTGTTTGCAACATTTAAAACTAGATAAATATCTCAATTTATTTCAACACTGTTACAAGCTACGGTTTTAGGATAGCACAACTAGATCTTCTAAAATAATTGCAAGAACGATCTAAGAATACAAATAAAATTTAACATGGTTTACAGGAGTTAGAAATTAATTCAACTTCAACACACTAAAAAGTTAACAATCGAAAAACAATCAGATGCACCATTGAAACATGATACACAGGTTGTTTATACAGGAGGCGGAGGAATACACGTCTCGACACTGCGTTGCGTTGCGCCGCCCCACCCGTTGACTCACGTGATAATTCGGCGTTGCCAACTGTGGGTGACTAGCGGTCAAATATATTACTACAAATTTTTAACACACATTACATTCAAATCCCCGAGTGAGGAGACCGTATCTGAAATTTCCCGGTGTACAGGGGTGGGTGGTGCCCTGATAGCTTATCTACGAGGTAAATTCTTTGACCCTTTCGAGGTGGTAAAGTGAGTTGCGCGGTCTCGGGGAGAGGAGTGGGTGAGCACGATCATTTAAGTTTTCTTATAGCTTTCCATTCAGCAAACTAGAAAGATTATATTCTGTGTCGAGTTCACATCTCTTCAAAAATAAAATACCTGTCGCTATGGATGTATCGAGAAGCGAGAGAGAAATTAATATTATCATCGTGGACGGATTCAAATTCAGATTCCTCAAGATGTTGTGAGATGGAATTCAGCACTGGACCTGTTACAAACCGACGCGTGTTACATAAAAGTTGCTCCAGAAAACTCTTTTTGTCACTGATACTGGCACAAAAAAGAACAAGGTACTGAAATTCCCGAAGACAACTGCACCTTTTAAGCACTAAATATTGGAAATAAGGTATATTAATTTTTTATATTCTTTCTCTTTAACTAATATAAGTAAAATAATCAATAATTGATTGTTCCACGAAAAATATACTTCATAAAACATTATAACTTAATATCTATATTTTGCGAAACCATTTTTGGACTGCAAATTTACTCAAAATGGCTTCATAGGTTTGAACGGCACGACCTATTATTTAAAAGCTTCTGGGTAAAAACTGTGAATAACAATAGCCCACCTATAGTAAAGTTTCCAGCGGGGCAAACAGCCCCCAAACGAAATGAAGTGAATCTTATTGTTTAATAATTGTACGTGAAATGTGACTTTTTCAAGTGTTTTCTATCTTCGCTTGTGACCTGAGCGCTATTGACTCATACGAGAAACTCATATTTTTGAGAATTATTTCACACAAAAAAATTCATTCAGCTATAGTTATAACTAATTATTTCACATAAACCCAGATTCTCTACAAATATATTAATAAGAGTTTCAACTTTTTGAATTATGATATCCAGTTAAAAAATAATAGTGATAGCAAAAAAATATTCATAATACTCCCTTTTCATACCAAGATTTTCCCTCGACTAAAAATCATTTTCAACAACTTGAATTATAAGATGTATCATACAAAATGGAACTGCATTGTCAAATTACTCAAAGATAAAAATAAAATGTTACAATACAAAAATTTGCCACACCAAATGCACAATATTCAATATTGTAATGAGACGAAATGACTTTTCATTAGAGCATAGGACAATTTCAAGAAGTACAATAAATAAGATACTTCACGTCTTATTTCATCCTAACCCGGCGCCGTCTTCGTATTCACACGAGCGTCATTTGTTTGTATTCATTTTTATCGGAAAAATTATTGGTTTCCGTCGGGTCGGTTTCGGGAGGTAAAGTTAAAAATCTAACCCGAACCCCGATGGGTTCAATACTTTTACATACTGTTGTTTTAAACATATACAGCATCCTAATTTTTCAAATTCACAATAATACAAATTTAATACAACGCTTTACTGTATACACTACACCATTTCGCGGGAGTCACGCCCGTCGAATTTTCGATCCCTAGACGTGACCCGGCTGCACTATTTCATTAACATTCTTGTAAAATTATACTATTCGTCACAATTAAATAGTAAAATTTAGATTTACGATATAAAGACTTTTTTTACTTTTGTGAAATGCACAAAACAATAAATTAAATTTGATTAGTGATTTTTTCTTAAATTACTCTCTTAAATTAAAGTATTTTAACACTTCTATTTTTAATAACGTATTACTGATACTTAGGTTAATCTCTGTAGATAGACATATGCTATCGCGGACATTTTTGTAGAACTCTTTGAGGCAAACAATATTGACATTTATAGTTGTCACCTAATGGAGTTTCACTTCCTCATGGTCGTAAAGTCGGGTAAAGGATAACAATTTTTGGGTACCATTATACTCGACACTTTGTACCTGCCACCCGCCACCCACCCTCATTCTAACCGACCGACCGACCTGTCGCTGATGGATTTCGTGAGTCACTTACTGAAGTGTTATTTAAAGTGTTTTTAATTGAGCATTTTTATTTTTATTCCTATTATCTTATAATTATTGAATTCCACGCATAATTGTAATAAAAATGAACCCAAACACGACATATTTACGACATACCTGAATTTTAAACTTCTGTTTTTACTTATTTACGAAGTATATAGAAATTATTATAATCGTAAAAAAATATTCGGTCGCGAAATTTTAACGGAAATATCCGTTTTGGGTGTCTCTTATCCCGAAAAAGTGGTGCGTAGAACTCCACCTTTAATTTTCTCGATGCTTTCATGAAAAATATATGATTGAAAGGAAAACACATTTTTTTATCAACCTAGTGTACGAAATATACGCATCAGTTCTCGACATTGCACCAGTGGTCGGCACTTCTTGTTCTAGATCCAAATAATTAGGTTTTGGAGTACTTCTTGGTTCCGGTTTTATTTTTGATACAATATTTAAGTCCTTCTAAATCATGAAAAGTGCATTTTACGGCAGGAATGAAGCAATAAGACATTTTTGAAAAAGCATTCGTCCGAATGTCAGAAATGAAACGGGTAGCCGCAAAGAAAGCTTTGATTGAACTTTGATAAAAATATTTTGACGAAAAATCGATTATGAAAGTTTTTCTATTATCTTCATAATTAGGACGGTTTCTCATAAATTCCAGCTTTTATGGTTGGATTTTTGTTAGCAAGGTATAAGCGGATGTTGACTACAAGGCGCAATTTACAACATGTTTTCTGAGGTTCACACACAGAAAAATAAGAAGTATAAGAACAAAAATATTGCATAAAACATTTCTACGCCAGTGATGTTTGGAAGCTTTGAATTCCAGAACTCTCTGAATATCAGATGTCAGTTTCCGAATCCAGCCACTAGGTTTAAAAGTAAAAATATCCTAGGATGTTTCATACTTTATTGTTGTCAAATAATTTGTACATGATAGATGTTTCTCTAATATGATAAAGAATTCATTCATTTTGAAAAAAACCTAATTGTAACTAGTAAATAATGTCGCTATTTTCAGGTCCAAACATCACGACTGGCTCAATCATTTTCGACACTGTTGACCACTGATGCAAAATATGATTTACAAAATTTTATTTTTGTGGCAGCTCGATAATTTTTAATTAAAAAAATTACCTGGGCAACAAGAAGGGAGGGAAAAAGGAAACTACAGGCTAAAATTCAACAATTAACAGAAAAAAAATTGTCTAATCTAGAATAGTTTCATAGCGCTCTCGAGCCATTTCTCTTAGTCTGCAGACAAAATTATTCCGAATATGATTTGTCGGAAACTTAATGTACATTATTTCGGTACAGGAATGTTGTGTTCCAAAAATGCATTGTTTTCAAGTTAAAGGCGCAAAACTGAAAAAAATATTGATCGAGGAAAAATATTTTTCCCTGATTTGCTTCTTTTCGTCACCTAATTACTAGACTAGTAGTAAAATGTGCAGGTTGGTATCATTTTTCACCATATTTGGTGTATATTTTAATTATTCTAAAACAACACGGCTTTTATAAATACAAAAATTGTGGCAAAACAAACTCCAAGACCCATTTCTGAAAAAGATGCCAACTGTCCACAGTGACTGGGAATTCACGCGACGGACGCAGGTAGTCCCTCGTAGTCCCAATCCAGTTTAATGGTGAAAGTATCCTCCTACCTGAGGATATGACGAGTTTAAGTACGCCCATCTCTAACCGTTTAGGCAGCAGACAAATGATATTTATCGACAAAAATCATTTCTATCTTTCTTATTACACATTTAAAAAATAAAAGCCTATGGTCGCCCTGGACATCTAAACTATCTCCTCGCTAAATTTCATCACGATCGGTTCAATGGTTTAGTCGAGATCAGGTAGCAAACAGACAGACACTTTCACGTAACGCATCTATATATTACGATGGATTCCAGTATCATCAGATGTACGAGCGGACGAGTACTACATATGCTTCGCAGATTTGGTTGACACCATCTATTGGTTTAACAGAGTTCGATTCCCGACTCGTCTCCATTTTCACATGACCGAAAAGTTATCACATATCATCTCCACGTGTAGGGCACACAGAAGAAATATATGCGTAATGAACCTTAACACGAAAGTACTTGTGAAACCGGTAATTAAGTGCACACAGCAATATGTGCCGCTTGGTTCACTTATCTCCTGTATGGGGATGTGTCTAAGGTCTTCCGGGGTTTAGGTATGGGTGGAAATGGTGTATAGTTGTGGAAGGCGAACGGGTGGTGTAATAGTTAACACCCCTACGATCAAAGCAGGGGTTCCGGGTTCGATACCAGGTTCGTAGCCATTTTCGCCTGACCGAAAGCTATCACAAATCCAATGGGTTTTTTTCTACGATGGGTCTATAATAAAAAATCTGATAGTAGTACTAAGCTGCTGTGATGTTCGCAGCCTGGACGTATCAGGCTGTTAATGACGAAAGACAAACAAAATTGCTCTGCTATCAACCGCATGACAAGTTGCCATGCTGACTAAAATAATATAATTTTTGAGTGCCACAAACGAAGGTCTCAGTTGGCATCCATTGTAGTGCTGTGACAAGCTGCGAGACCTATTCAATAGAGTTTTTACGAGATTCATTCATCTGTTTACTTACAGAAAGGAATTTCTATTTTTTGAAAGACTAACCATAGGATGGGTTGGGACAACGTTAAAATTTTAGATACTGAAGGAAGATTTTTAAAATAATTATTACAGAAATGTTGCGAATTATATCCCATAAGCACACGACCAATATGCAAAATGATAACCTGCATACGCTCCACCTGCAAAACTAACAACCTTCCACCCCATCCTGGCCTCGGGATTTTCTCCGGTTTTCCTTCGGGTAGAAGCGGATTTTTTAAATATAAAAACTTGCTAGACTCTTGCCTAGAAGCGGCATCTATTGAAATAATTATTCGCTAATCTAGTGTTATTTAATAGTTACGATTTATCAACAATACTTTCCGAATGACTTATAGTTTGATAATAATACGTAATGGTGAAATGACTTGTGGTTTATTAAATACAAATTTGTTGGTATTATGATAAAACTATAAAACGTGCCGAACTATTTTTATTGTTAGGAGTATGCTGAAATGTTAAATCTGCCTCTGCCTTAGGGCTCTTGATCGGAATTGATGGGATGGTCCCTTCCTTGCTTCCGGAGAGTAAATTAGTTTGTCCTCCACGTGGTCATACGCAGTTTGTACTGTTTTTTGACAATAAATTTATTATTATTATTATTATTATTATTGCCCTACACCCACCTCCGCGTGGTCATACGTAAATTTGTAACAGCTTTTTTGAAAATAAAGATTATTATTATTATCATCATCATATACAATATATTGTTTTCCAACTAAAATATGCACATTTCATATTGTTTTCATTGTTTCTATAATATTGAATTGAGTGTAACCAGCATTTATTAGATCATTTTTGAGTAACTTTTAATACAAGTGTCTCATAAAGCTGCTCCAAAGGGCGTACATAGTAGGTTTTTCACCTGATGATGTCCCTCGAATAGGGACGATAGTTATGATGTTAAAGATTTTATTTTACTACTGATTTAAAGGTTATACATATTATAAACCCATCTACATTATAAGCCCGGCTTTTCATTACGTTTATTTGCCACTAAATTCAAACTGAAGAAAGGATAATATAATGGCTTTGTGAAAATTTCAAAGCTACTTCTCATAATTAAATAAATAGTTAAAAACTTACATTTTTTTGGACATTTTATTTTTGGTTCAGAACTCACTGTGTTTCGACGTGGATTTACGCCGTCGTCAGATGATCAAGAAATAACAAATTATAAATAAACATAACAGGACAAATGAACATGATATGAACAGAAATATAAATCAGTGTCTGTGCGTAAATTCAAACATCCGTGTATATTCTTTATAAATATCTTTTTTTTTTTTAAATATTCGTCCAAAAAAAGGTCGTAAGTATTCAATTATTTATTTAATTAGATTACATAATGGACGTTAATACTAGTAGAATTACTTTTCATAATGTTAACAGTTCTTCTTGTAATAATTGTACATCTTTACATTTGACAGACTACACACGTATGATTGACGCGAATCAAAGAACACCAACGAAGTAATGACACAAGATATAGCAGTTCACCGTATCAATGAAGTCCATTCGATAGATTGGGGTGATAATACTGTGTGTTACACATTGGGATAATACATTGGGAACCAAATCACTTCAAGCGTACTGAACTTTCCGAAGATAACTGCCCCTTATAAGCACCAGATATTAGAAATAAGGTACATCGATATTTGAAAACGAATTTACACACAGATGAAGATAGGTTATCTAAAATTTATAATTGTTCATTTTAAGAATTCTGTTGACAGTTTTATTCTTGAATAATGGTTTTTCTATTAATTTATATACATTCACATGATGACCCAAACTGAACTACAATTCCCTATATTTTTTACATGTGACAGTAAAAAAACTAACAGCTGATCTTATTAAATATAATCCTAATTCCAGTTCTTACAGTTCCAATTCAAATCCTTACACGTAATCCTGAATACACGTTGATGTGTGACTGGAACAGGTATCTCCAAAAATACTCTAGTCCTGAGTCTCGTAAGTTGAACGTTATAGTTGGGAACGTTAAACCATGAAATCATATATTTAATGATAATTAATGGGGATTTGAAAAGATATAGCTCTATAGTAACCACAGAATCACACGAGTTAATCTACAAGAGATTCATTTTACTAATCTTGATACTAGATTCAAGATGATAGTTTTAAAAGATTCTTAAAACGGAAGTAAAATGTAGTATTCGAAAACTAGATAAGGAGTTAGCACAAAGGAGGTTAAAGAAAGATACGCGATTAAAAATAGACCCAAAAAATCATAAATAAAAGCTTATTTGGTAGTCTTACGTCCACATTTACAAAATAATCGGAATGTGTACATCACAACTGTGCAACTGACTGCTATTATTTTCTTACCGTAGAGTCTAGTTTGTGGAGTGAATACGTGCGGTATCAATGCGCACGACTGTAATGCACTTGTGACAGTTTATGTTAAACATGGTTTTATGTAACACAAGAGGTTCCATATTTTGTTTTAATGTTTACGTTCATTAACAGTGTGATTACGGCATACAGAGTGCGATAGTATAAATTTGATTCTTAACAATGTGTCTACCTGTTTTTAGTAATGTTTTCGGAAAAATTATTAATTCATTACATTTTCCAAGCACAAATTGTTAAATGTTGCCAAGAAGAATAGTTATCATTCGCTGAATAAGAATTATTTTTGGCTTCTTAGTTTATTTTTAAAAAATAAAGACGACTTATTGGCAAAAACCGTAAAAATATCGCGCTTTCTCAAAAAAATTTCAGGATAAAAAATAAAATCAATTTTTCACACGTGTCTATGTAGCATAAAATGACAAATCCAGTCGTGTTAACTGCTTTTTTCTACGATTTTTGTGTTCTCCACAGCTATGAGAAGTAAGGGCTCTATAATAAAAAACACCTATAGAAAATCAAGGAAGAGGGAACATAAAAAGTTGCTTGACATTCAGAAAAGACGAAGATAGTAGCCAGAAACTATAGAAGTTACACTAACTTATATCCTAACATGTAGCCCTGAAAACTTCAATTAACTGTCAATATAATCTTAACTCGAAATTAACACGGGTACAATCCGTCATGATTTGGAGGTCTTCCACGAGTTTTACAAGGTTCCCTGGAAGTAATACGGAACAGCAAGTCACCCGAAGAGGTCCAGAGAATACCCCACCTTTTTTTAGGCGCACAGCGGAGAACATTCCGGAAGCACGTCACTACCCTGCCACATCCTCCCGGGCATCGATCGTTGGAGCGGCCCGGCCTCTTGCAGGGTCGCGCTCGGCGATAACACAACGGCCGCCATTTTGTTATTTAGGAAGTACTATATGTTAACTCAACTCTAACTACGAAGATCATATACGTCCATAACAAATCGGGACCTTAAAACTATATGTTCAGAGAAATGATAAAATTAGAATATTGAGACCTTGCTAAATAAGAGAAGTTTCCAACTCAACGCGACAGACAAAAATGTCACGCGAGAGGAAAGTGTCAGTAACACCTATCCAGTAAAAGTTCCCCGACTGCCCTAATAAAAACAGTACGTGAAGAAAGTGCGGTCTCTGTTCGCTCAGCCTCTTGGAGAACACGAGAGTTTTACTCTTGTGGCCCATATGATAAAAATCACATAGGTTAATTTGACTTTAAACTGAAATTGGGATGTAATCTAACAATTTAATACTATTGGGGCATGATCGCTGATACCCTGTATGTTTTTAATTTTTACCACACAAATTATAAAAAAATCAGGTTTAAAACAATACACTAGTTTTTTTCCTTCTTACAAGATTAAGAATATGGGCGTACTTAAACTCGACAGATCCTCAGGTAGAAGGATAACTTCACCATTAAACTCAAAACTTCCTTAAGGACTAGGTCTACGCCGGTCTACCTGTGTCCGTCCCGTTAATCCCCAGTCAATGGGGCCGGTAGGCAGCTCTTTCAGTAAACGAGTTGGCTTCACAAAAATATTTTTTTCTCCCTAAAAATTGTGTTATAGAATAATTGAAATCTACGCTTAAAATGATGAAAAATGATACCAAACACGACCTTACTGGCATCAAATGCTCTTTTGATTATTAGTCCAGTAATTAGGTGTCGAAAAGAAGCATGTCAAGAAAAAAACTTTTTTCCCCTTGCAATATTATTTTAGTCTTTCGCGTATAACTTTAAAACAATGCATTTCTAAAGAAAATATTCTTGAACAGAAAAAATGTACATTAAATTTCTAACAAATTACATTCTGTTTTCCGTTTTGTCACCAGACGAACGGAAAATGCCGAAGAGCGTGATTAAATTGACAAAAATTCTACAATGGATTTAATTGAATTATAACTTGATAACTACATACTTTTAGAGAAAATGTCTTCATACGAAAATGAAATACTTTAAACGTTCTATACAACGCGTTATCCTGGATTTTTTTTCTTCTGACAATCTGTTTATTCTCTTCTGTGCGTGGAGTTTTGAGCACATCTATGTCGAAGAGTCGATACGTGTTTTTTAATTGCATTAAATAGGGTAGTTCTAATTTTTTGATAGGTTGTATATGATCAAGTTCTGATGATGAACCGAAATTTTCGACCTCGACCGAAGTACCAGAACAACAAAAAACAGTAAAATTTCAACATTTCTCAGTTTGCATGGATTTAAACTTTGAAGCAATGGGTTTTAGAAATAAAAAGCAATGTCATTTTTTTCAGTTCTGTGAATTTACAAGAGTTAAAGTCCAAATCTCGAACCGTATTTGGACCACAGACATCAAGCAAGGAAAAAAGTACACGTTGACTCTACCACATAGATGTGTACTAAGTTCAACGTTCACAAGCTGATAAAGAGATCGTCAGAAAAAATACTCTGAAAAACACATTTTTTTGGACGTACAATAAATTTCATTTTCGTATAAGGACATTTTCTCTAAAAGTAAGTAGTACTCATATTTTAAACAAAATACGGGAGAAATAAGTTTTTCAATCCATTGTACAATTTTTGTCAAATTGCATCGCGCTCTTAAGTCTTATCCGTTCGTCTGACGACAAAATGACACAGAACATAATTTGTTGGAAATGTAGTATTACGTTATTTGGTACAGTGGTGTTTCGTTCTAAAAATGTGTTTTCAAGTTATAAGCGAAAAACCGAAGAAAATACGAAGATTTTCTAAAATGCTCTTTATTTCTGTTTGAGTTTATTGTTGAAATCTGAGACTGCAGCTTCGTTCTTTCCCCTCACTTCTTGTTTCCTGGTAATTTCCTCGAGCTGCTGCTAAAAAGAATAAATTTTATTTGAACATGAATTGATTCTGTTCAATCTGATATATTTTATACAAAATAGCTGACAACAATAAAATATAAAACATACTAGGATATTTTCTCTATGAAACATAGTGACTGGATTTGGAAATTCAAATGTATTATTCAGAGAATTGCTTGAAAATTCTAGAATTCAAAGTTTCCAAACATCAGTGGTGTATAAATTTTTTATACTACTTGTTCTTATATTATATACATTTTGTTCTTATATTTCTTAATTTTATGTGTCGACCCCCGAAAAGGAGTGAGCAATGGCGCTCTTGTAGTCAACACCCGCACATACAATACTAACAACAGAAATTCAACAATAAAAGAGCAATTTATGAGAAAACACTAATTATGAAAATAAAAGAACTTTCATGGTTGAAAAAAAAAAAAAAAATTTGACGAAAAATCAAAGTTAAATCTAAGCTATCTTAGTAGCTACCCCTTTTATTTCTGACACTCAGACGAATAACCAAACATGCTGTTACAAAGATCTGTCTTATTGTTTCATTCGTATCATAAACTACTTTTAAAACACGTTTCATGATATAGAGGGAAATAAATAGTGTCAGAAATAATACCGGAGCCAAAAAGTTATCCAAAGTCTAGGTGTTTGGTTCTATATCCCCAAGTGCCGAACGTAGGTGCAATATCGAGAACTAACGCATTTACCCTAGTACGATAAACAAAATAATTGTTCTCCTTTCAATCATGTTTCATGAAAGCATCAACAAAATTATAATTGGAATTCTACGCACATTGTTCTCGGAATCAGGGGCTCCCAAAACTGATTTATTCGTCAACATTTCGCGACCGAATATTTTTCACGATTACAATACCTTTTATATACTATGTTAACAGAAGCTTAAAACTCAGTAATGTCATAAATACGTCGTGTTTGGGTTCATTTTTATTAGAATTATGTGTAGAATTCAACAAATTTAAGATGATGATAATAAAAGTGTTTCATTAATAGCACTTTAAATAACTCACTAGTAAGTGACTCATGACTTACGTTCGCTAAGTAACGTGTTCCAAAAATATTACATATGTAGTTTCATAGGCCATTTTATCATCTGTTAATAATAATAATAATAATAATAAATTTATTGTCAAAAAACAGTACAAACTGCGTATGACCACGTGGAGGGAAAAAAACTAATTTACTCTCCGGAAGCAAGCAAGGGACCATCCCATCAATTCCGATCAAGGGCCCTAAGGCAGAGGCGGATTCAAAAAATTCAGCAAAAATTCCTAGATAAGATAAAAAGTTAGCTGCGAGTTATAATACTAATAGAATGACAATATGTTTGTAATTTTAAGCAAAAAATTACATGTAAGTTATTATCGAACTATAGATTATTCTGAGTATAGTGCTTAAAAATCAAAAGAATTGAAATAACACTAAATTCACGATTTATTGTTACAATAGACCCGCCCCTAGACAAAGCCTAGAGAACCTGTATGACATCAAAGTTTTTAGTCTGTAATGACAATCGCAATACAGAATGATTTAAGGAATTTCTATAACTGCTCAGCACTCATTATGTCACTTTATGATTTAATAAGTTCGTCATACACCTGTAAATTGCATATATGGTTCAAATCTAGATAGCGAAATAAGAACAAATATCATCAGTAAAAATACTTCGAAATATTGGATAGATGTGCAAATAGAAGTATGCACATTTATACTATAAATGGCTATATGTTAGAAGTCCGTCTCACCCAACCAAGGATTAAGATGAGATGTTAAGAAATAATATTGAGTGTCCCAGATAAACCAACTAGTCCTCAATTGCGGTCGAGCATCAATTGCTCAGGGTACCAGAGAGCACCCTAGAAAGGACTCAAAAGAAGGAAAGTATGTTAATATTCGCCCTTATGACAGGCCACAGTCTTATGCTGGACATTCACGATCACTCCATTGCTCCATTTCTACAGTTGTATTTGTAAATAGGGAATGTAGTGTGATATTGAAACTTTTCCACATGGGGTGATAAGAGGTGGGTGTAGGGCAATAATAATAATAATAATAATAATAATAAATTTATTGTCAAAAAACAGTACAAACTGCGTATTACTACGTGGAGGACAATAAACTAATTTACTCTCCGGAAGCAAGCAAGGGACCATCCCATCAATTCCGATCAAGGGCCCTAAGGCAGAGGCGGATTAAAAAAATTCAGCAAAAATTCCTAGATAAGATAAAAAGTTAGCTGCGAGTTATAATACTAATAGAATGCCAATATGTTTGTAATTTAACGCAAAAAATTTACATGTACAAGTTATTATCGAACTATAGATAATTCTGAGTATAGTGTTTTAAAATCATAAGAATTGAAATAACACTACATTCACGATGTATTGTTACAATAAACACGCAATTGTTAGTAGGTTGCCCGGTTAGCTGGGTTTACCAACAACTTGGATCGTGGAGGTGTTAGTAGGAGGTGGATAGAAGAAAGAGGGTTCATTATCTGTGCTCACAGCTAAATGAACTGTGGCATTGAAGTGAAAAGCAACAATTTTTTCTCTTGAACCCCGTCGGGAATTAAACCGGAGTGAATTGGTGGTGAGCAAGCATGCTGACCCCTGAGCCACCGGGGTGGGGGTCCATTTGAAACGGAGCCGCTAAGAAGTATTCTCGTGAAGGCGAAAACCTAGTCTTCTCGTGAATGCGAGGGGTAGTGTAGGATATCCAACTCGACTGAAATCCATCGGAGTCGCTTCATCCGTCATCGCTACAACTCTCCGGGAAGGGGAAATCTGACCTCGGGTGGATCTGTTCACATATAGGTACAAATATCCATCTGCTAAATAACGAGGAAGATTCTAATGATGAGAAATTGATTTCGAAAAGAATTTTATAAGGAAATATAAGAAATTAGATATTGTACTTTAACCATATCAATTAAAATTCCAAAGATTTCTTACTAGTACATTGAGAGAAAAGTTTGGATGTAACACCCAAACTTACTTTGGGCGAAGCACAGAGCGTGCATTCCACAAAACTATGGTGATAAACCAAATACGTTGGATGTGAGATCCAAAGGTGCTTCCTCTCTCGACAAATGTTCTATTAGATAGGCCCTTGGGGTTTCACATCCTAATTACAAATCTGTGACCCTAAGTTAAAAGATGTGGCTCCCTAACATGCTGCGACTACACTCTGCCTACGGGCACCAACAACATTACACTTGCTATTTTGCGTTCGGATTCGAAATTGGGATACAGATTATGAGTTGGGAAATCTAATGTGTGCACTTTGCGCGAGACTAAGTCTTTACTTTAAATTAGAAACATATTGACATTCTATTAGTATTATAACTCGTCGCTAACTTTTCATCTTATCTAGGAATATTTGCTGAAATTTTTGAATCTGCCTCTGCCTTAGGGTCCTTGATCGGAATTGATGGGATGGTCCCTTGCTTGCTTCCGGAGAGTAAATTAGTTTATTGTCCTCCACGTGGTCATACGCAGTTTGTACTGTTTTTTGACAATAAATTTATTATTATTACTTTAAGTTATTTCGAAGAAACTAAGAAGTCAATAACGAGGTCGGATTGCAGGGCGACATTGAAGAGGGAAGTTTCTCAGCACATGTTACAAAGAGTGTCTAATAAACTTTCCTGCATGCCAGAAGCATTTCATGATTTCATGCTTTTTCTCCAAATAGTTATTTATATATTCTAGTCCAATAAGTGTATTGAAATTATTTCTTCCCTTACCTATTAGTGAAACCGTGTAGTCGAAGAATAATTTTGAAGAGATCCAACAAGGACACACAAAACTACGGATGATCTCATAAACCCCATAATGTACACTATTTCCAGAAGGTACAGTTATCATTGTATTCTGGCCTTTACTGCTACTCTCAACAAGAAAAACAATTTTATCTCAATTAACTTCAATAAAAACAAGCTTTTCTTTTAAATCTTATTGGTGATTTGAACTTAACGTTCAATTACAAGTACTCAACTCAATGTGGTCTTGGAAGTTTTTTTTTTCCAGGGGTGGTCCCTTAATCTGATGTTTTTTGAAATTCACTGTCATTCACTTTTATTGATCTTAAGACACCACGGTATATGATTCCAAGGTGTATATTTTTTTGTAAATAATAATAGATATTTTGAGGAAATCTTGACTCGTGCTAGGTTCAACCACAACACACTTTCATGTTATAATTATTTTAAAATATATGCTTTAAGAGTAGAAGAACACAGAAAAACATATTTAAGTAATGTGAAAGGTCTTGACCTATGCTAAATTAAATTTCAGAAATTCTTTGGTTGGGAGCCTAAAAATATGAATCTTACAGACACCAACATTGCGATATTAGTATTATCATCTTCAGGGCTCTTAACATATTTAATGTGCTCTATTTCCATATGAAGTTTTAATCCTATTGTAGAAACCTGAGATATTCTCTTTCAAATGATCCATTTCCCAAATTTGCTATGTAACGTGAAAGTTCTTGGCCTGAATATACTGGTTTATTGTATCGAAATTCTGGTCGGTTCTATAAAGTTCTTATTTTCACACCGAAACCCCCCAAAAACGTAGAAACACATTTATGCATTATCTATATTTATTTCGTTCAATTTATATTACTCTGATCGGCGCGTCACATAATTTGCGAGACAATTTAAATTTATTGTTTGTTACTAATCTAAATTTTCAAATACAACTATAAAAGTTCATTTAATGCCCTGCATGAGTCAGATTTTTTTAATGTTAAAAATTTATGATACTTCTTTTTCTATTGTAAAGAATTCTGATCCATTTTTTTCTTTTCAAAAATTTATTCTATATTCGACTATGTGAAGTATCAAAATTAACGTACCAGACACCAGTGCTGATCTTTGGAAAGACAGACTGAGTTCCGATCAAGAAGAACACTAATTTTTTCATTGATAATATCATAACTCAATAAAATACACTATATACAAAGAAATCGCACACTATTCTTGTTAGCCTGTTCATGGACTGATATGTTTGTTCTGTATCTGATAAGATTGTACCTCAAAAAGCAATAGCGGCAGATTTTTTGTCTACACGACTGAACTTTGTATAAACAAATTGATGCCTTCTCTTAAACCTTTATTTTTGGAATTTTGAACTATGCTTTCTAAAAGGGTCAAAACGTTGCTCACTCATTAGTTAAATAGAATGGAAATAGTTAAATTATTGGGTACTCGTGATAGAAGGGTTTAACATTTATCGAAAATGACACCTCCTGAAAAATGAACGTCTTTATTGAAAAATAAAGAATACTTGTAACTCTCTCCCCGAACGGAATGAGGTTATGACAAGAAAACAACTCCACATATTGAAAATAAGTTCAAATCGGTCTCACAAAGGAAATATAATGAAGTATTTCCTTTCGCAAAAACTGGTTATATCGCCGCGACAAAACAGCGTACGGTAAACTTAATTTTTTTCTTCTTTCGAAAATCGTCCTGAAATGGCATAAAACCTGATGTTCTGATATTATATCCTGAGGCAGGTTAGAAATCACCCATAACTTTGGAACTCACTCTCTTAATTGCGCATCTAAACCTTTTTGGAGAAGGTTACTATAGTATTTTAAGACGTCCAACGCCGCTCACCTTTAAAGTTTGGATGTCACATCCAAATATTTGGACAAGTCCTTTCCTTCCGATTAGTTTAGACGAGACATCGAAACCTACGAATACCGCTCACAAAGTTTTCTCTCAAACTATTAAACGACCATATACAGAAGTATATTTTCAAGAGTCGGGACGCTGTTAAACATTTGTAATTACAAATTATATTTATTATATCGTGTATGCAAGCAAGCAAGTGAATACTCCCATCAATTCCGACCAAGGGCCCTAAGGCACAGGCGGAATTAACATTTCAGCACACTCCTTAGATAAAAAAGAGTACTGGTAATAATGAATATGAATAATAAGAAACAATAATAAATTACGGGAAAATACTTTTGCAATTTAATCATTTATTTTAAAAAGGAATAGAACAATAGTGTAATAAAGTACACGATCAATTGACATATTTAAAACAATAATAAAAAATAAACATTTGATGGGAAATAGAAACCAGTTTTAACTTTTATTGAAATCAATGAATTCCTTTATAGAAGCAATGGTGCAGAAGGAAGCTTTGAACAGCGGATTTTAAGATTCAATTTAATATCTTTTAAGACTTTGAGGAGGGAATTTTATAGAACGATTCCCGAATGATATGGCCTTTTTGGCAAATAATGGTTATTACACTGGGACGATGAATATTATGCCTGTTTCGAGTATTGTGTTCATGAACAAGTTTTGTATACATGAAGGGTGGCACTTTAGCAATTCGGTCTTAACTAACACAACCGTTTCACTAATATAAATACAGGGAAGTGCTAAAGTTATTTCTTTAAAACAAGAGTTTCGGGGATGAGATTAACAAATTATGCGAACAATGTGTACGAAAGATTCAGGGGCAGGATTCGTTTAGTGTTGAATGCGTAGCATAGCTTACCGTCGGACTTAAAAATGCACCCTCATTTAATTTCATATAAATGGCAAATTTGAAATATCAACTTAAATGCGAGATTTACGTCCCACGAAGCATTTAACAGTAAGAATGGCAATTATCATTTTATATTGTTAAGTCTTCACGAATTCATTAAAATGGTTTTTTGACCTCGTTGTGGTATGCTATTTTACTACAAATTTAATATAAATATAAATATATATAAATA